>JAODXR010000027.1:21120302-21130560 GCA_028877395.1 Cathorops festae | reverse complement strand
CATTACGCCCCTGTTAGGGTCTCCCAAGGCAGACAGGTCCTAGGTGACAGGCCAGACCAAGAGCAGTTCACCAAAACTAGGGATGTACCGATACTGGTATCGGGTATCAGGCCTATACTATTCTAATATACTCGTACTCGTTAAAGTTAATCGATACCGTGAATCGATACCAATTTATTGCATGCAATTGCTTTGCATGAAGACCGCGATCAGAGGGTGGCTTGTCATTTTGTTGTATTTTTTTAGATTGGCGGCTAGGGGCGAATGCAAGCTAATCAGGAACAGTGTGGTTGGCGAGTGAGAGCGGCTGCAGTAGGCTAAACAGCATGTCAGCAGTGTGGACTCACTTCAAAATATGTGACGATGACAGAAGCAAGGCAGAGTGCAAACTGTGTTCTGGCAAGGTGTCCAGGGGAGGGAAGGAGAGTACGTCGTTCAATACGAGCAATTTGATAAAACATCTGAGGACACATCATAACCCTGAGTACACCGAGTTTACTAAGGCTAATGCAAAACCACAACAGCCAACTTTAACTCAGGTTTTGGAAAAGCGAGAAAAAATGTCAAGAGAAAATCCACGGGCAGTTAAAATAACAGAGGCTCTGACTCATTTTATTGCACTGGATGACCAGCCACTGTCGATTGTGGAAAATGTAGGATTTCGCCATCTTCTCAGCACACTCAAGCCGCGATATGAGATTCCCAGCCGTCCCTACATCACGGACGTTATGGTGCCAAAACTTTTTGACGTGGTAAAAAAAACACGTGCGCAACCTGGTGAATGAAGTTTCAGCCTTAAGTTTCATTACGGACATTTGGACAAGCAGTGTGTGCCTGATGTCACTGCTCAGTTTAACAGCGCAGTGGATTGATGAGTTTGTTCGTCATCAAGTCACACTACATGCAAAGTCGTTCCGGGGCTCGCACACCAACCAAACCATCGCAGGTGCTTTCGATAGAATGCTCCAGACCTGGGACATACCGAAGACGTCTGTCCACGTAGTGCTCCGAGACAACGCAAGAAATATGATAAAGGTCATGAGTGATGCTGAGCTGCCCAGCCTACCTTGTACTGATCTCACTCTCCAGCTGGTGGTTCACGAGGGCCTTCTGTCACAGAGCTGATGCGGTGCGGTGCTGATGCTGTGCGGTGCTGATGCGGTGGCAGTCAGCTGCAAAATTGTTGGGCATTTTAAACATTCTGCTCTGGCCAACCCCCGCCTCGAGGACATTCAATTAGAGATCAACTAGCCTGCGAAGCGGCTCCAGCAAGATGTACAGACCCGCTGGAATAGCACCTTGATACAGTCATTGATTGAGCAGAAATGGCCTCTGGGAATATTCGTGTCTGAATATGGACTCCCTGATACTCTCATGGCTCACCGGTGGATACTGCTGGAGAAGGTGCTATCTGTTCTGGGTCCATTCAAGGACTTAACTCGAAAAGTTAGCTCTTCAGATGCCATGGCCACAGGCGTCATTCCAGCAGTCACTGTGCTGCACAGATTTCTAACAAGTGAGACTGATGAGGATCATGGGATCAAAGCAATGAAGGGAACCTTGGCTGCAGCTGTCAGGAAGCAATTCACTGATGTGGAGGAAAACCTACTCTACAGCATCACCACGCTACTCGATCCCAGGTGACTGTGTGCCTGACTGTGTGTAACTGTGACTGTGTGTGACTGTAACTGTGTGTGACTGTGACTGTAACTGTGACTGTGTGTGACTGTAACTGTGTGTGACTGTGAGTGACTCTGTGACTGTGTGTGACTGTAACTGTGTGTGACTGTGAGTGACTCTGTGACTGTGTGTGACTGTAACTGTGTGACTGTGTGTAACTGTGACTGTGTGTGACTGTGTGTAACTGTGACTGTGTGTGTGACTGTAACTGTGATTGTGTGTAACTGTGACTGTGTGTGACTGTGACTGTGTGTAACTGACTGTGACTGTGTGACTGTGACTGTAATTGTGTGACTGTGTGTGACTGTGAGTGACTGTGTGACTGACTGTGTGTGACTGTGTGACTGTGTGTGACTAACTGTGTGACTGTGTGTAACTGTGACTGTGTGTGACTGTGTGTGACTAACTGTGTGACTCTGTGTAACTGTGACTGTGTGACTGTGTGTAACTGTGACTGTGTGTGTGACTGTAACTGTGTGACTGTGTGTAACTGTGACTGTGTGTGACTGTGACTGTGTGACTGTGTGTAACTGACTGTGACTGTGTGACTGTGACTGTGTGTGACTGTAATTGTGTGACTGTGTGTGACTGTAACTGTGTGTGACTGTAACTGTGTCTGACTAACTGTGTGACTGTGTGTAACTGTGACTGTGTGTCTAATTGTGTGACTGTGACTGTGTGTGACTGTAATTGTGTGACTGTAACTGTGTGACTGTGTGTAACTGTGACTGTAACTGTGTGTGACTGTAACTGTGTGACTGTGTGTAACTGTGACTAACTGTGTGTGACTGTAACTGTGTGACTGTAACTGTGAGACTGTGTGTAACTGTGACTAACTGTAACTGTGTGACTGTGTGTGACTGTGTGTAACTGTGACTAACTGTGCGTGACTGTAATTGTGTGACTGTGTGTGACTGTGTGTGACTGTGTTAAAATGACAAGCATGCCTATTGTCAGCTACATTTTTTTTTCTTTCTCTGTTTTAGGTATAAAAATCTTTTTTTTTTTCTCCAGCACCACCACTGCTGCAAATGCCAAAGAGATGCTGAAACTTGAGCTGCTAAGGTTGCCTGGAGAAGCGGACAAGCAGGAGGATGATGACCTGAATGAACCACCTTCAAGAAAACCACGCAGTGACCAGCCCACTAGTAGTCTAGACAGCATATTTGATGAAATTGCATCAGCGGGCAGAGCTGCAGTAGGTTCTAGTGTACAGTTAGAGACATATCTTGGAGAGGCCGCAATTTCACAAGAAGACAAACCACTACAATATTGGACGGTTAATAAAGTGCGGTTCCTAACTCTGGCTAAACTGGCGGGCAGACACCTTTCAGCACCTTCAACTAGTGTTGACAGTGAAAGGCTGTTCAGCTCAGCGTCACACATTGTGAGTGAAAGCAGGAACAGGCTCACAGCTGATCATGCAGAGATGATTTATCAAAAAGAACCTGCATCTCACTCCCCCCCCCAAAAAAAAATAAAAATAAAAAAATAAATAAATAAAAGCTTAGAGAGACCTCAGAGACCACACCATTGCATGCTGACTGAAGTTTGATTTTGTTTGATTCAAATGTGGACACACTGCAATAGGTTCATTAAATGTTTTGTCAATCTGAAAGATGGAGACAGTGCCAAATAGTTAATTGATATTTTGGTTGATTAAAACATGGAAACTAATTTCACAGAATGTTTTTCACTTGAAATTTTAGTTTTATAGGCATTTTTATTAATTTTTTATCTAATTCATCATTTGTTGTAACAAGCAGAGAAGAAAATAAAACCTGTCTTCCAATTCATTGCATTTTTTTGTGGTAGAAGTATTGGCATCAGTACTCGGTATTGGCAAGTACTCAGATCCAAGTATCGGTATCGTATCGGTTTGAAAAAAAAATGGTATCGTTGCATCCCTAGTAGTAATCCATATTATGTCAAGACCTGCTCAGCTAAGTAAAATGACATCCATCACTACTTTAAGACGTGAAGTCGTCATCATTGAAGAACTTTATTCATCAAATGTACACTTGTGAAATTCCTCTCTGCATTTAACCCATCTGAAGCAGTGAACAAACATACCCAGAGCAGTGAGTAGCCATACGACAGTGCCTGGGGAGCAGTTGGGGGTTAGGTGCCTTGCTCAAGGGCACCTAAGGCCACCCCATGTTAACCCATGCAGACACGGGCAGAACATGCAAACACCACACAAAAGCCACCGGGCTTGAACCCAGAACCTTCTTGCTGTGAGGGCAGATCACCGTGCTACCCACTGCTGAACCCGATCTGGATTTGAGGCAAACCATGTTTGGTGGACATGGCCAGAATAGCAGTAGTAGGGTGGCCAGTTCCTTTCTGCACACTCACATTTTTCATTCATTCATTCATTCTCACACACACACACAATTTAGAGTAGCCAGTTAACCTAACTGCATGTCTTTGGACTGTGGGGGAACCAGAGCACCCACAGGAAACCCATGCAGACACTGGGATAATATGTAAACTCCACACAGAAGGGTCCTGGTCAGCCACTGGGCTTGAACCCAGACCCTTCTTGCAGAGAGGTATTGTCTGTCTTGACAAACTTCTATGTGAACAGACAAAAAGCATTATCTTAACCTTATAAGGATTAAAGAATTTCAAAATGATACTACAAATTTGCATGCTTAAGTAACTCATCACTGAACAGCAGGGCAAAATGATCACCACATCACAGATTTCTGGACTTGCACTCATTCAGAGGCTGATATGGGGGGATTTACATCTCAAACAGCTTTCAGTTTTGTTCATCTGTTTGCTCAGGGACTTTAAAATCATTCCCAAATACACACCATTGCTTAGAACAGTAGCTTTACCTTAAAAGATAAAAGCAGTACGTTATTTGTCAGAATTTTCAGCAGCATTTTTTTTTTAAATGGACAGAGCAATGACTGCTTTTTTTTTTTACAGTCGATGGGATACGGGGACATTTTTATATAGAGAAGTAAATATTTATCTGTATGAAAATGCCATACAATGCACACATACATACCCTTGTAACAGTCAGTGCTTTTTCATGGTTGAACGCATCCCCAAGTAAAAGCTCCCTGTAGGTTTCATCCACATCCACCATGGCCTAGTCCCAACACAAATGAAGAGATAAAGCTAAAACTAGTGGCTGAAATAGACTGCATGACGACATATAAAATAAATAAAAACTCAGTATTAGCTTTTTGGTACAATATTTTCCAAAAGTACTACTTTTGAATGGCTTGGAACAGTTTATCGAAATAGTACTTTTCTCTGGTTAGGTTTCTTCAAAAACAAACAAAAATGGCGGCCACGTTTACTTCAAGCACAACACACAAACACTAACAGTACAGGTTTCAGAAGTTCTCTTCTCGTTATGTAGTCACTCACACCTCTATACAGAGCTTTAAAACTATAGCTAGATTTATTTATTTTCCTCTCTTTACCAGGTTCCAGAATTTGTCGAAAGCCACCACGAAGCCGGTACACACTCCACGCAAACCCTTAAAGGAGCGAATGTGGACTTTGACTCGGAGTCGGTGTTGGACGCAGCGGTTCAATTCTCCTAAAGGGCTACCCTCATGCACTGGAGAGAGAAACAGAAACACGAACGAAAACATACACAAAATAACACTTCCCTTGGACATTATGACAAACCCCCCGGTTAAGAAATCTGATCCATGGCCCACGTACACGGCATCCTGGTGAGAACATTTTTTGGCACTTTGTGTTTTGTTGCAGCAGCAGGTCGCTTCTCTCCGCTCTCCTCTCCTTCTTCACAAGGATTTTTCACCATGAGTTTTTTCAGCCTCTCTATTCGCTCCGGATCCATTACTCCCCTTCTCGTTTTTCGGATCTTTTTCTCCATATTTTCAGGTTTCGCTCTTCCACGACCGCCTTTCATAAAGCTCTCATACTCCGCGATGTTGTTAAAGCACTTGACGTTAGGATAAGGCAGAGAAACTTCTGAGGAATACAAGGCAAGTAGCGGATCAAACTGATCCGAACTAATGTCCAGCTTCTTGTCAGTATCAGGCTCATCTTTTCTGCCCGTGTTCTGCTGCTCACATATTGTTAAACGAACCGAACTGATTTCACTTCTTCCTTCCCTTTCAGTTTCCTCCATTTTTTAAACTAAGTACAGGCTCCGGGGAATCTGGGAAAGTTTGTTGGCGTGAAGCTTCCAGACAAAGTAACTCCTTCACGCTTCAACTTAAAAGCAGGTACGCTCTGAACTAACATTAGTTGACGAATTAATCACCAGGAGGTTTATATTTACACTATTTATTGCAGTTTACTCCCTTAAAATAATTGTGTTAAATAGCAACATATTTATATAACGATAAATAAAACAGTATCGAAGATTTTGGTACCTCAGGAACAAATATTTCGTTTGTGCTACACGGTGCTTTAATAAAGGCGGACTAGTTTCGTTTCCAACCAATAGGTGGCAGATCTGAGCACGGTCTAGCCTCGAAACCGCTCTAGTTAAGATATAGTGCACTACGTATAGTGTAGAAGCTCTTATCTTACGCCCTACTTAATACGCCTATGTAGGGACATCTGGGCTATTAGGGATTCAGCCGAAGAATAGCAGCTGCGTTAGCAGAATAGCGTTTTTCCTTACGGTTCGGATCTTAATAGAAAATCTCGGTCTGTTCTTCTTGTTTTTATTTAATTGTATTGACAAAAATATGTTGTATTTATGCTGTTAAGTATCAATTATGTTGACAATATTGTCTTATTGTATACAGGTAATGGGGGATATACCATTGTTTTAGCTACTAGCTAAAATGAGGTTAGCTAGCTAGCATCCAAATTGTTTTGTTTTCACACCATAATTAGCCTAGCTTTAGCAAGTTCCCTTTGTATTTTGGCAACCTATGAAGTGTTAACAGATCTGTCCTGTTCGGTAAGTACTAACCGGAACACAAACATTCACTAGCCGACCTGTTGGAAATCCCTAGTGGTTTTCTAATAAAACCTTTTCAGATGTAGTGATAATTTAAGTGATTTGTTTCCTGTGTAGGTTTTTTTTTTTTTAAATAAATAAACGTCTTGACTAGGTTCACATCATACAGTCTGATGTTTGTAGCCTGAGGGTCTGTATACACCAGAAAAATTGCTGTAACTTTTATTTACACCTATTTATTGATGAGGTATGGTCTTCAATATCTCATACATTACATGGTTAAACTCCATTTCAGCCTCCTCTGTTCAACATGTTTACTGACCTCTACCACACATCTTGCAGCTTGCCATGGAGTTTCCAGGTCACAGTCAGCAGCTCTTGGCCAGTCTGCGTTCTCAGCGTCTACAGGGGTTCCTGTGTGACTGCACGGTCAGAGTCGGTCCCACTCGTTTTCTGGCTCACCGTGCTGTGCTAGCCTCCTGCTCACCGTTCTTCCACATGTTCTACTCTGAACACCCCCTAGGCAGCACATCTACAGTAAACGGAGGACCAGAGACAGACACCGTCACCATTAATGGAGATATAGTGACCCCTCCAGCATTTGGGTTGCTCCTCGATTTCATGTATGAGGGAGTACTACAGTTGGCAGCACATCCACCTCCGGAGGACGTTCTCGCTGCAGCCAGCTTCTTGCACATGAACGACGTGGTTCGAGTCTGTAAGAAAAGACTACAGGGTCGTGGACTGGCTGAGGCTGATAGCACCAGGGCAGAAGAGGGAGGAAGTGAAACCGGGGGAGATGGAACAGTGTTTAGTGGGTCATCTAGAGAAGGAAATTCAAATGGCCAAATGGAAATGGTGGAAGGTGGACAAGGAGCTGTCATGGTTTCCGCATCAAATCCAGCCTCGTCTCCCTCAATAACACAATGTCCTCAGCCAAGCCAGCAGTCAACATTTCATATTGACACTAAAGCAGAGACAAATGTGGGAGTACCTAATTGTATCTCACATAGCATTAATCTTGGAAGTCCAGACATGGCAGACACTACTCAACCAGGCATGGACCCTCTTCCAGCAGTAAATGATTCTGGACCAGGCTTGTACAGTTCCTCTCCTGGACCTGCTCGAGCTGGGATGTCAGCAGCTATGAATATGGAGTCTACACTTTCAAGTCCTTGCAGCACCACAGAACCAGCTCAGACAGGAACAGAAACTCTGCCCAGTGCATCCACTGTTATGGTTCTGGTTCCTGCGGAACGCAACCGAAATAGAGATTCCAGCCAAGAAATATCCATGTCAAAAGAAATAAGCAGTGTGTTCACGGTTGCCACTAGTCATCCTGGTCAAACTAAAAAAACCATGTTGATTCAATGCAATGGACAGAGTTTAACTGAGACCTACATGAGACCTACAGCCAGAGGTTTAAATGAACAGTCATGTTCTCCCCAGCCATTGTCTTCAGCAGGTGGAGATGATGGTAGTGAAGAGACAGCAAAAGTGAAGGTGGAGGCCATTGTAATCTCAGATGAAGAACCAGAAGACATAGAAGAGACACCTGTTAGGGTCAGAGAGCAAAGGAGAGATGCTGATTTGGAAGAAGGGGAGAATTACGAGGGCCCTAATGATGTCGAGATCACCAATGCTCACTTCATACCTCCCCATTCATTAATGCAAGTCTCACATAATCACCAAGAGTCTCTCTCTTTCTCTTTTTCACCACAGGGTCCTAGTGCTTCCTCTTCCGACACACCCAGCTTCCCATCTACCCTCTTTACCACAGCTTCCCAGCAACCAGAGCAGCAGACTATCTACTTTGAGGAATATCACGATTCTCTTGGAAATTACATAGAGGATGTGCCTACATGTAATACTTGTGGAAAGACATTTTCTTGTGCTTATACACTGAGGAGGCATGCCATAGTGCACACACGGGAGCGTCCTTATGAATGCCGTTATTGTTACAGGAGTTACACACAGTCTGGGGACTTGTACAGGCATATAAGGAAGGCGCATGATCAGGATTTGCCAATGAAGCGCAGCAGAACAGAATCAGACCCTCCTCCTTCCCCACCTCTTCCCCAACCACCTCAGACATAGCAAGATACATGTTCAGTCATACTGGACAGAGTATCAAAGTTGTTGCAAAGGCTAAAATCAATCACCTGTTTTTGTTACAGATTATGTAGACAAACTTTGTAAAAGACTGTTAACATTTAGTGTCAGAAATTGAGCATTGAACTTTAGTCTGTGACTAGACAACATTGTGACCAAAAACAGAACTTCCCATTCAGGACATCCTTCAGTGTCGCCATGCATCATAATCCTAAGCACCATCTGGCTTCTCAGCTTGAATATAAACAGAATAAGCTTTTTAAATATAGTCCCCTCAAAGTATTGGAACAGCAAGGCCAATTCTTTTATTTTTGCTACACAGTGAAGATCTTTGGGTTTGAGATCAGAAGATGAATATCAGATAATGGATTAGAGTTTCAGCTTTCATTTTCTGATCTTTGTTTAGGTGTGTTAAACAACTTAGAACATGGCACCTTTTGTTCGAACACACCCGCTTCCCCCCCAAGTGATCAAAAATAGAACATGTGACTGACAGGTCTTGTTGCCCAGATGTGTTCTGTTATAGTTGTTTAAGGAGTTAATAGCTCTGAATGTCTACTGTTGGATTGATGCCTGGGTTTCATTGGTAAAGGCTACAGTTACTGTTAAAAACGGCTAAACTAAAATGAAGACCAGAGAGCTGTCTATGGGAAAAACTGAGAAAATTTTGAAGTTGAGATAAGACAGAAAAATACTGAAAAGAGAGAATCCACAGGCGTACTAACAACCAGACATGGAAGTGGTCAGCTAAGAAAAAATATGAATCTTGATGAAAAATATTGAGAGCTATGAAGAAAAACCTAAAAACTACAGGCAAATACAATTTATGTTCAGATTTTCAAACACTGATGTGAAGTTCAGGAACCAATATTAAGTTCTACCAAAATGATGGAAAGGTCAAAATATGGAGAAAGAAAGGATCTGCTCGGATCCAAAACATACAAGCTCATTGGTCAAGCACAGTGGAGATAGCGTCATGGCTTGGGCTTGTATGGCTGCTTCTGGAACAGGCTCACTAATGTTTATTGATGACATAACTCATGATGATAGCAGCACAATGAATTCAGAAGTCTACATATTCTGTCTGCAATTTACAGAGAATCTAATGAAAAGGAAATTCAAAATGCGGCAAGACCATGAAAAAAGTGGAAGGCTGTAGGCTGGCCAGGTCAATCACTAGATCTTAATCCAAGTGAGAGTACATTTCACCTCCTGAAGAGCAGACTGAAGAGAGAAACAACTAAAATAACTGAAAGAATCTGCAATACAAGCCTGGAAAAGCATCCTCAAAGAAGAACGTGTCAGTTGGTGAAGTGTTAATTACATTAATTTGCTTTAAGACAGTCTGCTCCAGTACTTTTGCTCACCTAAAAACCTGGTGGTCTGCCACTAAAGGTGCTATGTTCCGTGTGTGTGTGTGTGTGTGTGTATATATATATATATATATATATATATAAAATCTCATCTCATTATCTCTATCCACTTTATCCTGTTCTACAGGGTTGCAGGCAAGCTGGAGCCTATCCCAGCTGACTACGGGCGAAAGGCGGGGTA
>JAODXR010000027.1:20442793-20456482 GCA_028877395.1 Cathorops festae | reverse complement strand
GAAGAATGGTCAAAAATTCCCATAAACACACTCCTAAACCTTGTGGACAGCCTTCCCAGAAGAGTTGAAGCTGTTCTTGCTGCAAAGGGTGGAGCAACGTCATATTGAACCCTATAGATTAGGAATGGGATGTCACTTAAGCTCATATGTGAGTCAAGGCAGGTGAGCAAAATTTTTGGAAATATAGGGGTTAATCCCACAAATCTGATGTTGTTTTAGGTCTTATTTATGCAGAAATATAGAAAATTCTAAAGGATTCAAAAACATTCAAGCACCTCTGTATACTTATTGAGGGGAAAATGTTTCTCAGTCACATGGAGTCACATTTATTTATTTATTTATTTATTTATTTATTTTTGCTGATCCTCTGGCTCTGAGTTGATCAAAGGGATATTGAATATTTATGCAAATATTAGATTTCTGATCACAAAAAAGCAAAAACTACAGCTCACATTTAAGCTAGCTCTAAAGAATTATCACTTAAAAGTGATTTTATAATTACAACATTGGGTTCAAACATATCTTGGCAGAGTATGTCCATCAGACCATACATCCATTATCTATATTGTTTATCCCTCAGGGTCGCAGGGGTAAGCTGAATTCAATCCCAAGCTGACATTGGACCAGAAGTGAAAGTATCACACTTTGTTGTAACTTTCCAGAAGACATAGTATAAGGAATTTACTTTAAATTTTCACTAAGAAATTATTTTGTTTAGCTGTAAAATTTATCTATTATACTTTTATGTTCATTGATCATTTTGGGCAGCAAAATGAACGATCATGCCAAAAATGTTGCAGAAAATAGCCTCATGACAGTGACTTTCTTTTTACAGTTAGAAAAAACAGCTAATTATATTTGTATAATAAGGGTATATTTTGACATCCTGCATTTAAAACTGTGTAACCCATAACATACATATGTTTTTATTTCAGTTTTATTTTGCCATTTACTCTCAACATACGTACCTGCTTTGGATACACAGACCTGAAGCTTTCAATATCACTTCTTAAAACTGACATATTTGCTGATATACTGTACTAACAGACACTTAAGCTCAGTCTAACTTACTAAAATCCAACTTTCCAGATTTTTTTCTGCTTTGTTCAGAGAGTTATTTTTCATTCTTGGAACAGTGCTCTACATGTGCACAAAGAGCCGTGTCAAGTCTCATAAATTATTTAGTGAGGACTATTATTGCTCTGCTGTCAGAAAAAAGAGGCCAAATTAACACATACAACCAGTGAATTACTGATCGCATTTAATATGCAAGTGTCTGTCAAAATCTCATTTGTTGCTCTTTGAGTATGTTTCATTACCCAAGCTGAATATCAAGGTGAGACGCCTATAAATTCTAAAATGTGTTGTGAATGTCCTTTGAAAAAAAAACAATTGTTTAATAATTTACATGAGTTTGATAAAATGCCTGTTGTAGGTCATTAATCTAAAAATCTTTTTTGTAACATGAGTCACACATTTTTGACACTGAAAAGCAGCTTGTTGAAATCTATTGAGCAAGGCATCGGTGATCATTCTCCTGCCAGAAGCCAATACATACAAAACCCTCAAGCATGCTTCCTAGGAAAAATGCCAGGTCTCCTCAAAAGAAAAAGGCCCAAGTGTTTGCCTGCTATGTGACCACAACTTTTAGCTCCCCTGTACGAAGTACACATTGCCATGCATTGCCACCAAAATGGCTCGTTTTCGTCGATAACCCATTACAAAGCACGGCAAGCTGTAGTGTGACCATAGCCTAATTAAAATCATATTCAGGACAAGATTTGGAGGTCATACAGTATGTAAAGTCTGGAGTGTGATCATAAATAAGGGGAGAGAAGCTAAGTTTATAATAACAATTTATCAGGAACTGTAAGTCTGATCAAGCTGAAATTTGGTATGGTGCACCTACTGTATTTGATAGTGTAACCAGATTTTTCATAACAACCGAATTAATAAAATAGTATCACAGACATTATTACATAACCTAAATGTGAACTATTAGTCAGATATAAGCATTAGTCTCACCTATGTTATCAAAATGATTGCATGGAAGTTTGTTACTTGAGCATTCGGGAGTTCTTATGCTGCTTTGAACATAAGCTCATAGCAGAAGTGTCTGAAAGTATTGAGATGGCCGGAGCATTGAAAGGCTTCATGAGGTTTTAGGAGTTCTGTGAATCTTGTAGCTAAAGTTTCTTGAAGAGGATGAAATATTGATGCTGCATCTGGAAGTGGTGCTTATGCAGAGTGGAGCGTCAAAGAATGGGTCAGCAAGGCTTCCATTAGGCAAAGTTGGTTGAGAAACATATGTGCTGATTGGTTGAGAAATTTGGACTATTTTTTGGTAATCACCTCGAGCAATTTGGCAAGACTGAGATGGTATAGGCACATTCTGAGATGAGATGCAGAGCATGTTGGAAGGAGAATGTTGAGGATGGAGCTGCCAGGCACATGAAAACAAGGAAGGCCAAAGAGGAGATACATGGATGTGGTGAGAGAGGACATGAAAGTGGCAAGTGTGCTAGAGAAGGATGCGGAAGACAGGGAGCAATGGAGACGAAAGATCTGCTGTGGCAACTCCTAATAGGGAGCAGCCAAAAGAAGACAATGACCTCAAGCAACTTGGCAAAATGGCTGCCAATTGCTTTGTCACCATAAGTGAGGAAATGAGAAAGAAATACAAATTATGAATCTCATGGCTTATCATGGGTTCAGGAGCTTGGCTAGCATCAAATATTCAAGGTTTTTGTGGTCAGTGAAGATCGTGAAGGACAAGTTGCTTCCTCAAGCCAGTAATGTCACTTGTCCAGGCCAAGATTCACTGCCAGCAGTTTTACTCTGCAGGTGAAAGCTTTAGGAGAAGGCAACCATTGGCTGTAGCTTGGGCTTATCTCCAAAGTACTGTGACAACATGGCTCCTACTCCAATCTCTATGATGAAGAGCTTGCCTGGGTCTGGGTGTTTAAGGATTGAGGCAATAGTACATGCAGTCTTGAGCTTATAGAAAGCCTGCTTTTTCTTCCACACCAGTACATTCAATGTAAATGCTTGGTAAGACAGAAAGTGTAACAGACTCACAGCAGGTGTACCATGGGCAATGGTGGTTCTCTCAATTTGATCAGAGGAAGTGATGGGTTTGGACCAAGTCAGATACTGAGCCACAAAGTGATTGGGGTTTCCACAGTAGAAACATGTTTTCCTCCTCCTATGCTTCTCGTGGCTTAACTTGGTGCTTCCCAAGTGCATGGACTCGGAGCTTGTAGTTTCAAGGTAGGCTTGGCAATTGTGAATGAATTGGTAGTGATGGATTGCCAGATCAATGAGCATCTGGGGACATTTTGTCATTGTAGTAAGCCAGCTCTGTGAGCACTTCCAGGTTGAGTCCCTGACAAAAGGCCTCTTTCAGTGCTGATTATCTATCTGCTTCCTGCTGCCAGCATGCAGAATTCCACTGCATACTATGTGCTTCTTCTCAACTACATGACAGCCAGCAGTTGTATCTGATCTCTTTGCCTTCTGGGATGTGGCCAAAACTGTTGCAGAACAGTTTGACAAAGCAGACTGTAAAGATTTTCCCAAATGCAGTGGACCCTGGAACAGGCAGGTGGTATTACGGTCATGTTTGTTTTATTTCAAAACTACAAAATCAACCAAAACACGCTTTTCAGCAGTTTCACAAATACAATCTGTGCCACAACACAGACATCAGTTAGGGGAAGAGATCTTCACACTCTGCTGCTCTCCCCTTTTATCTCCTCCTTCTCACTGTACACACAAACACACAGACAGCACATTCATTAACAACAGGTGCTTCCACTTTGCCACTCACCTTCCCTGGCTTTACTTTCCATTCACAAACCCGCTTGACCTGACTCAGGCCGGGGAGCTGTTCGGCCTGCAGCTGACTCCCCCCTATTCCCACCAGGAGAGGTAGTCCACCACCATCATCTGTGCCTCCGACCTGTGGACCACCTGAAACTTAAATGGTTCTTGTAGGGTCAGATAGCAATGGGTGATTCTGGCATTGGCATCCTTCATGCAGTGAAGCCATTTGAGAGGGGCATGATCCAAGCAGAAGTTGAAAGGGTGTCCAAGCAGGTAGTAACGGAGGGTGAGGACCACCCACTTGATGGCCAAGCACTCTTTCTTGATGGTGCTGTACTTCCCCTCCCACATGGAGAGTTTGCAGCTGATGTACAGCACCAGGCAGTGCTCCCTCCCCACCATTTGGGACAAAATGGCCACAACAGCTGCAGTCTTATCAATTTGGGGATGCACCTGCCCATGGCCCAGGTGGAAACCCAGATACTGTACTTCCTCCCACCCAATATCACACTTCTTTGGGTTTGCTGTGAGCCCAGCATGCCTCAGCACCCTCAGAACTGCACTCAGGTGTTGTAGGTGCAGCTCCCAACTATTACTATAAAATGATTATATCATCAAAGTAGGCAGTTGCATATGCATTGTGGGGGACAGAGAATATGGTCCAAGAGATGCTGAAGCATTGCCGGGGCCCCAAGAAACCCAAAAGGAAGGGTAACAAATTGGTGTAAACTGAATAGAGTGGAAAAGGCCGTTTTTTTTCTCAGGATAATAGAGTCAAGGGAATCCGCCAATATCCCTTTGTCAAATCTAGTGTCAAGTAAAAGTGAGCCATACCTAACCGATCAAGCAGTTCATCAATGTGGGGCATCAGATATGCATCAAATTTAGACACCACATTGACTTTTCTATAGTCCACACAGAACTGGACTGACCCATCGGTCTTGGGAACCAAGATCACTGGGCTGCTCCAGTTGCTGTGCAACTCCTTAATCACTCCTCACAAAAATGTGGTTCATCTCGAACCACATTTTTCTTAAGCATAGCCTGAAGTTCATCCCGAACCACATTTTTCTTGTGTTCCAGAAGCCAATACAGGTGGCTATGCACCACCATACCTGGGGGAGTCTCAATGTGGTGTTCTATGAGGTTAGTGTGACCAGGAAGGGGTGAGAACATATTGGAGAATTCCTCCTGCAACCTACTTATCTGTTCTCTCTGGGATGGTGAGAAGTGGTCTCCATAGGGGACCAGGGTGAATTGGGTCACACTTTTTGGACTTACCTCTGGTCCCAGCTCCACCCTCTCTGGAACTGCCATTGCCAGAGCCACAGGAACCCTCTTCTCTACACAGTTTCAGGAGGTTGAGGAGGTAAATTCAACATGGGTTGCCCCTATCTGGCCGTTTGACCTCATACTTGACTTCCCCAATTTGCCATTTGACCTCAAAGGGCCCTTGCCATTTGGCAAGCAATTTTGAGCTTGAGGTGGGCAGTAATATGAGGACTTCATGTCCTGGTGCAAATTCCTTTAGCCATGCCCCTCAGTTGTACAGGCAAGCTTGACGTTCTTGGGCCTGTAGCAAATTCTCCTGGGTTATGTGACTTAGTGCATGGAGTTTTGCTCTCAGACCAAGAACATACTGAATTTCATTTTTACTTTGAGAAGGCCCCTCCTCCCAATTTTCTTTAATGATGTCTAAGACACCACGGGGCTTGCTCCCATAGAGCAATTCAAATGGAGAAAACCCGGTGGAGTCTTGTGGGACCTCGCACACTGCAATCCCCGTGAACAAACTTATGAATCATGTTTGTAAGTGTTTGGTTAAATCTTTCGACCAGCCCGTCCATTTGAGGATGTTAAACACGAGTACGAATCGATTTAATCCCCAATAATTTGTAGAATTTACACAGTGTGCATGACATAAACGTAGTGCCTTGATCAGTTAGAATTTCTTTCGGAATCCCGACTCGAGAGATAATGCAGAAGAGTGCTTCCACAACACTGCATGCTGAGATACTGCAGAGAGGCACTGTTTCCAGGTATCGCGTTGCATAATCCACAATGACTAATACAAAGTGATACCCATGTGCAGATTGATCTAATGGCCTGACAAGATCCCTGCCAATTCTTTCAAATGGAATTTTGATCAGTGGTAATGGGCGCAATAGTGCTTTTGGTGTGGCTGCTGGATTTACCAGCTGGCATTCACGACAAGCTGCACACCACTTGCAGACATTGGCGCGAATCCCTGGCCAACAGGGGATTCCTGTCCTACATCACTTGATACAGCCTATCCTTGATAATACAAAAAATATGGGCAGGAAAGTGCAACGTTAGACTGGAGGATTTGACCATCAATTACTTTCAAAGGTCAAAGGCCTTAGAGACTCATCACATGCCTGCCCCAATGGGAAGTCCCCTAAGGGATTCCCCAGAGAGGGAGGAGGGCTCTCCCCACTCTCATGTGTCATCATGATGCGGAGCTGACGTGGAAGTGCATGAGACCGCCTCCCCAGCCAATGGTTGCGGTGGGATCCCCCCGGGATGTGCTACTGCAGGGCTCACCCACTATTATTTGTTTCATTAATGTTTTAAACCCCGGCCAACTGATCCCCAGGATCAATGGGTGAATGAGACTCAGACTAACTGTGGTCTCTACGCTATGCCTTTCTCCACAAAAGTGGATAGTGACGGGCATCAGCAGATATTTGTGTATATCACCATGCACACACTTAACCTTCACCAAGCGTGTATTTCCCAGTGCCCCGCATTGATTCAGGCTTTGATGTATGGAGGTCTGATGATAGCCTGAATCCACCAAAGCCTGATGTGTACCCCCTTGAATAATCACAGCTATCCTTTACAGTATGCCCCCACTCAATCAGGGGAAGCCTGAAGCACATTGGGGACATGAACCAGAAGCCCTGCCTCCTTGCGGAAGCGCTGATTCCCCACCTTCCCTCCGTGTTCACAGACCTGCTCGCTCGCAGTTCTGGTGGGTATGGATGAGTTTATCTGTGGAGAGAGAGAGAGGTTAATGGCGGCACAGACACAGGAGGAGATGGGAGAGTAGAAACACAAGGGTAAACATGGGTGTGGGGAGCGGGTTTTGGGGGAGTTAGCCTCCGTTCCCACTGGGCCAGGGTAGGGGATGGGCAGGGAGAAGGAGGGAAAGAAGGAGAAAGTGAAAGTGAGAGAAAGGACATTGCAGTACAGCCTGCTTCCGGATACACCAACAGATGATCCTTGGCCAGTCGGACCACCTCCTCCAGCGTTGTCAGTCGGTGACACCGAATCCATGCTGACGTCCCGCTCGACAGCTGGGCAGCAAACTGCTCCAGTGTCACTCGTTTGATGATGGAATCAACATCACCTCCACTAGCCAACAGCCACTGCCGGCAGGCATCTCGGAGCTGTTGGGCGAACGCGAATGGACGGCCCACTTCGTCATAAGCCAGCAAATGAAAGTGCTGGTGCTGCTCTTCTGGTCTGCGTCTGACCCGCTGTACAGTGGCTCACTTCAGGTGAGGGTACTCCAACCTGTTGGTGGCCGGGAGCTGTTGAGCCATGAGCTGGGATTCCCCTGACAGGGGTGGCAGAAGGCGAGCCGCCCACTGAGAGTTTGCTCACGAGCTCGCCTCCACAACACGCTCAAACAACTCGAGGAAGGTGTCGGGGTCGTCCTGCAGGCCCATCTTCACCAATTTAACAGGCACACTGGCCGCAGGAACGGCTACTGAACCACCCGTAGACTGGATCCAGCTCCGTATTGCCTGCCGGTCCTCTGCCTGGGCTTCGAGCAGAGCCTGGAAGCGCCGGCCCTGATCTACTGTCAGCACAATGAGGGCGTGCTGCTGGCACTGGAGGTCTTCAGCAAGCATTTGGAGGCGCTCTTTGACTGGTTCGGATCCCATGGCGGATCCATGTACGTTTCTCAGTCCAGGGTTTTGGCACCAGTGTAACAACTTTTTAACTTTGGGAAACAGAGGAATGGGAAGCAGGCTTCAGAACAGGTGAGTTATTTTATTTTCATACACTTTTAAGTGACAGACACATGCGACGGGGTGTTACAACTCTCTCTCATTCCTGAGACACAGGTTAACAGACAGCCAGTAATTTGACACAGGTGCACCTCATCATGTTACCTGCTGGTTCAACCTGCCTCTTCGCCGTTCACAGCCAACGCTCGACCATGCCCCCGCTGCCACAACACGATATCCATTTGTTTTCCGTGATGGAAAACTGAGTGGGAATGAAAATTTGATATCTAATCCATGTTTTTACCTCATACAATAACGGATTTCATATGTGAAAGGGTTTTTTCTCTCTCTCTCTTCTCTTTTTCTTCTGTACCCGTGACTGCTGACACAGCCTTCTCCACACTTCATTTCTTAACTACTGTGGCTGGCTCTTTTCATTTTCTTCTGAACCAATGCTGCTTGTCAAGAGACAGGTGTGTGTATGTGTGTGTGTGTTGGAGGAGGGGTGTTTTGGAGAACCACATGCATGTAGGTGGCTTTATTTCAGTTTAAACTACTCATTCATATTCATTTGTATGTCTAGTGCGAGAAACCTTGTAAGTCTTTTTTTCTTTTAAATAAAATCAGCTATGCCACTCATAACAATGAGCCAAATCAAGAATAAGATTGAGTTAAAGTACAGCAAAATCCTGCTTATCAGGTACAAACCTTATTATGTTCCATCAGGCATTTTTAATGTATAAAGCAAGAGGATTATACATTGTGCTATGTGCTTTGGGCCAGAGTTAATTAACTGAACAATGCACTGAGGCAATAAGGAGAAATAAAAAAAAAGGCCATGCAACAGAACCCACTGGCAATGCTGGCTTTTTAGCTGTGTCCAAGGGTGGCCGTTTCCCTCTCCATAATTCCTGTTAAATCATACCCATGGCACAGTGTGCACAGAAAGCGCAGGCTGAGTTGGTCCTTGCATGATTTGATATTATATTAGCATTACAAAGGGATTTTTTTTCACCATCTGTGACACAGCCAGGGGAAAGGGGGAAAATCACTTTGCTTTTCAATGCCAGAAAATTGTTTCCATAGGAATTCACTGTGAGAGTTGATAAGGCCAAGAGTCAAAAGAATTACGTGTTACTATTGTTACACCTTTTCAGTGTTTATTGTAGGGTTTACTGTAGGGTAATTGCCCTACCTTCAAAATCACAGGATATATTGCAAAAACAATATACAACTTCATACAGTGGTACATGTCAAACAGAAACTCACACTTAGTACTCTCGGTACTCTTTCCACAGATATATGGTTAGGGAATCAACACTATTTGGAGTGCATGTGCTAGTCAGAAGAATAGACTTGGCACTTCCACACAGATCTCTTTACTATCGGCTGTTGTCACTAGCCCCTGGGTACGTGCCAGTCGCCTGCTTGGCAAAGCGAGCATCCTCACACAGAAGCTGAGGAAAATTCTGATGAAGTGCACTAATGCAACTGCTCCAGGATACTGTCCTGACCATTGTGGAGAGAAAAACAAGAAGATAAAGAGACAGTTTTGCAATATCAATGGAATCCAAGCCTTTGAGGTTTATATACCGAAATGCCCAGTCAAACAAGTCAAACATTCAGGGAAAGCTTGTGTCCTCTTTAAGCAGGAATATTACCTTGTCTCTCCTTATATCACCTTTCACTATTTTAGATCAATGATTAACAACAAGAAGGCCTTATTAGTTACATGAAGTTAAATTATAAATCTAAACTTGCTGTTAGTAGGTTCCATGTGCAAGTAGCGGACACACATCCACTAGAACTGTTTTTGTCATAATAAGTGATGAAAAACAAATCTTCAGTAGTTTTATCATGGTCAGGGTTGTGATGGATCCTGAACATATTCTGGGAACACTGGGTGAAAGGAGGGAAAACAAACTAGAGGAAACCTATGTTAACATACAGAGAACATGAAAACCTCCACACAGTAGACAGTAATGAGGGCTTATGATTGAAGCCTGGACCCTGCTGCACTACCATACTGGCCATGATTATTTTACTTGCTCGCTCGTTCGCTCGCTCACTCACTCACTCACTTACTCGCAGTAACAACTTTATCTTGGGAAGGGTGGCAGTGGCTCTGGAGTCTATCCTAATGTTTGAAAATGTAGTGAGTAGAAAGTAGAAATAAAATTTCCATCTGAAATATAGTAAGGAAAGTCAAAGGTATTAGGTTTAGGAAAACAAAAGTAAAGTACAAATACTTAAAAAACAGACTTAAGGAAAGTAACTCACTTTTACTTCCCACCTGTGCTGGTAGGGGGCTCAGACTTATAGACATTATTTTAAACAGATAAAAAGTGTTATGTCTTATGGACGTGTCTAGTCATTATATATTATATATAGGAACAGAGGTGCACATTGCTTCAAGCAGACTGTACTAGCTGGCTTTGTTCCCTTTAATGAATTCCTGGTATGGAACTTCCTATTAGTGTTTGCTATCATCCCCTTAACCCTTTCTGAGCTCCAGTAATAGGAAGATACACCCATAAAAAGGACAAGAAAAGCAAGAAGCTTCTGATAATTACTGTTCTACCATATTTTCTGTTGTGCGGAATAAAAAAAAAAAAATTAACAGTGCACAATTTATTTAAGAACCTGTTGACAAATTGACAAAGCTTTGTTCCCACAGTTGAGTTTGAGTCTGGTAATGAGATCATCAATTAGTGCTAGCTATCTTTAGTTCCACACGCGAGCACACACAGTATGTAGAGAAGGATGCAGAAAGAGAAAGGGGAAGATCCTTGTCAATCAATGTGAGTGACAAGCAATTTTAAAAAGTGCTGGGGTAAATATTTAAAATAATTATTTTCAGGAGTGAGGAGAATGAAGATGATTACAGACCCCTTGTCCACTCATAAAGAAATTAGGCATAAGGTACAATTAAGGCTATCATTTATAATAATAATAGTCAGAAGTATTTCTGCATTCTTCCAGGTACCAACTCTTTTTCACTTCACTTGAACAATAGCATAAAACATGATGTTTATGGTCAACTATAAAAGTTCAACTATGTGAATTCATCTATAGCAAATAGTTACCATTGTAGTAAATGTGTTATGGCCTTCTGACATATTCTACTTTATATCCATCATCAAACAAATTCCTGTGCAGGGATTGGCCAAGGATGGCTCACATGACATAAAATAGTTCCACCACTGATGTATCTTGTGATGTCAAAAAACAATATGGAGTCAGTCATGGTATATTCTGGATATACCATGAACTGATGTGAAAATTTCAAGCTATACAGCCAACTTGAATCACAGCTGTGGCTCCGCGAGCGTTTCTGTGTGTGTAGATCTATATATCATGATGATGCCTAGCAAGGCACACGATAGCATGGTAAACTGCACATGTGCAGGTCAAAGGTCACGCTGACATAAACAACAAACGTGGCTGCCTCCAGTGAGTTTATGCTGAGATTCAATCTTAGCACTTTTAGTTTGGAATTTTTTTAATGAGGGATATAAATCTAATATACCATGCACTGAGATGCTCTGGTAATTATGGATTCTCTTCTGTGACTGTCTGTCTGTGCCCCTCAGAAAACAGTATTACACCAATCACCTCAGAGAATCCATAATTTCAACCAGAGCCTCTCAGTGCATGGTAATATTTGATTAATGTGCTATTTTGAAAACAATAGCTTTCCTGAAATGTTTCCCTTTTGCAAGTATTTCAACTCGATATAAGGTGGTAGCAATTCAAAGTGAAAAGAGAAAAATTTATTCAAATAATATGTAAGAGGATCACAAGAATTTTAAGTGCTGGTATCTGCTTACAAACTGAATTGATTAGCCTTATGTCACAGCCACAGTGATATTCAATGGGTTGTCTAGACCACCACACATACTGTGTATAAATAGGAGTTTAAAAGTCTGCTTCCTTTAAAATGCACCTAATAATTACTGGAATGATAATCAAATGTGTGTTCATTTTATCACCACAGGGTGGTTGTAAATGTTAAAAAAAAATGCCTTGGCTTCATAACACAGCCAAAGCTCCTTTAGAAACCACAACAAGCTACTGAGTCAAACCATGGTCTGTGGTTCTCGTCCTATGGCCGCAACAAATTTATTACCCTACTCATGATTATGTTATTGATAAAACCCTATCCATGTACAATTAAATAAAAAGTAGTATCTTATTAACAGCCCTGTGATGACCTGGTGACTTGTCCAGGGTGTGCCCTGCCTTTCGCCCGTAGTCAGCTGGGATAGGCTCCAGCTTGCCCGCGACCCTGTAGAACAGGATAAAGCGGCTAGAGATTATGAGATGAGATGAGATGAAACATTTCATTATATTATTTTTAAAGCCATTTTTAGTCTACTGCATTTCTTTACATGTGCCTAAGACTTCTGTAATATTCTGCCTTGCATGGCTCTGATCATTTCTGGCACTGCGGCTAGCTAGACTCCCACAACTAATTGTTGACAACACAGTCAGCAGTATGTGGCCGTGACTTGCCAGCTGTCAGCTTTTGTGGACTCTAACTACTGGGTTTGGCATATTTGGACGCATAATCATCCAAAAGCTTTCTTTTATTAACTATGGCTTTTTCTTTTAACTCTCCATCTTTTCCCTTGAGTTTGGCATGTTTTATTACTTACATCTGGTTTAAATTGGTCTGTCAGTCACTCTGTTCTATTGCTACTATTAAGAGAGGCTCTGAAACTATCACGGCCATTTACTGACACCTCAATATTTCAAGTTTCTACAGTTAATAAATTGCTAATGTTTTCTTTGTGCCTTTAATTATTTATCTGCTTAACTTTCACATTGTGTTTAAGTGGTTTTATTAGGCGGTAGCTAAGAATGCAGCTCATGCTAAGTTACAGTATTATGTTCTTCGGGTATGTTACTATCACATATAACATCATTGATATACAGTATGATCTAGTACATAAGCATACATTACAAGTCTGATTTAGAGATAGTGATGTACAACACTGAATCATAAAAAGTTGGGATGGGATGGAAAATGCAAATAAAAAAAAAGAAAGGGCGCAAGCCTAAGCTGAACACTCTCTGTCCCCAATAGAGAATGTGTGGTAAATTTTGAAATGAAAAATATGACAACGATGACCCCACACTGTTGCACACCTTAAGACCTGTTTGCAGGAAGAATGGGACAAAATCACTCCTGAAATGCTTCATTACTTGGTGTTGTCAGTCCTTAAATATCTTTTAAGTGTTGTGAAAAGTAATAGAATCATTATATGGTAGTAAATGCTTCATGGTTCCAACATTTTTTTTTTAAATGTGTTGCAAGAATCAAAATTGAAATGTGTTTATTAAAAAAAACAAATAAACAAACAATAACATTCATGATGTAAAACATCAAACTAGATAGAGCCTGTAACTAAAGTCACAGTAATTTGCGCTAGCTGTTACAAACTGGGAGGTCTGGTCACCATAGCCTATAGATCTGGAATGGTCAGAGATAGAGAATGATACGTAGTGAGGAAAAGTTGCGCCCTGCCGCCCTGAACAAAATAAATAAAAAAATAAAAATTGATTGAAAAAATCATGAAAATTGACAGAATTATAAGGGATTGAAAAAAAAAATCCCAGTTTTCATGGATCATTCTGAATCAGCGATCCAGATCAGCACCAAAAGTCATAGCAGTATAATTCAGCTTATAGGTATTCTTTATGTGAAATTTGGTGAAGATTGGTTGAAAACTGAGGGAGAAATAGTGTCCTAAAAATTTTATAATAATAATAATAATGGGCAGTACGGTGGTGTAGTGGTTAGCGCTGTTGCCTCACAGCAAGAAGGTCCGGGTTCGAGCCCCATGGCCGGCAAGGGCCTTTCTGTGTGGAGTTTGCATGT
>JAODXR010000027.1:19794948-19806777 GCA_028877395.1 Cathorops festae | reverse complement strand
TGGCTATTTTCCTTTCGATGTTTCTCCGTTGTTCTCTGTGGTAGACTACTGTATTTCAGGTCCAAAATGGCTGACACATTGGTTGTGACGTAACGTGGGAAGGGTCAATACCCAGCTTTCTGAGAACATTTATTTATTATGCTGGTTATGATTTATAATGCATGCAATTTGCCCAATCATTCTGCTTCCTTACAAAATTTTCTAGTCTAGTTTATTCTGATTCTCCCGAGCTCAATGATACACCGTTTATTAGTCTTATTTCCTGCACTATTTGTTTTATCTAACAGTATGTACAAAAGCTACACCATAGTGTTGGAGGAACACAAAGCTGAAACTGCACCCTGAAAAAAAGAGGAAAGGTAAAATGGTGATTTAGTGCCAAAACACGAAAGACTGTACGTAACAATGCAGGTTTGAGACCAAACGGACAAAACTGCACAAAAAGAGCTTGTCATATGGCAAGTTTGGCAACAGCAGCATTAACAGATGTGCTGACTGCATCAGCCTTTTGCTGCAGACAGGCATCTTATAAAAACTGGCATTGAGTCAGTTTCCCTGAAACATGTAATCTCAAACATAGATGGAAAATATTTTCAGGAAAATGTGGAGGAGTCCAGGACATGAGCAAAACTTGCCTGCACAGAGCTATGCTCATGTTTTTAATTCAGTGTTTCACCCACTATTTCACAGAGCATGAAAACCAGTTATTCAAACGGCATCTTTACCCCCCCTTAGGAGCATTAACTTTGGTTCAAAAAGTATTTTCCAGACATCAGAAATGGTGAATTCTTTTATGGGGTGGGGTACCATGTAGAGGACAATAAGGAAGCTCACTGAGCAATGTAATTGTCAGTGCACACTCCTATGATTAGCATCTGTGCTGAGAGCATGCATTTCCAGTCACAGCACAGACTTGTGCATCTATTAAATCATTAAACCTATCCAGACCTGCACTACACAGCCACACACGCACACTCAACTTACTGCTGAGCTTAACACTTAAAACGGGCTGAGTGTCTGCAAGAGCCTTACAGGATCCCTTCTGATACACACCAGTGCTCCCAAAAAATAAATAAAATATTTAAAAAATAATAAATAATAAAAATAATAATAATAATAACACCCCACCCACATTAAGGATATGATACTTAAAGCCTTCGTTCATGCCCTAAGGTATATGGATTCACATCAGGAACATCAGGCAAAACCAAAAAAGATAAGCCAAAGTACCCGTGTAAAATCCATTACAACCCCTACATGAATAAAAAGAATTCAAACAGCTTACATCTGCTTCTGTCCCAAATTGCTTCTGCAAGTAGATGACCGATGCATGTTCAAACTCGTATTGTAAAGCATGACTTACACTGAACCCTGCCATGCTGACGTCAATCCGTTCCTCCCCCTCTTTATTGCCTTTAGGTGCAATTTGGTTCAGGAGATGGAAGTAAGCCCTGGAGTCCTACAAGGTTCACAAAAAGGGGAGGGGGGGTTAACTGACTTTTCACACAGACAACTTTAATAAGATATACAGTACAGATATCCACTGTGGAAAAAAAATAGAAAAGCATGAGCAACTTATGAGCATGTTGGGGCGTTCTGAGAAAAAGTTCAAATACAGAAATCAAAGATCACAGAACCTAGCTGAAACAGCTGGCTGTGAAATGTTTTTTTTTTTTGTGGTGGGGGGGGAAAAAAAGAGTACCTTCACACAGTTTGAGAAGTCTGACAGCTGAAGCATAGGGAAAGATAGATAAAGGATAAGAGAGAGTTTCAAACACAAACACAATGCCTTTATTCAGTCGTCAAGATAAGAAATAGGATCTACTGCAGGGTATGCTGGGATACAACATACAGTACAACCTAGCATTATCTTAATACATTTGCATATACAACCAGGAAGAATACAAAAATGGGAAGCATATCATTACAAACTAAAATCACTAGGGTTGGTAATTTCTTTAACATGACGGTGCATTTTCTAACTGGAAAACTGCTTCTAAAATCAATCCTTCCACATTCGCCATTTATGTCATACCTGAAGCAAACACAGGAGGGAGCGATACACATTTAAGAGCGACTGGCAGATGTATTGAGAAAGGGGTCAGAGGAAGAAAAGAGAAGAGGAGGAGGAGAGGCATATAGAAAAGGATAAAGAGGTGGAGTGCAAGAGTGATGGAAGCATTACTGGCTGCTAGACATCATACTGCTTGACCTTACTGACCACCCCCATAAAAGCTAATCCTGAGATTGGTCTAGAATTCACACTGCTATTCTAACATGAGGGTGAGCAAAGATTATTTTCATCAAGCATTAAAATGAGACTGCACCCTATCTTTCCCCATAGGAAAATTAGATAGGGATTACAGGCGTAACTGAATAGGTATACATTATTTGGAATGAACAGGATAATGCATCATGATTGAATATGAATACAGAAAGTAGGTTGAGATTTCTTGATAAAGAAAACTTGCCAGCTTTAGGGTCCAGGATCCCACTAAATAAATAAAATATTTAAAAACCCACCAACACCACCCTGGACAACGGTCATGCTGTTCTTTAAAAAAAAAAGTCAGCAGGGGAAGCTTGTGGACACCAACTACAACTCATCAATAAAAACACTGGATTAACCTTTCCTATGCCTGAACGTTTTTGGCTAGGGATAATTCTGCATTTCTTCCCCTAGTGGTGTGCATTTCTGAGTTGCAGGCTCTATCTGCAACACCGACATTTTATGGAACTTCTCAGCCCTGCTCATAAAACCTTTAAAAAAAAAAAAAGCTGTCCTGTGTTCAGAGCTACATCTCTGCTGGGATCTCCACAAAAATAATCACTACATTAATTGTAACATTACTGCAACCCTGCCATAAACTCCTTGGGGGAGGTCCAAATGAAATGGACCCACTTGTCACACCAGACAAATTGTGTGTGAAATTTTGGGCACGTTCTCATCACGAATTTCTCTTTCCAAGTCACTATTGCTAACACTGACCGAGTTAAAGAATCACAAATGGGGGTGAATATTTCTTCATCTGTTATGGAAGTGACAGAGGTTACCGGTGTATTGTTGTCCATGTCCACCCACTGACTAGAAAGGTCTTCCAAATGTTCCCCATTCAGTTCCCTCCTTTGTTGCAAAATCATTGATGAGATCTTTTATGACCTCATAATAACGCCTGGCTGGGTGGGAGAATAAAAATGCCGCTGGTACATGTCAAGTGTTAAATTTTGCAGTATCAGCAGTCATTTCACTTTTCAGAGATCATTCACATTTTTACTGAATTGTGATGGGCAGAACAGCAGAAGCTAAGAGTTTAACCAGACATTATTACTGGCTTCCTTTTTTACTGTGGGAGAACAGTGCTGTACTGGCCCCCTAAATGTATTTAGTATAAAAAAATTTTTTTTGCTTAGGATTTGGACATTCCCAGAACAGATTTTCAGTAACTCAGTTGTCAAAATGCAGATGATCGGTCATTCACAAATGTCTGCTAGGAAAATGTAGCCATCATCCATCCATTACCGCTTATCCTGTGCAGGGTTGCAGGCAAGCTGGAGCCTATCCCAGCTGACTATGGGCGAGAGGCAGAGTACACCCTGGACAAGTCGCCACATCATTGCAGGGCTGACAGACAACCAACCATTCACACCTACAGTCAATTCAGAGCCACCAATTAACCTAACCTGCATGTCTTTGGACTATGGGGGAAACCAGAGCACCCAGAGAAAACCCATGCAGACACGGGGAGAACATGCAAACTCCACACAAAAAGGTCCCCGCCTGCCACTGGGCTTGAACCCAGAACCTTCTTGTGAGGAAACAGTGCTAACCACTACACCACCGTGCTGCCCTGTAGCCATCATATAATGTGCAAATTTAGAAGGAAAAGAAGCCAAGAAGCCTTTGTCACATGTACACTCAAGCATAGGCTTAAGCACAAATTAGAGAGAGGGAGAGTGAAATTCCTCCCCTGCATTTAAACCATCTGAAGCAGTGCACACACGCATACCTAGAGCAGTGGGCAGCTATGCTTCAGCACCCAGGGAGCAGTTGGGGGTTAGGTGCCTTGCTCAAGGGCACTTCAGTCCAACCTCAGGCCATGGCTGCCCCATGTTAACCTAACTGCATGACTTTGAACTGCGGAGGAAACCGGAACACCCGGAAGAAACCCACACAGACACGGGGAGAACATGCAAACTCCACACAAAGGCCCCCATCAGCTGCTGGGATAGAACCCAGAACCTTCTTGCTGTGAGGAGTCAGTGCTAACCACTCCACCACTATGCCACCCTATTTTATAAACTTGTATTTTTGTTCACACACACACGCACCTGACTGAGCAAGTGTCAGTCACACCCTGCGATAGACTGGCAACACAGGACTAACAGACAACCAACCATTCACACCTATAGACAACGGTGTAGCCAGTTGACCTAATCCGCATGTTTTTGGACTGTAGTAGGAAACCAGAGCCCCTGCATGAAACCCACACAGGCATGAGAACGTGCAAAGAACACAGAAAGACCCTGGTCAGCTGAGCAGTTCAAACCCAGCACATGCTTGCTGCGAGAGGTGCACATTATACCACCCCTTCATCATCCAAGCATCTCCACTTCCAGCTTGAGAATGGTCTTTGGATTAATTTTCAAGTGGTGAACACTGGCTCACTGATATTTAAAGGAACAGGCACACAGGCCATTGAAAGAGGTTGTTTAGACAGGGTGCTGCGCTGCTTTATCTTTGTGGTATTTTGACCAAAGCATGCCACATACATTTCATTAAGGCCTCAGGGAACTCCATCAAGGTGTGGAAAATGGGTACAAGATGTTCTACTATTGCCTTTAATACAAAAGGCAAAGTGAGAGCCATATGAATCAGAATTGTACTGATCCAGGTGCTTGCCTCCATTATACAACTATGTAGCCTAAACGGGTTTTCCTGCCTTTGTAAAATGTCATCAAGTCCATGTTAATGAGATGCATCCCATATTTTAAACCTAAAATATCATTGGATGCAGTGTGTGTATGGGCAGTCAGCTACACAGCATTTTACTCACCTCCTTGCTATTTGCTCAAGTTACCCATGACCAACTAAATAAAGGTTTCTTGACTGATAGTAATAAACTCCTCTTATTCTTATCATTATACAACATTACATAATGACCAAGTGTGAGGGAACTGGCTGAATAATTGAATTATGATTTGAATAAATTATTTTTTTCCAGGGTAAAATGACTATCCTGGTTTACCTTAATATCTGAGCTGAAGTTGTTGATTTTCTGCCAGCCAGCGTTCTCCAGATGGTAGTTTGCCCATCGCAGGAGTAGCTCCTCTGGGGAAAGTTTCATCAGATCCTCCAGAGTCTCACCTTCCCGGAGCAATGCTGCCAGTGCTGGGAAAGCGCACACACGCACATGAGTCAGCACGATTATGTTCAAAAAAAAAAAAAGGCAGACTGAAAGGGATGTCTATGTATAAACATTAAAAGGGCAAAACAAACACGAGTTTTCTACAGCACCTGATATTACAGTTTACCTGCGATTTTAACACACAGCACTATTTATTCTAATCTTATTGCACACATGCACTGTTCTTGGTTTATTTGCATGCCTTATCTTCATGTGAATACATGCAAGCAGACATATGAACTGGGATACTCTTACATACTGTCACAGTTTGATCAAATTTACACCGTTTGTACAGAATTATATGAGCACATCCTTGGATGCCCTGCAACAACAGGAGTACTTCTCCACCAAGCACCTAGCCCCACACTGAGAAGAGTGCAGGTTTCACTGCAAAGCTAAAAACTTCAGTTACCGTAACAGCAAATCAAATAAAGCAAGCTTATTTGCCTGAAATAAAGTTATTTGTTCTGTAGCATTGGTAAAATTCCTTCCTATACTTAATCATTGGAGTCCTACATAGAGACCATGTCTGTCTGCATTCCTGGCCAATGGCATCAGGCTGCTTTGCTTCTGAATGGTGTCAGTTTCTGGTCACCAGGGGAAACAGAGCTCACCTTCATTTCTGCTGAGCTCGATGTCTGCAAACAGGCCGATCTTGATGATCTGCCACAACAGGCCCAGCACCAGATGCGGCTTTCCTTCGCGCAGATCCAGAGCACCAATGTTCACCACATGGCAGCCAATGGCTGAAGCGGAGTTCAGTGCCAGGTTGAGGTTCTCCTGCAATGGAGGAGGAAAGGGTTGGGTTAAGAATACTTAGTCTGATGTTAGCTTCAGTTGTAACTAGAAAAATCTGTTATACAATTATGCATTAGAAAGTAAACATTTGCCAGTTTTGCCAAGGGCGGCACTTTTTTTTGAAAAATGTATCCCTTAAAGAGAGCAGTCATAGAAACAGCACAGCAACAAACCTGTGTCGTGAATGGCGTCAGTTTCTTCTTGTTTATTGTCCTCTCATCAATTGTATCAGGGACAGACAGGTTGATCATTTTACTGGTAGTAGAACAGACACAATTTCAGGAGCTTTCTTCCATAAAAAGGCAATCAGCCTATATGAGAACTAGAATCTCTAACATCTACCTAGACTCCACTTGAGAATTTATTTTCAGTGTATTGCCGGGTTTCATGTGACGTCACATCTGCCACATAAGGTATTCAAAACTGCCTGGTGGTCTACCAAAGCTCAGTTGACAAAACGTTTGTACGGAGAAGGTGCATTGCTCGCATGAAAAATGTCTTGCGCTTGCATCGTTTTAGGTTGTCTGAATCGATCAAACCATGAAATTGAGTTTCTTCAGGGTTCCCCGTGAACAAATAAAAATGGGTGAATGAACACAGGACTTCACAAAAGGACAGACATTGAGAAAGGTGGCTTTTGAACCTCTCACTGAAAGCAAAGGGAGTAGAGTTGAAGCATGCTCGAGTTTGCATATCCCTCTCAGCTAAGTGTTTTTCAAGTACATTTCTTGCTGTTATTTTATGGTACTTTTTTTTTAAGGTCACAAAGTGCTAAAGTCCCCAGCTGTTAGTTTACTCTTCACAAAGTCCATATGCATGAAGGTCACGACAAAATTTTTACCCAGCCATACAGTTACAATGCGCCATGATCACTTCTCCATCTTGTTTAACCAAGATCCAGGTCTTTAAAGGGGTTTCTGATCTTTGTGAATATCTTTAGCTGAGAGATAAGAGTAAACACAAGTGAGAATCAAGCAAACGGTTTGTCTACACTTCGACTTGCAGCGCTTTGTAAAGACACGAACGAAAAGGTTAAAAATACATACATTACATACATGGGCAAAAACAATACAGGATTCATTTGGCACTGACTTGATACCGAGGTCCTTTACCCAGCCACATACAAAAAATTGTAAATCTCTGTACTCTTCCACACTTTGTTTTGCAGTGAAGGACGTCTGCAACACCAGATAGTTCGAGATGTTGGGGAACTCGACTGAAGGATAGTTTTCAAGATCGTATGACAAATCCTTCATTCCCAGACTGTAGGGGTCGATTCCATTGCACATAGCAATCTTCTGAATATATCTAAAGCAAGCAGTGGCTTTTAGATTACAAGCATACTCTGATAAGTTATCACTAGTTGTTTGTACTACGGCAGCAGTTTAGACCACCAGCTATTTCACTTCTGGTAAAAATCACTAAGAAAAGTCACGTGACTGAAACCCAGCAATTAAAATTGTCTACCTGGACTCACCACAACACGACGCCATCACCTACAGCCTTGAAGAGGTCGTTTGTGTTGGGGTTCATGGGCAGCACGTGCTTGCAGTCTGGGTCTTTTTCCAATGCAGAATTGATCCAGTTCACAAATGCAAACCTTTCCTCCTCTGAAATCACAACAAGGAAGAAAAAAGTTAAGACAAGAGGGGACACAAGAAGGCACTCCTTTTCCGCTCTGCCAAAGAAACATTATGTTCCAAGAGACACAGTTTAACTTTAGTGCTCAGTTGTTAACTCAAATCGAAACATCACATGAAGTTATAGATCCAAGTTAGTTATGCAATATTGCAGCACGAGTGTAGTATTTGGTATAAACAAGTCTGCTTAGTTTTATTGATTAAAAAAAATAGATAAATAAAATAAGCCTCTTTTTTTTTTAAACCCACCAGAGTACGAGTGCTGTGTGCCTGCACTGGACAGTTCTGACGTGCCCCCAATGGCCAGGATGCCTTCTTTCTTGTTGATAGCATTGCGGAAGGTCTTTGCAATATCACTACTTTTAAGCTCCTGGAAGACCTACAGGGGGAAAAAAAAAAAGTTTAGAATTAAAAAGCAATTCAAGTGTGTGCTTCGTTGGTACTCCAAAATTACTGACATCCCATAGCTTCTGTGTGACTCTTTCAAAATTACACAGCATACACTGCTCTGGCATGGCAAAACAAAATCAGCATGGACCCTCTCAGTTCCAAATGGAAACCGTGAAACTGTGCTGATAGCAACTGCAATATAATCTCCCCTCCCCACCCTACTGACTGTCCCAGCAGAGTAAACAAACACTGGGGCATTGACAAGCAAAATGCCCACTCATCTTCACATGTCAACAAGCCTAGAGGAAGCAAATTGCCCATTTCACAAGATGGTGGGTCACAAATGATATGCAGTCATCTCTGCTTAGAAATTTTGCACTAAAATGATTGTGATGACTCAAAAGTGAGTGACTGCACATTTCCTCTAACCAGTGTCAGAATTTCTTATAAAACTCCGAATCCTATTCAGAAGATGACATTCACATTACTTGAAAGAAAATAAAAACATTCATAAATTAAGATTAACTACAAGATGAGCTGTTTGACAGCCCCCCCACACACAGACCAATAAATAAATAGAATAAATAAACTACAAAAGCACTTAGAGCGCTGACCTCCGCCAAGAATCCTTAAAAAAAAAAAAAACAGGATCCAGAAGGTGATCCAGTTCACTGCCAAAATGTAATGGATTGTTACTTGTGCCCAGTCACACCTCTGGAAAAAAAAAAAATCAAAGCAATCTGTACATAACTTTTTCCGTAATGTTGCTAACAGACAAACCAACGCTACCGAAAACATAACCTCCTTGGCGGAGGCAAAAACTCACCCCCACAAAGCCCTGTAACACAAGGTAGAGTTGGTGTGTCTCTATGGTAGCCAAAGTGCTAGCAAGGCTGCGTTGCATTACTGTAGTGCTTCTCAATTATTTTCTGTTATGCCCCCCCCAGGAAGAAAACACTTCGCGCCCCTCCACTCTCCACCGCGACTATAAATAGTATAAATTGTCTATAAAATTGTTATAGGACTTATAACAATGGTGTTAGGTGTACTTGTAAGTACACCTCTGCATAACACTGTATCCTTAACATTAAAAAAAAAAAAAAAGGAGATACAGATCAACTTGCAACAAAGAATAACTAACATCGTTTTTTACTCTATAACAAAATATTTAACGTCCATCAAAGTGCTTGCAATTTGCAAAATAAAAATAAATAAAATAACCGACTAATTCAGTCCTTTTCAAATAGTGGGGCGCGCCCCATTTGATACTGAAAAATAAAATTCAGTCAATAAATAATAAATTCAAATTGAGCAGCAACATTAACTCAGAAGCACAATATATAAAACACAAACCTACAAAACTAATATTAATAAAACTATTTGGGCTGATTTTTTTTTTATCAAAATGAGGAAGTCAGGATTAATGGTTACAATGAGCACGTTTTGCAGTGCACAGCTTTTCGAAGCGGGGTTTGAAGCATGATACTGCAACTCTCAGCTCCTGCTCAATGTTTAGCTGGGACCTGTACTTGATCTTCAGTGCAGCAACAGCAGAGAAGCCAGTCTCACAAAGATAAGATATTGCAAAGGGAAGAAGAATGCCCATAGCCCTCTGCCCTAAGAGTGGATACTGCCTCTCTACACTCAGCCAGAATTCACTCAGTGTCTTTGATGTGAACCTCAGTCTCAATGTGGCATCAGATGTCATGTCAATGAACTGGTCCTCCTCTGCAGAGTTGAAACCAGTTGGAGCTGGTGCATTGAAAGGATCTCTCACCCAGTCATACTGGGAACTCTTTTCAGGGAAGTACTTTTTAAAGAATCCCATCAGTGATGAGATATGCTGCTTCATACATGGAATCACTGAGGTGGCATCATAGTCAGTAGCATCAAGAAATTCATGCAGGTTCTCGATTGAATCAGTATTTCCTTCATCAAGTTGCCTGCCCCACATTGCAAGCTTTCGAGTGAAAGAGCTGATCTTGTCTGTGACCTGAGGGAGGTGTTTATCTTTTCCTTGAAGCTGTAGATTTAGTTCATTTAGCTTTTCAAATATGTCACTCAGGTAGGCCAGTCTCGCCAGGAAATTCTCATCACTAAATTTTTCTGCGACTTCATACTTGTGCTCCTTCTCCAAAAACATTCTTATCTGCCCTCTGAGCTCAAAAACTTGGGACAAGACTTTTCCTCATGACAGCCACCTTGCTTCACTGTGAAACAGCACAGCTTGATGTTCAGCTCCCATCTCCTCACAGATGAAGAGAGAAAACTCTCGTCTTTAGTGGTCTGGTCTTTATAAAATTGACTACACCTAAAATGTCAGTCATAACCTCACTTAATTCAGAGGAAAGGTGCCTTTATGCCAGTGCTTCTCTGTGTATAACACAATGTGTCCACTCAGCATTAGGTGAGGCCTTCTTGATGAGTGCCCGAAGTCCTTTTCTCATCCCTGCCATGGTCTGTGCACCATCACTGCAAACACCAATGCAGTTATCCCACTTTAGCCTATTCTCAGTCAGGAAGCAGTCCAGCATTTTGAATAGTTCTTCAGCTGTGGCTCTGTCATATTTGCAAAAAAAGTAGATCTTCACACAGGGAGTTTGTCATGTCAAAACGTACATAAGCAATAAACAAACAGTCTTTGTTGCTGTCAGTTGCTTCATCGAATTGTAAAGCAAAACGTTTGTCTTTGAATTTATCTACCAGCTGTTCTTGAAGATCATTAGCAATGTCATTTATACGTCTGGCAACAGTGTCATTGGACAGAGGGATAGTTTTTATTTTGGCAGCACTTGCATCATCCAGCATGACAGAAACCATGTCTAATGCTGCAGGCAGTATCAGCTCCTCTGCTATGGTGTGGGCTTTTTTGCACTGAGCAATTTGGTACGCCACCTTATATGATGCTAACAGTGCTCGCTGGTTTATTGAAATAGCATTCACAAAGCAGGATGTTTGTTGGCAATAGTCGGCACGTTTTCGCTGAAAAAACTCAAGTGGCTTAGTAGTGTAATTAGAGTGTAATGTCTTTAAGTGACGCCTTAATTTATTTGTCTTCATGCTGTCTGCTGCCAACACAGTAAACACACAGTACTAGACACAGTAAACACACTGGTCTTTCCTTGTTTTCCACCGTAGTCATAGTGAAGCCAAACGCTACATATGCTTCATCATATTTCCTTGTCTTAGCTTTCGGGAGACTGTCATTTGTCTCATTATCGCCATCTTTCTCTGCCTCTCTATTCATCCCTGTTAAATATTTTTCCATGGTGTTTCTTGATGGTTTGTTCACTGCACTTCATATCTCCTGCTCTGTGCTGTGTGTACGCAAAAAAAAAAATCTACTCCATAGCGCTAATACTCCCTGCACACACCCTGACAATGAGAGTGCCACTGCCACCTACTGTAGTGGATGTGCAATTACACTTTATTCTAGTATGGCAAAAGTATGTTCCCCCGGGTCACCCCCACCCCCCACCCCCCAGGGGGTGCGCCCCACTATTTGAGAAGGACTGGGTGAACTGGTGACTCTAAATTGACCGTAGGTGTGAATGTGAGTGTGAATGGTTGTCTGTGTCTATGTGTCAGCTCTGTGA
>JAODXR010000027.1:19503036-19514747 GCA_028877395.1 Cathorops festae | reverse complement strand
TAGAACAGCCTGAAACAGGAGAACCACAGCATTTTTTTTTTCACCAAAACCAGCTCACAGGGCATTCATTCATACTAGAGACCACCGCACAATTAATGAAAAACCAATGCAAGGAGACCTTTAAGGGATTTCAAATGAAGAGATCTATCAAAACTGAATTGTACAGTGTTGTCGACCTTGCAGAACTTTGAACCAAGTCTTCAAAGTGTGTGTTTGTGATTCTTACAGCATCAAAGGGAGCAAAGAAAAGGAGGACAAGGAGAAGAGTGTGAAGGAGAAAAAGGAGAAGAAGGAGAAGACCGCTGCCAGCACTCCAGAGACCAAGCCAGGAGGGAAGGAGAAGCAGAAGGAGGAAAAAACGGGTGACGCCAAGGACAAGGTGCCCAAGGCTGAGAAGGACAAGAGGAAGGATGACAAGAAGGACGAGAAGATCAAGAGTGATGCTAAGGCAGCAGACAAAGAGTCATCCAAGGAGCGAGATGTGGCCAAGGAGGGCAAGTTAAAGGAAAGCAGCAAGGGCGAGAAAAATGTTGCATCCCTCAAGTCCCCTGTTCCCAGATCAGAAGGAATTGAGTCTGAACGGGGTAAGGCAAAAATTTTCTAGTGGAGAGGCGTGATTAACCCAAATAATTTTATACCTTTTGTACACTTGAGTCATAATTCGAAAACAGGATAAACTTTTTGGGGCAAGATGTTAGATTTAAAAAAAAAAAAGCCTCTCATCTTGTGTTTCTTGTATTGTGTTTAAAGAAGTTACTCATCACTAAATTAGATCTTCAGAAGGGCTTTAGAAAAAGGGCCTGTGGTTGATCAGCTGCAAGTTCAGCAAATGGCTTCTTATAAAAGAAATTGCTTTTTGGCTACTTTCTGGGACAGAATGTACCAGACTGTGTAGGAACTTGCCAGACTCCTCTTGAAGGGGTTCTCCTGGAGAGGAGACTATGCCTTCATTAGGTCTTCATTTGAAGTGTGCATTGTAACTAGAAAATTGGGGAAGCTTATAATGTAGATGTGTAACTGGGACTAAGGCTTCATTAATCAGTGGTATTACAGGTGTATTCTTGACCAGGACATGACAACTGTGGAGAAGGAGTTTTAGAAAATTTGCATAAATGGGATGCTAACAATTATTCGCCTAAGGCAAGGTGAATGTCGGTGAGTAATAACCAAGATAAAGTCGAGGTTATTAATAGCTACTTTTTAACTAGGTGCGAGGTCTTTATGGAGAAAATATCAGACTGAGATCTTGACAGTATGGACTGAACTGAAAGCGAAGTCCGTACAAAAAGACCAGGGTTTGATATTTTCCCATAAAGACCGAGCAAGCGAGCTTAATGAGGAAGTTTATGACTTTTTTTTTTCCAAGATTAAAATAGTCATTATCATGAGGTGATACTGCTTTCAATCACGTCATATTTGTAACTTAGTTGAGTCACACATGCAGAATAAATGGCTAACTGTTTCAAAACTGAATTTTTGTTCTAGGTTCATGGTTTTTGAATGCTCTTTGTTGCTCATTTCTTGAATAACTTGGTGACTCTTGTTTGTCTTTTGTTTCTCATCTGTTTTTGATTCGGTTTTGATTTCCAATTCATCTTTTTTTGTTGTTGATTGGTTGTTTTTTGCAACATTGAAAGCCAGCGTGTTGGAAAGATAGTCCGTAATCGCCCACAGGCATTATGGGCAAATTCTGCATGCCAAGGAACCAATCAGAGCACACGATTTTACCGGAAGTAGCTTGTGCCATATAATAATTAAATAATAGTAGCTGGGTTTGAGTGGTCTATCAAATATATTCCATTCAGCTAGCATGATATTGAATGAGTCAAAGACAAGTTCAATATCATGCTAGCTGAATGGAATATATCTGATAGACCACAAAAAAAGCCAGTCAATATTTTTTTTATTATACTCTCTTCATATCAGCGTTCTCGAAGGCCACCGCGAGCTTACCTGCAATTTGGTGCCGTTAGCATGGCAGTCCACTTGCCTTCTAGGCGGTGTAGCATTCAGCAGTAGTGTCAGCGAAGGCCAACTTGAGCTTACCCACGACTCGGTGCTGTTAGCGCGGCAGTCCAGTTACCTTCTAGCTGATGGTGTGTTGGTGCAGGCCAATGCTAGCGCAGTCAAGCCGAATATTATGATTTTCCCTGTGTAATTTACGTAGTTACTTTTAAAATCAACATTGACAACTCCATACAGCGGAGCTCCCTGGCAGCCAAAATTTGCTCATCTTCCACTTTTAATAAAGTAAATCTCATGGCAGTGTTTGTTTACAAATTGTCAGTCACTTGCTAGCATGGAAGTTTTACATCTTCGACATGTCTCTCTTCCATTTTTTCAATGTCTGTTGGTATGTTTTTCTCTTATAAATATGCGTGAAGAATATATAATGAAGTTTTGGTAGCTTTTTGGGTATTCAGTGCGTCTTTAGTTTGTTTATTTATTTTGTACTTAAACCTAGCACTGGATTAGCCTTGCCTTCTCTCTTTCATGTTCGACAAAGAAATGATTGTGCGCATGCGCAGCAGAAAAGTTTTGTCATTGTCTCTTCGTATGAGCTCTGATGTGTGACGACGTTTTGTCTTGACAATGTGCAATATTGTAACAATATTGCATGCTCATTCTCCATTGGGGAGAATGGTGTAATACACGGAGGATAAGTGATATGATATTTGCATGCCATCAATAAACCCGCTGGAAGGGAATAGAGACTACATGTTTTTATTTAATGGAAAAAGTAGCCTGTATGTATAATAATCACTGATATTCTCTGAGCCTGAGGCGGACAACTGTTTTAGTATAAATACATGGGTGATTTATTTAAAAAAAAAAAGAATTTATTTCAAACTTCAAAAGCAGCATGCAAATGTAATAAAGTTATTTGTGTGACTTATCTATGCTGACTGGCTTAAAATACTTTGTTTTGAAATGGATAAATAAATCACAATTCCACTTTACCTTTGAATAGTTTTACACCAAACTTTGTATCAGATTTAGTACTTTTAGGAGCAGAATTTTCTTTCATGATCTGTAATCCTTCCTCAATTACAGTGATGAAGCGATTGGCAGCCATTTTGCTGAGTCACTTGAGGTGATTATCGAGAAATAATCAGAGTTTCTTGACAAAGCAGCGTGTGTGATTTTTCTATAATTACCTGTGTATTTATACTAAATCCTGATACTATTTTCACTATATTTTCACTTTACATGCTGTGAAAGACTCATCTGCTGTCACAACTTTGCTTGATACTGCTACTTCTAATGTAGCGGCAGTTTTATACACCATAAGCTTCCTGTCAACAGATAACTGTTGACAGGTAAGTGTATTGTTCCATCAATGGAAACCTACAAAATATTCCAACATGGTAGAAGTGGCCACAAGGGATCTCTGTTTCCAGGGAGCATTGGCTGGCTTGTCCATTACGATGGCTTTGGCAAATGGTTTCCGCATGGCTAGGAGCTTTAGGCTGGGGTTTGCCTACTTGCTCTGTAGTGTGGCACTTTGCCATCTCGAATCTCTGTTGGAATTCTTTCACAGGCAGCCAGGGCACAGGCTGTGCCATGGGAAATGGAAAGAATGTAGCACTTGAATGGAGTAGAAAAAACTGTAATCCCACTTTTGCTGTTGAGAATTCTTTCCGGTTTGTCTGTCACTGCACCACACCAGGGGAAAAGCTTGTGGTCTTCATGGAGAAGCGTGTGAGAATGATGTATACAAATGTTGTGGCAGGTGATATGTGGGATGGCAGGCTGTTGTGCCATGGCTGATTGTGTCTCCATTAGATAGATCTGCTGTCATTGGTGCTTGTGTCGTTGGTCAGACCTGAGGCGTTTCCCATAATGAGATATTGAAGAAAAGTTTAAAGGACAATCCAAATTTTTGTTTGTTTGTTTTCAAGCTTAGGCTATATCCTGAGTGCACACCATGGGCGAAATTACTTTTTGCTAGAAATGTTTAGAAGCCATTTAATTAGTCTAGAAAATGGCAACAATGCCTGGATTTTTTTTAAAGCTTTGAACTAAAAGTCTTGTTTTTTGTGTGTTTTTCTGTCTCTACTAGAACAAAAAAGACGAAAGCTCGACACACATTCTTCGCCCTCACACTCCTCTGCAGTAAAGGTTAGTATGGCCTGAGGAGGGCCGTTTTCCTCTTGTCCCCTCCCTCCACATGCCAGAGTTCAGGGGAGGCCTCTGGAACCCAACCTTCATAGGAGAGCTGTAGGGGGGAGAAGTTGTACATGGACTCTTTTTTTTTTTTTGAGAATATTTTTATACATAGAATTTTTTTATGATAGAATTCAATGGACTTGCCAAAAATTTAAACCGTTGCATCAGATTTTTTGCTTCCCATTTTGTATTTGCTGTGCTGAAAAACCAGCTCTCAAGTGCCTTGGAAAATTTTTGTCATCGAAAGCATTTTGTTTTTGTAAATATTAGATGTTATATTTTTGTAAATCGCCCTTCAGCATTTTTTGACTTTTTAAAATTTTGTGAGCGGCTTTCTTCGGCGATAGCATTAAGTCCATCAAGAAAGAGTTAAAGTAAATAAATGAGGCCACCACTTTTTAAACACAGAGATGAAAGAATGTTTTTTTTTTTGCTGGAAGATATCGTGAATAGAGCATCGGGGCAGAGCAGTTGGATCGTGTGTTCTCCTGCTTCCTTAGCTGTGACATCCATCCTGGATCCTCCTGATGAGACCAAGCTACATTTTTTCCTCCAGTCCTTTGGCTCTCATGCTGCTGTTTTTTTTCTCCCCCCCTTATTTTTTGGCACTGGAAAGTGGCCCAGAGGTGCCAAAGCTGTGGAAAGTGTTTTTTTTTTTCCCCTGCTTCCCCAGATCTTCACATCTTCTGCAAAAGGCACACATGCCTTCCTGCCATCCAGGGAAAACCTCATGATGCATCACCAGCAGCAGCTGCATAGTGAAAGGGAGGAAAGGCTACCAGGGGGAAAAAGCATGGGCAAAGTCTTTCCAGAAGGAGCTGCTTATCTGCAACCAGGGAGCTTGTTGTAATTCTATATGCACCCTAATTCCATATGCACCCAACCACCACCAAGACCTTATAGAAATCAACAAAATTCACTTAAATCTTACATACCAGGGCATTTATTGTAGCACTGGAGCACTCCTCCATGTCAGAATGTTAACTCATCATCTCCAGCACACACACCACACTGACTTAGTAGAATGTATTCTTTATTTGGACCAAATAAACAAAGTAAGATGCAGCACAGGTTCTCCAAGCACATCTAGACTCAGATTGCTCCTGCATAGGCCATAATTTAGCCTCCAGTTGTTTCCTCCACTAACCATGTCAAAGTTCTAGTCTTTGAAGGTCTCTACGGGGATGTGTTGAAGGCCGGCCAACCTTCCCCACCCCCCCGACCCCTTTCTCCTGCTGTGTGCCAACTTCTTCAGCTCATCTGTCATCTCCATTCATTCCTACAGGACAATCTCAATGACTTCAAGGACTCAGCCATCAAGGTGCATATCAGTTTCACTATTTATCCATTTTCTTCTCATCCATGATGTTTTTAGGATACAGATTGATGCATTGTATTTGGTAGCATAGCATATTAAGGCCTTCTTGGTATGTTGGGGTAACTTCTTTTATCATGGTTTAATCAAGAATACTGCTGTAGTGAATATCAGCATAGCTGAGTGCGACATATCACTCGAATTAGTGGACTGGAACTAACTGTTGTGAAATAATGTTAATACTGCAGCATGGTTGAATTCTCGAATCTGATTGGTCAGTCGTTCTGGGCAGTAGTTTCAACTGTCACATAAACAACACATATTTACACACTGCTTCTAATACATTGTTTCTATGGTAGCAGCACATACACATGAATGTGTATGGCATAAACTCTACAATCTAAGCGAAATAAGAAATGGATGTAAACACACAAGTTGTGTAACAAATAGGCATGTATTGATTCGATTCAGGATATTGGGTTCATGATTTGATTTCCCTATTCTTTATCCACTTAAATATTATTTTTGTTAAAATAAAGGTTGGAGTAAAATATAACAACCTGTTAACTAAAATTACTTTAATTAAAAATGTTCATGACAAATAGGCCTTTACTTAAAAACTTTTGAGCATTTCTACTACCTCCATTTTCTTCTCTTTTCTTTAGCTTTCATCAGTCTGTAAAAACGGCTCCTTTTTCAAACCTAATTGTACAGTCAGTTGCACAACACCGCTTTCCCATTTTAGGTCTGCTTGTGTGTTTTTGTAACATGAGAGATGTTACTTTCGCCTGAGGTGAAGTCACATTCATTCCTGCTATTGTACATTATTGCAGCCTCTGCTGTCTAAACAATACAGTTACATCTAGGAAATCTGCTAGATTAAAGTGTGGCAATAATAATTTTTAATTTCATCAATTTGAATCATCTTAAATGTGTATCGCAGTTTATCATCGCAGAATATCGTTACATGCCTCATAACAAATGAAAAACTAATTGGTGATGTAGAAAAATTTGTAGGTGTTTATGGAAGACCCCTTGGGTGCCTATTTTGTAATAGTAAGTTTCCCAACATCGGGAAATGTTAAGGAGAGACGTTTGAATGTTCCAGTTTCTCAGTCACATGAGAAGCTCCTTTTTTTTTTTTTTTTAATTAACTCTAATTTATTTGTTTGTTTGGTGAAGTGGGGGGAAAAAGTGCTGGTGAGGGAACAACTGTTTATAAGATAAGAAGAATCAACTTGTCTTGATGTTCCACAACATTAAGTGTGACGATAAACAGCTAAAAATGGCAGTGAATCATTTTTTGTGAATTCTGTGTAATTGTTGGTTGTGTTAGAAGTGGAGTAGCACACTGCAGCCTGTGCTGTAGATGTGAGGAGGAAACGGGGGAAGAACCCCTCTTGGCATCACAGGGTGATCCCTATCATGGATTATTTTCTAAGAACAGCATTGTCTGTCATGTGTTCTACCTTACTTAGGAGTTTATGTTAAACGTTTGCTCACTATTTTTCTGTTTACTGATTAGTAAACGCGGGGTGGCACGGTGGTGTAGTGGCTAGCACGGTCGCTTCACAGCAAGAAGGTTCTGGGTTCGAACCCAGCGGCCAGCAAGGGCCTTTCTGTGTGGAGTTTGTATGTTCTCCCCGTGTCTGCGTGGGTTTCCTCCAGGTGTTCCGGTTTCCCCCACAATCCAAAGACATGCAGGTTAGGGTAATATTGGGACGGCCTTGGGCTGAGGTGGCCTTGAGCGAGGCACCTAACTCCCAACTGCTCCCCGGGTGCTGTTAGCATGGCTGCCCACTGCTCTGGGTATGTGTGTATGCTTATTGCTCACGGGTATGTGAGCATGTGTGTGTTCACTGCTTCAGATGGGTTAAATGCAGAGAGGAAATTTCACGAATGTGTGATGAATAAAGTTGTGCTTTCTTTAGTTTCCTGCGTTACCATACTAGCAAGCGCCAAGTTGAATGAATATTTGAATGAATATTTTTTATTCATTGAAACTTCATGCCTTTTCTTGTTTTCAGTATTCTTCTCCAATGTAGTAAATCATCACAGTACAGAAAAACCTATGAATGAGTGGCCATGTCCAAATCTTTCACTGGTACTGTACACTCCTAATCAGTGTGAAAAGTGCTTGGGACTGCTTTGTTGACAGGTTAGCAATGTATGCATTTCTTCTCTGTGTTTGTACAGCGCTCACTTGGATCGAATTGTTTACTGAGAGGTTGTGTATGACAGGAGAGGGTCATGAGTATTTCTTCCATTTTTGTGTGTAAAACAGTAAACGTAAATGGCTGAGGTTTTTCACTTTTTTGCGTCATACTTAATTTGCATAGAATAAAGAATCTAAATTCGACCGTCTCTTGTTGCAGTGTCACTTCATCACTTGCAGCCGTCATGGAAATCGTGGCTCTGTGTCGCACATGTGCCACGTTGTTGCTTGCTAATATGAATGTCGAGTCGGATCAGGAAACAATTGGGTCGAGCAGACAGGTGACTTAGTCGTATTGCGAGTTTAGCCAGGCTTATAATTTAAAAACATGTTGCGAAATGTAGCCCTGCTTCATTTTTGCCTTCATGAGATGAAGCAACACATTAAGCTGATTTACCTTTAAATTTACCAAAGGTAAATCGCTTGGAGCATTTTGGGATGAGTTTTAGGACTTTATAAAGTCAGGGCAATAAAATCTCTTTAACAAGATTCTGCTCAAGCTGCACGCTGGAAAACTGCAAAGCCCTTCATTAGCCTGAAATTTGTGCTTCTGTGGAAAGAAATCATATCCAATATCTCAAACTACCTTTTCCTTGCAGCTCCCCATCTCTCTCACACACACACACACACACACGCGCGCGCGCACGCTTCACAGTCTGCTAATGTAATTTCTTTTCCAAAATATCCTCCATTTTCTCTGCTTGCCCCTGCTCTCCCGTGCCTCACTTAGTCGTCTTAGCATCTCATTGGACTCCTTGCTTGCTCTGATATTCCTCAGCTCTCTTCAGCTGGTCGGCTGATAAGAGTTTTGCTTCTATTATGGCTACTGAAAGCAGTGGCAGGATATTTCAAAATATGCTGATGGTGCCGCTCTCAAAAGCAGGATCCAGCAGAATAATTATTATTATTATTAATTTATGTATTTTTGCAGGATGCCATTCCCTTACTTGGCCTTTAAGAGTTTTTTTGTTTATTTTAAATAATGCGATATTTTATTAAGGGACTTTGCTTATGAAGCAATTTACGTTTTAAATTTGACACTGTGCTTTTTTTGATCTTTCAAATTATTTTAAATTATGTATAATACAGTGTCTTGCAGAAGTATTCATCCCCCTTTGTGTTTGTCCTGTTTTGTCGCATTACAAGCTGGAATTAAAATGGATTTTTGAGGGGTTAGCACCATTTGATTTACGCAACATGCCTACCACTTTAAAGGTGAAAATTGTTGTTTTATTGTGACACAATAAGATGGAAAAAAAAGAGAAATCTGGAGTGTGCATAGATACACACCCCAAAAGTCAATACTTTGTAGAGCCACCTTTTGCTCCAATTACAGTCTCTTGGGGTAGGTCTATTAGCTTAGCACATCTAGCCACTGAGATTTTTGCCCATTCCTCAAGGCAAAACTGTTCCAACTCCTTCAAGAGATGGGTTGCGTTGGTGTACAGAAATCTTCAAGTTGTGCCACAGATTCTCGGTTAGATTGAGGTCTGGGCTTTGATTAGGCTATTCAAAGACATTTAAATGTTTCCGTTTAAATCACCCCAGTGTAGCTTTAGCAGTATGTTTAGGGTCATTGTCTTGCTGGAGCGTGAACTTTCGTCCCAGTCTCAAACCTCTGGCTGACTCAAACAGGTTTTCCTCCAGAATTGCCCTGCATTTAGTGCCATCCATCTTTCCTTCAATCCTGGCCAGCTTTCCTGTCCCTGCAGATGAAAGACATCCCCACAGCATGATGCTGCCACCATCATGCTTCATTGTAGGAATGGTGTTTTCAGGGTGTTGGGTTTGCACCACACATGGTGTTTCCCATAATGGCCAAAAAGATCAAGTTTCTCTCATTTGACCAGAGAATCTTCTTCGATGTGTTTGGGAAGTCTGCCACATGCTGTTGGGCAAACTCCAAATGTGATTTTTTTAAGCAATTACTTTTTTCTGGCCGCTGTTCCATACGTAAAGCCCCACTCTGTGGAGTGTACGGCTTAAAGTGGTTCTATGGACAGATACTCCCATCTCCGCTGTGGATCTTTGCAGCTCCTTCAGTGTTTGGTATCTTTGTTGCATCTCTGATTAATGCCCTCCTTGCGTAGTCAGTGAGTTTTGTTTGGCGGCCTTCTCCTGTCAGGTTTGTAGTGGTGCCATATTGTTTCCATTTTGCTATAATGGATTTAATGGTTCTCTGTGGGATATTCAAAGTTTGGGATATTTTTTTATAACCCAACCCTGATCCATACTTCCCCACAACTTTGTCTCTGACTTGTTTGGAGGCTCCTTGGTTTTCATGTTGCTTGCTTAGTAGTGTTGTAGAATCAGGGTCCTTCCAGAGCAGGTTGATTTATACAGACGTCATGTGACAGATCATGTGACACTTTGATTGCACACAGGTGGCTCTTAATCAACTAATTATGTGACTGATGAAGTGAATTGGTTGGAGCAGCTCTTATTTAGGGGTTTCATATGAAAGGGGGTAAATACCTATGCACACTCCAGATTTCTGTTTTTTCATCTTAATTATTGTTTGTGTCACAATGTGCCCCTTTAAAGTGGTCGGCGTGTCGTGTAAATCAAACGGTGCTAACCCTCCAGAATCCATTTTAATTCCAGCTCGTAATGCGACAAAACAGGACAGACACCAAGGGGGGTGAATACTTTTGTAAGGCACTGTAGATATAAACAAAATGATGATATTTCACTTCACTTTAATCTTAAAAACAATTAAAATAGTTTCTTTGAAGCAGAAGTGAACTCAGCGGAACTCGCCTGGCTGCTCACATGTCATTTTATTGCAGGCGGCGTCAGCGGACGGCGCTGCGTTCTTCCCCCGGAGCACCAAGTGGAACTGTTAGCATTAGCCTAGCTCTCGTGCATGTCACTGCCAAAAGAGCATTGAAATTGTGTAGAAAATGAACGTTGTAGTTGTGTGGCGGGAGTGTGAACGGCGCTACAGCTGTGACGTGAAAGAAATTTGACTTTAGCAGCTCAGAGTTTAATGAATAAAGATGATCTAAACACCGCTTTCATCTAAACCTGCGTCCCAGAGGCGTCGCATCGACATCGCCGCCATCATCACAGCCAAATATTCAGCTTCACCAATTCACAAAGAGGACTCTGTGTGTGTGTGTGTGTGTGTGTGTGGCATGTCCTGCATGGTCCTCACGGCTCGATGTCTTTTGATGTGAACATTTTTGTGTCTTCAGCGTCCCTAAGGGATTTTTTCAGCCTCGTCTGAAGAAAGTTTCATTTCCTTTGATGCTCTGAGCTGCGTAGAGAACGCACTGCACGCGGCCGGGACTCCGCCCGCACTGCGTCTGATGTGCAGTTGTTCTGTCAGGGTTACAAATGGAAATTAAATAAAAAAAAATACAGGGGCAATGTGACAGAACTGCCAGATGAGAGAGAAGCTCTGTGCTAAACACACACACACACACACACACACACACACAAAACTGTGCTGCAGATTTGGGATTTTTATTTTGTTGTGAGGCTCTAGGAAAGATGATATCTGCTGATACACTCATAAAATATTTACACCCCTTCAGGGATCTTAAGAATCCAACAACAAAACGTTTTCCTGTCGGAAAGGGTTACACCGCGATGTAAACATCACTTCACTAACACTGAACCTGGTAAGTTGGCGAGGTATAAATGGGAAAATAATAACATTTACCTGAAAGATAAATGAAAGAACACTTAATTGGAAAAGAAGGACCCTGAATTAACGAGAAGCTTGGAAACATAAACAGGAAGTGAAGAACATTAATTAACTGAAAGATAAGAACCCTAAATTGTAAGATAAGAACACTTAATTGGAAAAGAAGAAACCTTTATTAACTGGAAGATAAGAAGCACTTGGAAGCGAACAACATTTCAGTGATTTAAACTAAAAAACTGTCTGTTAATTTGAAGCTAACATTCCTTACAATAATTCAAGGAACTCTTAAAGGAAAATTCCGGTTTTTAACACTTTTAGCCCCTTTTCTGGAGTGTCTAGGATGAAATCGAACGATCGAC
>JAODXR010000027.1:19464648-19475237 GCA_028877395.1 Cathorops festae | reverse complement strand
CTATCTATCTATCTATCTATCTATCTATCTATCTATCTATCTATCTATCTATCTATCTATCTATCTATCTATCTTTCCTAGATACCTACATGTGTTGTAGATTATAATGCTAAAATACTTAATACTATTTAATAATTACAATAATACAACTTTAATACTAGCTCATACACAAACTTTTCAGGTTGCATACTTGTAAGAATATTTTCAAGTCAGATTTAATATTAAAAATAACATATTTGCACAACAATTTAAATGCAAGAACAAATCCATGGATTTTAAGAGCCAGTCTGATTGTATGAATATTTTAATAATGGGGCCCTTCATCTCAGATTTCTGGAAAACTTTCTTGTGGAAGCAATGTCAGAAAAAGCTTATAATGTTGGTCAGTAGGTGGCATGAGAGACATGAGCAGAGAGCAATACCATTCTTCTCCTCCAGCTTTCATAAGGTGCACTGACGGGCTTTGTGAATTCCCTGATATGTCTTATGTTGGTTAGATGCTCAATGCATGACTTTCTTTACTCTGTTAATAAAATCTGAATCTCACATGTATTCAAAACATCATGGTAATTAGGCTACTTGTATCATAAGTGAGAATCACTCTGAGAAACTTGTCACAGAGCTGTAATGATATAGGCCTACTATATACTGTTACTACCAATACCTCTAACTAGGTCTATAATGGTTATCTGTTCATGTAGGTAAAATCTATATTTTAAAGCTACAGTACAAATTATTTTTATTTTTATTAAAAGAGAAAAATCATTGGCATATAATTGATTGATTGAAACATAAATAATGTTCTAGTATGGCCAAAAGTAATCCCAGACTATCGTAAGTCACATTAATACAACTGCTGTGTCAGACTAAGTGGGTGTCCTGTGTTTTCACTCAGCAGTTCAGGTTTGAAAAAAGTCCAATGCTTAGAATTCAGTTTTGAACCAGAGACATTATCAGCACACTTTGAATATAGTGGATACCTTCAAACGCCTCAAATGATAACCTCTGTGTCACGGACCACAATGTAAGCTTAAAGAGAGTGAGACAAGCTTCTTCAGGGTGGGAAGGGTGGTGTTACTCTCCCCACTATGTGAAACCGTACTTAACATAGTAACCTATATACTGTTCCTGTTTTATATGTCACTGGTTTTTTAAATGTTTTTCCTAATCCTCACTAAAATATTTTATTACAGTTCCTAATGCTTATTCGTGGGTGGTTCACATAACACATACTGTAGACCTATACTTTAGTATGATATAGCCTATGTGACAAATACCATTCTGTGCAGTAACAGCCAATGAAGTGCAGGAGGAGAAAAGAAGCATAGATCTAGCTTTATGAGGTAACCTAAAACGTTATTGTCCTCTATTAGCAGCACATTATTTTATTTATTTTCAGGAGAACTTCCATAAAGGTAGTTTATTTCCTACGCCTATTAGCACCTGATCATATCACAAGGTGATTTTATTAAACATAGGCCAATTTCTTCTCCACTCTGAAATTAAATCCTGAATAGGCTATGCCACTGCAGCATAAACTTTCCAGTGCTATTTTTCACTGTGGTTATAGGGCGTTGTTCTAACTAATTGCTTGGTTGGCTATTAGTTTAACATGCTACCCTCATCTAACATCATGCTACAACATTCTCCCATGCACTCTATAATTTTACAGTCATGTTCTTCCACAAGTTGCTAGCAATAACATATTATTGCTAGAAAGGTCAAAATCCCCAAATGTTATATCAGAGCTAAAACTGTAGCCTATGCACTTGACTGGTTTACCAACAGAAGACCATATCAGGTTTTTGCCAGTCAATGTACAGACCTTTCTTATTAAAGTGGCCACTGTTGCATTATTTCTGGCCGAGAAAGTTGCTTGAAGGGCATTTGGTGTACTTTATGAATGAAGATCCATATTCACAAATAAAAACTGTGTAACCCGCAGACACGCACTGCTTTAATTATAGCACTCTGTAAAAATGGATGAGGCAATATTAAATGTGATGACTGTAAATACTTCTGAACTGCTTATAACTGAATCTGCATTATCTCTCCTGCAGTCGGCTGCTTTCTTAGAGCCAGTGCATAACAGTTCCTTACAAGCTTCATTATCAAGCATAGTTAATTCTGCTGACTGCAGGGGCAAAGGAAGCATGAAGGGATGGTGAATCAATAGCCTTTAGGACCTGTGCAGACTCTGTGTATGTGGAGACCAATAAAATTATAGCATGTCGCATTGGCAGGGCAGTGTGCAGACTGGCTGCTCTGTATTCAAGACCAGTAGCATGCATCACTTCATGCGCCATATACACAATTGAGCTCCCCTGCTATTTAATTGCATGTGATAATAGCATGGTAGGCATTGTACTTTAACCTACATATTTAATCACACTCCAGAACCAGACAACGCTTTGCAATACCTTTAACATAACATTAACAATCACATTTTGTTTGTCTGGAGCATACAATTACAATAACAGATCTGGGATGGATTTCCTGAAAGCATTTTAATGCTAAGAGTGTCTTTAACTGCTACTAAAGATCCATAGTTAAGCTAACGTGGTTTTCCCGAACACCATCATAGCCAAAGTAGTACTTTAGTTTGCTCTTAACTAGGGGTGGGTACTGGTACAGAAAATTCAGGTCCAGGTCCGGTCCAGGTCCAGAGGATCAGGTCCAGACCTGGACCTATTTATAGTAATGCATCAGTACTACATCATATTTTGGGGAGCAAGACATAAGTATAGATCTCTGTGAGTCCTACAAATTATGTTCAAATTGTATATTAGAATATGATTATTTTAAATGCACAAGCAACTAATATGCAGAAAGGAAACAGAGGTGTAACAAAACATGCAACTTTTTTTATTCCAAGGTAACTTTTAAGGTCTAACATATTAGGTGCAACATATTAATAAACTGCTAAGTTCTAAAGGATGACAGAAAATGGCTCTAAAGTGGAGCTACAACAATGGAACAACCTGGGAAGTAGTTCTGCCCATTTGGAACGAGAAGGCCAGATATTCAGTGACATCATGAGCTACTAGTCTATAACGGTCAGAATATACCAGACAAAACAAAATAAAATGGTTTGTATTGTTCTGCGGTAACAACCAAGGGAAAAAAATATATTAGTAAACTCCTGCTAATGACTGGCTGCTGTTCATGTGTTTTTATTCAGAAAGATCAGGATATTTACGTTCTCTGGGCCAAGGCAAGCTCGTTCTGCTCTGACTACATCCCCTGCAGTGCTGAAGACCCTTTCACTTGCTACACTAGTTGCCTGCCCAATCAAGTACTGTCTAGCAAAGTTGGCTAAAAGGGGGAGTTCGTACATTTTAGTCTTCCAAAACAGACAGGGGTCATTGGCTTTCGGCAGCTTAGCCATCTGCCTATACTGGATGACCTCTTGGTGAACTCGAACTGATACTGGAGTAGGTGGTTGAACTTCCACAGATGTAATATCTTCATCATCTTCATCGATGAAGATTTCTTCAAGTAAGGTCTTTGGTGCCTTGATCTCTACCTTCATCGGTACCTGCACCAGCTGGACATCTGGCTCTTGCTCTGGCTCCTTCTTGATGCTGGTGTTGTGGACTGTGATCTTCTCACACAGTCTTTCCCAGACACCTTCATCCTTAATGGCTACCTTGAACTGCTGGTCCAGTGCCATTGCTTCCTCAAGGAAACACAACTCCGCTTCATCCTGGTACCTTTTGTTCAGGTTTTCTAGGGCAGAAGCCTTAAGGCGCTCGGTGAAGGCCTCAGTCTCAAGAGTCTCTTTCAACTTCTTGTCATCGTCTTCTTCTTCCTCTTCTCTTTCCTTGGAGGACAGATCTGGTTTGAAGTGCTCCTATTTGCAACATTGGCAGCACCATGCCAGCTGTTGCCTTCTTTTCACTAGACATTGCCTGGGTCATCTTTTGCAAAAGTCCAGCTTCCTTCAGGTATGTGTCAAGCTTTCCAAGTGTTGTGGTTTCCACCTGCTTCACTTTCTTGAACTCGGGCTCCTTCTTTATCCTACCATCAAGTGTAGCTGCAACAATTGTGGCATATTGTTCCAAGAACCGTTGAATCATGAAGAAAGTGGAGTTCCATCTGGTCTTGCAGTCCAGTATGAGACTGTTGCATGATGCGTCTAGAGCTTTTTGCTTCTCCTTCAGGACGATTTTGGCAATGTAGGATTTTCTGAAATACGTGATTATAGTTCGGATTATGCCCAGCAGAGATTGCAAACCTTTCACATTCAGAATTTTCTGTGCTGTGAGATTCAAGGTATGAGCAAAACAACCAAGAGAGGTTGTTACATCAGCCTTGTTTGTGGCATACAACATTGCCCTTGCATTGTCCATCGTCATTATGCGGACTCTGCCTTCCAAGTTGAAGCTATGCAGGCATTCGTCAATTTCTGCTGTGATGTTGTCGCCCGTCTGTTGCACTTCACCTTTGATTGTCTGCAATACTTTGCTCTGTAACTCCCAGTCCTTGAGGTAATGTACTGTTATGGTCATGTAGTGGTCTGCAACCCGTGACATCCATCCATCCCCAGTCAGGGTAACGTAGTCCACAGCCGACAAATCCTTCCTCAATGCCTTTAGTGCCGCATCATACATGGCTGGGATTAACCTCTCACTTACATCATGGCGGTTAGGTAGCTGGTAGTTGGGGTTCATTTCGTGTACCATTGCCCGAAAGTATGGATCCTCAACGGTATCATATGGACAGAGTGATTTTACTATGTAGTGGCAGACCTTGGCAGTGATTGCATGTTTCTTTGCCTCTGACATTCTGGACTGCTTCGCCAGTGTAAAAGGTGTTACTAAGACTGGGGAAGTAGCACTGACACTAGAGGAACCTACACTGCCCAGAGAAGGTAGGGGAGGCTGAGGCAAGGTGTGGTCTGAACTTGAAGAAACGGATGCTGATGAACTTTGGGGAGTCTGTGCTGAAGGACCTGAAGTGAAATACAGAATGGGACTTTTAGTTACTATATAGTGTTACTGGAATTAAAACTCCTTCAAATGAATGTGAACTTTAGTACTACACATAACTTGTTGGTAGAACAAATTTCCCCTTGCCCCCTTTCACATAACGCTACATGTGATAATTTTATACTATGTTTTGCATCACCCATGTTTCCAGGCCATTTCTTTTGTCACTGTTGATTCACTTCAATTCAGGACCTGAGCAAGAATATTGAATAGCCCAGAACCCAGGAGAATACAATCTGTATCTTGCAAACTTTCATGTGGTTGCCTTATTTATTTAATAATGCACTACACTTAGATTAAATCTAAGTCTTGCTTAACAATTTTCTATCATGGTTCAGCTAAAACATGAGATGGAACCTTTAAAAATATAGGTAAAAGTTACCTGTGAATAAGGACTGCATAACTCTCCCCGCAGGGTGTGGTTGGGTCTCAACTCTGTGGTGTCTTCTGGGATGTTTAGCAAGGTTTGTTGTGCCTCCAGAGATAGCAATTTCCTGTGCACAATGTAGGCATTTGGCCTTTCCATTTTGCAGCTGCTTCATATGCCCTCACACTTGGCTGATCCGTTTTTTCTCATTCAGCATGGCTGCCGATTGTTTAAGAGCAACTTCAAAATGAACTTTCGCGCCAAAAAGGCACCCTTGTGCCCTTTTCTAAGTTCTAACCAATCACAGGAATCCTTAATTGAATTATCATTCCCTTTCTTTTGTGGATGGCAGCTCTTGCGAGATTTTCCGAGATCTCAGCCTTATTCAAAATGGCGGTGTGTTTTGCTGAGCGAGTGGCGAGCGCCAGTTTCTTTGTTTAGGCCACACCAATTCAATTAGTTGGTTCTCGGAATTGCCGCTTGAAGAAAATGCAAAATGAAAAAAATTAAATTAAATTGAAATCAAACTCCCGCCAACAGAAAAGGTCGCGTGACGTGAGGTCACATGACGTCGAAAACCAATCAAATCGCCCCTTTCACTTTCAATAAAGACTTGTGGAAGAAACATGCCTGTGATGGGGGATCCTGCAAAGCCTGTGTTTGTGATTGTTAGGATATTCAGCGAACAGAAGCGTAAAATCTTTGACAGGTGTGTTGAAATTCAAGAGGGGGAAAACTTTGCACAGTTGCACTCAAGATGCCGTGAGCTTGTTACCCTGCGATGTGCCAAATTGGACAACAACTCTGTGGAGGTGGGTTTGATTTACATATTTCCCTGATTGATGTGAGGAGCAAACAAAAAATCATTCGAAGTATTTAGCCATTAGAAGTAGCCTACTCCTGGTGAAATCTTTTTTTCTGTGCATTGTAGATGTTCAATTGACTATAATTCAATCGTTTATTTAGCCTTATCTGTTTACTGGTTTATCTGTATTGTTTGGTCTATTTACACCACTAATTTTACCATCAGAGAAATTTTTAAATTTTTTTATTTCACTCGCTCGCTTCATATTTTTTCCTGAAAAAATCAGAGAGCCAACTAATTAAATTGGTGTGGCCTTACCCACATATCGTTTTTCTAATTTTGCCATAAATACATTCCTTAATCTATAATGCACCAGTCACCAAAATATTATCCTCTAAAACAACCAATAAATGTGACTAAATACAATTGTGGGTTACACATTCATTTCAATTTACACATCAAAGTTTACAGATGATTTTCTCCAAACTTGATGTTCTGTTAGGTAGTACGGTGGTGTAGTGGTTAGCACTATCGCCTCACAGCAAGGTGGTTATGGGTTCAAGCCCAGTCGCCAACGAGGGCCTTTCTGTGTGGAGTTTGCGTGTTCTCCCTGTGTCTGTGTGGGTTTCCTCCGGGTGCTCCAAAAACATGCAGGTTATTGGTGGCTCTAAATTGACTGAGTGTGAATGGTTGTGTATCTCTATGTGTCAGACCTGCGATGACCTGGCGACTTGTCCAAGGTGTACCCCGCCTCTCACCCATAGTCAGCTGGGATAGGCTCCAGCTTGCCTGCGACCCTGTAGGACAGGATAAGTGGCTACAGATAATTATGGATGGATGGATATTTTTATACTTTGAAACCAGTAATGCATTTCACCAAAATAACAGGGAACTTTTTTCTTTCTCCACTATCATCCTGCAAAAACTGCATTACATTTACATGGCATTTAGCAGACGCTCTTATCCAGAGCGACGTACAACGTACCCAGAGCAGCCTGGGGAGCAGTTGAAGGTTAGCTGCCTTGTTCAAGGGCACTTCAGCCATTCCTGCTGGTCCTGGGACCCAAACCAGTGACCTTTTGGTTCCAAAGCTGCTTCCCTAACCTTTAGGTAAATTGGCTGCGTCTCTAACCTTTTGGTAAATTGGCCTTCACGGCTTCCCCCATGAAGGCCAATTTACCAAAGCGGGCAGTGAAAACCGTCATCTTACGGATGTTTAAGAACTTGCTAGCGAAGCTCGTTTTTTTTCTCACCAAGTGAATGTCACACTTTGATCAAGTTGTTGGATAGCTGTGTGCTGTAGAGGTATTTAAGTTATTCCACAAAATTGAGTTGTACATGAGCTGATGGCTGACGAGGTGCCTAGCACTGAGTTGGCTATAAGCCATGTTGATGAGATTGATTGGAATAACTGAAGAAACCTTTATTCGTCACATGCACACTTCAAGCACAGTGAAATTCATCATCTGCACTTGACCCATCTGAAGCCCAGAGCAGTAGGCAGCCACACCAGAGTGCCTGGCAGTCAGGAGTTCGGTACCTTGCTCAAGGGCACCTCAGCCCAAGGCTGCCCCATGTCAACCTAACTGCATGTCTTTGGACTGTGGGGGAAACCGGAGCAAACCCACGCAAACACAGGGAGAACATGCAAACTCCACACAGAAAGGCCCTTGCCGGCCGCTAGATTCAAACCCGGAACCTTCTTGCTGTGAGGCGACCGTGCTAACCACACCACTGTGCCGCCCAAAAGTTGTTTACTCTGCATTGGCCAGGAATCGAACCCGGGCCTCCCGCCTGGCAGGCAAGAATTCTACCACTGAACCACCAATGCTTGAACAACCATTTACTCTCACGTCTTTGGACTGTGGGAGGAAACCAGAGCACTCAGAGGAAACCCACACAGGCACAGGGAGAACATGCAAACTCCACACAGAAAGGCCCCAGTCAGCTGTGAGGTTCAAACCCGGAGCCTTCTTGCTGTGAGGCAACTGTGCTGCCCATTATTATTATTCATTTCAGAAAAAAAATCTAATAGGTGATTAAAAATGGAAATATTATAGATTGTGATGCTTGTTATTTGAGAATGTTTACTTGATAGGGCAGATCAGATTAGGAGAAGTTTGAGCTTTTTTGCTCAAGATTGAGGAGAAGTTTGCTAGCAAATGACAGGTTTGCTAAAATATAAAAATGTAGTGGAACTGACATTTTAACTCACACAATCATGCAAACAGTAAAAAGAAAAAACAACCAAAAGAGGTTTTTATATGGGTTTTATTTACAAAATATATTAAAATACTTTGTACAAGGCCTCATTCAAGAGGTTTCAGTAAATTTGACCCAAGCATGCATTTCTGTCTTTTTTTTTTGTCACTAGGATGCCTGCTAAAGTTCTCTGGGCTGAGGTGCAAAAATGGGAAAGGAAGAAAGGGTAAAATGTTAAATAGAAAATCATCGTACTCCTCTTGATCTTTCTAAGATGTATGTTTCAGGGCTTAATAGGCAATCACAACTTTTTTCACATGCAGATTTAAAAAATAAAATAAAATTGGGAATTCAACTCAACTGTGAACCCTGCAGGCGGCTAGAAAGTTTGTTTTAACAAATGTACATGTCTTCATAGTAGTTTAGTTCCTTTTTAAATTCTTTGAAAGCTTCTTTTCTATAGAAAACTTATCTTACCATGGATTCAGGATTGTAAGCATTCCTAAATCCTATGGACTCACAGTTTTTTTTATAGTGAACAGAAAGTGTAACCGTAAAATGTAAATGTGCTAAGCTTTTAAGATTACCCCATTAACACCATTTATAAATCTATTTTAAATGTCATCATTAACGCTATTTTACTAAGTAGGTCAGCCATCACTAAAATGATTGTAAAATGAAACTAAAACCCAAAGCTTTATTTCAATGTTTAGTATATTGAGAAACTTGCAAGGTACTCAAATACTATATTTTTAAAAGCAATATCCTTTTTTCACGGATTGTAATTTATCTACATGTAGATGATCCATTTTCTGTATTGGAGATTCATTTTCTTGTACAGTAGACATTTATAAAAAAAAAAAATCCATGTAAATTCATTCAAATACTGCAGTCACACACATCGTTTTGGAAGGCTTTAACAAAAGTGTCCATAAAGTGAATGTCAAGTTGTGTATAAATGCAAGTGATTGCACATATCCTTGCCGTTTCATTTTTTCATTGTACATTTTGGTCATATTAATGTTACACAATGTGTATTTATTTTCAGTTACTGATAGTCAGGTACATAAATTGCCTCTCTGGGGTCTGATTCATAAGAGCTTCCTAAATATTTGACAAATCAGCAGCATCAAATAAAAAAAACAAACAAAAAAAACAAAGAAACAATGACACTACCCAAGTAACAGCATATAATCTCAGCCTTTCACATTGAGTGATTTCTATTAGAAAGAATTGAAAATTTGATAAATTAATGCTTTTATCAGTTAATGTGATTGTGAAAGCAAATTTACAGTTGATGAAGTACAAGCATTTTTTTTTGTCAAGATTCAATCGATAACCATGTCCAGCAGTGTACCAATACCATAAGACTCATTGTACGGTACCCAACACAGTTTTCAGTCTGGCTCTTCCGAATGTGCTCAGATCACAAGTGATGGCTTTGTTTCTTGATTTCCATGGAGTTATGCAGTTCAAGAGTTCATTCACAGATGGCAATGGCATTCCTTCATGTGTTTTATATGTTATCAGAGCAATGGGATGTCACCATGATGAGCTTACATTCGAGTGATTCTCAGAATGTTCCATAAGGCACTGAAGGAAACGTCCATGTTCTTTCCAGTGATAATGTCCACTTCTGTCTTTCTCTCAGATGATGAATGTGGATGAAATAGGAAGGGGAAAGAGGGTGAGACCTCTTAAAGATCCAGCCATCGCTTTTTAAGGTTTTCTTTTCACAATCATCAAGGCTGACACAAACATTTACAGGGCCTGCATCTGCTATGGAAAAAGATACAAAAGATATATAAAATATTTCAGCAAAAGACTTCTTAATAACAACAACAACAACAACAACAAGTATTGGTCTGTGTAATGCTCTAATGTGTTTTATTTATTATATGTTAGTCTATATGTCTAAATGATTAGTTAACTACAACCCCAATTCTATAAATTTGGGACACTGTGTGACATGTAAATAAAAAAAAGTCAGAATATGAAAATTTGCAAATCTTGGAAACCCTACATTTCATAGTACAAATACAACATATCAAATATTGAAACTGAGAAATGTTATTGTTTTTTAAAAAACATATGCTCATTTTAAATTTGATATCGGGCGGCATGGTGGTGTAGTGGTTAGTGCTGTTGCCTCACAGCAAGAAGGTCCGGGTTCGTGGCCGGCGAGGGCCTTTCTGTGCGGAGTTTGCATGTTCTCCCCGTGTCC
>JAODXR010000027.1:19083250-19095049 GCA_028877395.1 Cathorops festae | reverse complement strand
TCTGTTTTTATTTACAATTTGTACTTAGTCCCAACTTTTTTGGAATCAGGGTTGTAGATTGCCTGTGTTTGCTGATTCCCAGTCCTTGGAATCTTGCCTGATTCCTGACCACGATTTGTCTAGCCCTCATTACTGTTTTGGATCTCTTGGTATTGACCTGGCCTGGTTTTTGTATATGGTCTTTTTTCATTGTTCTCATGAAAACCTTGAGTTCATTCACAATCCATGAGCATCTGGTTTGTTACAGCCGCATTACAGAATACTGTGCACTCATCCAGACGGCGGATTACACAGTTACAGGTAGCGCTTAGCAGCCGAGGACAGATGCTGGGACAACATCACCAGCGTTTTGACTCCGTGACTAAGTCCATCCAGACTCTCATGCAACAGCAAGGTGAGCAGCAAAAACAGTTGGTGCAGATTGTTGAAAGCATGAGAGAAATCACCACCCAACTCCAACAACTCAGCTCCTCTGGCTCACCTATGGTTACCAATCAAGCTGATCCCCCGTGGTTGTTACCAGTTTGTTTGTTGTCAATAAACCAGATAAATTTGATGGCTTATCTAATCAGTGTAAAGGATTTTTGTTACAATGTTCAATATTTTTCACGAATTCCCCTCCGAGCGCTGACAAGGCTCGTATTTCTTTTGAGATTTCTCACCTTACGGGCAAGGCCTTAGATTGGGCTACTGCAGTTTGGCCCATCATCCAATCCAACACTTACAACCACTTCATTAAAGAATTTAAAGCAGTCTTCAATCACGCCAATGAGGGCCGCTCTCAAGGGGAATTACTCACCCGACTACATCGGGGTAATCGTTCAATTTCTGATTAGGCTTTGGAATTTCACACTCTTGTGGCTGGGAGTGGTTGAAATGAGCCAGCATTACTAATGACAGTTTGCAACGGACTGAACTCCGACATCCTAGTGGAAATGGCTTGTAAGGATGACGGTCTTTTTCTAGAGAAGCTGATCTCATTAGCCATTCACTTAGACCAACTGAAGCACGGGAGAGATCTTTGTAAATCACCTACAACCCAGACTCATGAGGGTCCAGAATCCCTAGAACCCATGCCGTGTGACTCATTCCATTTGTCTGCAGAGGAAAAGCAATGACGTCTCCATGATGGGCTGTGTCTCTATTGCGGAACTGCCAGTCACATTCTATATGACTGTCAAATCCGTCGACACAGAACTTTGGCGCCAACCCCAGGAAAGCACGTGGAGCTTACTCCACATGCTAATGTGGTGAGTACACCCATTAAGGGGTTGGTCTCCAAGTCCTTTCTCCTACCCATGAGAGTTAACTGCCCTCAGTCTGTCTTTGTGTTCTCAGCACTAATTGACTTCAGAGCTGAAGAAGACTTTATTCATGCCGAGCTGGTGGGGCAACTCCAGATTCCTGTGGAGCCACTGGAAGCGCCGCTGAGATTGACTGCTGTCAATAGGGACCCTGTGGGAGAAGGCCTTGTTAACTAGGTCATGAAACCCATTAATATGACTGCCAGTACTTTACATTCAGAAGAAATTAATTTTTTTGTATTGAATTCTTGTGAGAATGCTGTTATTTTAGGTTTGCCCTGGCTGTGAAAACATAACCCCATCATATCTTGGTCCAATAAAGAAATACTCTTGTGGTCCAGTTACTGTTATGACCACTGTCTAGTGCTTCCCACAGTTAAGGTATAGTCAACGACTATAGAAAGCCCCAATGCCAATGTTGTAGTTTCCATTCCTCCCAAATATAGTGACCTGTTAGAAGTGTTTAGCAAGAAAAGTGCTACCAAACGTCCCCCTCACAGAGAATATGACTGTTCCATTGAGTTACTAGATGATGCTATTCCACCTAAGTCTAGGATTTATCCACTCACTCAGGTGGAGGAGAGAGCTATGGAGGAGTATGTTCAGGAGGCTTTAGAACAGGGTTTCATCCATCCTTCTACTTCTCCAACAGCTGCAGGGTTCTTTTTCGTCAACAAGAAAGATGTTCTTGGACATCTTGGACTTAGGCCCTGCATTGATGATCATGGGTTAAATCAGATCACTAAACCCTATTCTTACCTGCTGCCTTTAGTCCCCGTAGCACTAGAACAACTTCGTGGAGCATCTATATTTACAAAACTTGACTTAAGAAGTGCATACAATTTAGTCTATATAAAGGAAGCTGGCGAATGGAAAACTGCATTTCTTACCACTAGAGGGCACTATGAGTATTTAGTAATGCCCTTCGGTTTGCGTAATGCCCTGTCCATATTTCAAGCATTTATAAATAATGTCCTGAGGGACATGCTTGGCAAGTATATTATTGCCTACATCGACGACATCTTGATTTATTTCCCTAATCTTGAAACTCATATTCGTCATGTTCGTTCTGACCTTACACATCTGCTTGAGAAGCAGCTGTATGTTAAAGGAGAGAAGTGTGAATTTCATCTCCCTTCTACTTCTTTCCTAGGATATGTCATCAGTACAGAGGGTGTTGTTATGGATGATAAGAAAATAGAAGCCGTAACTAATTGGCCCATCCCTACTTCCATAAAGGAACTCCAGTGATTTCTTGGGTTTGCTCATTTCTACCATCGTTTCATTCACAATTTCAATAGTCTAGCCACTCCTCTTACCACCTTATTGAAAGGAAATGCCAAACTCTTCTGGAATCCCCAGGCACAGGAAGCATTTGAATCCCTCAGGGTAGCCTTCACCTCTGCCTCTGCCACCTCTTCACCTCTTCTGAAGCATCCTGATCCCACTCAGCCTTTCGTGGTGGAGGTGGACGCCTCCAAGGTAGGCACTGGTGCTGTGCTGTCTCAGCACATAGGTGACCCCTGTAAATTACATCTGATAGCCTTGTACTCTCATAAGCTGAACCCTGCCAAACATAATTACAATGTAGAAGATAGGGAATTGCTGGCCATGAAACTAGCTTTTGAAGAATGGTGCCATTGGCTAGAGAGAGCTATACATCCTTTTCTCATGCTAATGGTTCATAAAAACCTTGAATATTTATGGTCAGCTAAATGGCTCAACCCCCATCAGGCTCAGTGGTCCCTATTCTTTTCTCGTTTTAATTTTTCCATTTCTTATCATTCCAGTTCCTGTAATACCAAAGCAGATGCCCTTTCTCATATATATCCCAGTCCTGAGTCCTCCCCTGATAGTTAATGTACTATTCCTGTCAGTTGTGGTCACCCCCATTAGATGGGAAGTAGATGAAGAGATCAACCAAAAGCTATCTGTCACTCCTGCCCCTGAATCTTGCCCCATAGGAAGGAAGTATGTACCCACTCAATGTAGGGACAAATTAATTATGTGGGCCCACTGCTCTTTGACTTCTGGCCATCTGCGAGAGACACATATGCATCAGTTATTGTCTGGCAGACATCCATAGGCTGGTTAGCACCCCCAGTCTAATAGTCAATGTGAAAAGGTTAACTAAGAACTGGGAAAGTTTTTGAGAATATACTGTCAGGATAATCAAGCCATCTGGTCAAACTATTTGCCCTGGGCACAAATGGCCCAAAACTCATTAATTAGCTCTGCTACTGGTCTCACACACTTTCAATGTATGCTGGGTTACCAACCCCCCTTAATGCCATGGTCTGCCCCATGCCCTCTGACAACCCAGCCATTGACAGTTGGATGCAACAGAATAAGCAGGTCTGGGAACAGACCCACCAGTGGATCAAGAACATCCTTCGCCAATACAAGAGGCTGTATTGGATCTGCCTGTGCATTATTGTGTTTCTAACTCATTTCATGTATCTCTCTTGAAACCTGTTGTCTCAGGTCCATTGGACAAGGCCACCCCCAATGTCACCCCTCCCACTTCCAGTGTACGTAGAAAGTACCCTGGTGTATGCTGTCTGCCAGTTGCTGGACTCCAGAAGGAGAGGAGGGACTCTGCAGTACCTTGTGGACTGGGAGGGCTATGGGCCCAAGGAGTGTAGCTAGGTTCCCCACACAAGATATCCTGGATCCGGGGATGGTGGAGGAGTTCCATCAGTGTCATCCAGAGAAGCCCACGCCTCGACCTAGGGGCCGTCCCAGGCAGCAGTCTGTGCAGCAGTCTGTGCAGCAGTGGTTCCAGAGGTCATCTGCAGCAACAGCCCTCTGTCCAGCACTGTGGCAGTTCTGATGGCTCGCTCAGGAATCTTCCCGGCAGTGTGGGTGGTGGTCGTCGTGGTTGCCCTCGTCCTTCGGCCTCCTTGGACTCTTTGGGGGGGACTGTCATGCTCCCAGACTCACCCAACACTCAGGACTCCACTTCCCACAATTCCCCTCACACACCAGTCACTACCATGTGCACTCCATCAGCCAACCCGGAGCCACTTCCTAGGAGTGGCACCCCTGAGTTCTAATCGCCATCACCTGTAGCTTTTTGTTTCCGTTTGTATTTGTATTTCCTTTGCTTGTTTTGTTCATTGCACAGTATTGCCTCTACATTTCATGAGCCTACTGAGCATTATTATTCTGATTGTATTCCTTTGTATGACCCTTTTTGCCTTCTTTTTTTTCCTATTTCGCCTAGCCCTTGTTTGTTTGCTCATTTCTCTTGCTTCCTGGTTTCTCGATCCTCACCTGTTTTCCAATTACAATTTGCCTAGCCCTTGTGTTTAGATTGCCTGTGATTTCTGATTCCCAGTTCTTGGACTATTGCCCGTTTTCTGACCACAATTTATCTAGCCCTCATTACTGTTTTTGATCTCTCAATATTGACCTGGCCTGGCTTTTGTACATTGTCTTTTTCCATTGTGCTCATTAAAACCTTGGGTTCATTCATAATCCACAAGCATCTGGTTTGTTACAACCACGTTACACAGAGGTGCTCAGTGAGCTGGCATGCCATGATGAACATCTCTCTCTGGACTGTCTCATTGACCTCGCCATCCATCTAGATCACCTCATCTGAAAGTGACCCTTATTACAACTACCTCCTTCTCCCTCACCTGACACAAACCCTGTAACTCCTATGGAGGTCTCATGTACACAACTGCAATGGTCAGAGAGGGAGAGAAGAAGACCTGAGGACCTCTGCTTTTACTGCAGTAAGGTCAATCATCTGATTTTGAAGTGCCCTACTCAACCCCCACAGGACTATTAACCAAGCAAGGCTACCAGCCCTACTAAACCAGTGAGTCCAGAAACAGCTCACAACTCACAATCTTTCCAAAGTGCCAGTGTTCTTAAAGCTACCAGACTCGACCTATGTGTTTTCTGTATTCATAGACTCAGGGGCAGAGAGAAACTTCATAAACAGTGCGACTGTGCAGAGATATCAACTTACCACCCATGCACTTTTAAGACCAATCAAGCTGAAGGCCATTGACGGGGGACCCATAGGTGAGGGATTTATCTCAACATGAACAACTCCCCTCAAGGTTCAAGTAGGTCCCATTTACACTGAACGCATAACCCTTCTTGCCACCCCAACTTCACATCATGACCTAATATTGGGATATCCTTGGCTCCAACTCCATGATCCTCTGATTTACTGGCAGCAATGGGACGTTCTTCAGTGGTCTCCTTCCCGTTTTCAGAACTGCTTGAGTTGTTCTAGGGCTGAACTGGATTCAGTATCTCCAGTTTCGGCAAGGTTCTTCTTTGTTGAAAAGAAAGGATGGGGTCTCTGGCCATGCATAGCCTATCGAGGCCTGAACCAGATCACATATACCATATCTGGTACCTTCAGCTCGAGAACAGCTCAGATCTGCTAAGATATTCTCAAAACTAGACATTTGCAGCACCTACAACCTGGTCAGGGTTCATGAGGGTGACAAGTGGAAAACCACTTTTAGCACCACCACAGGTCACTTTGAATATTTGGTCATGCCTTATGGCCTTTCTTGCACTCCCAGTGTCTTCCAGAACCTCATCGATGATGTGCTCAGGGAGGTTCATTATCAGCCTACATCAATCTTGATCTACTCCCCAGATGAGAACATCCACCACGAGGACATCAGGTCAGTGCTCTCTTTCCTGCTCCAGAATAACCTCTATGTCAAGACAGAAAAATGTGAGTTTCTTGTCAGCCAGATCTTGTCTTTAGGCTATATTATCAGCTCAGAGGGAGTGAGCATGGACCAAGCTAAGGTCACAGCTGTGACATCATGGCCCACTCCCATTTCAGTCAAGGAGTTGCAGCACTTTCTGGGGTTCGCCAACTTCTACTGCCACTTCATCCATGGGTTCAGCACCATCACAGCCCCTCTCACCGGTCTCCTGAAAAACTGTCCGCATCACCTCCACTGGAGTCCTGAAGCTGATCAGGCTTTCAACCAGCTGAAAACCACTTTCACCACAGCTCCCATACTTCAGCACCCAAATGCTTCCAAACCATTCATAGTGGAGGTAGACACATCAGAAACAGGAGTAGCAGGAGTGCCTCACAATGCCTTGGAAAACAACCTAAGTTGCACCCCATTGTGTTCTACTCCAAGAAGCTCACACCCACTGAGAGAAATTATGACATTGGTAATTGAGAGCTCTTGGCTGTCAAGCTGGCCCTTGAGGAGTGGAGGCACTGGTTGGAAGGTGCAGCACACCCATTCATGATCCTGACTGATCATAAGAACTTAGAATACTAAAGGACAGCAAAGCCTTTGAACCCCCATCAGGCCAGATGGGCCCTGTGCTTCACCTGATTTCAATTCACCATGTCCTATCACCCAGACTCCAGAAACACCAAGGCTGATGCGCTCTCCTGAACCTACCTCTATCTTACCACCAGAATGCTTTCTGCAAGCCATAACCTGGGACATCAACAGAGAGATCAAACAGGTACAGCCCACAAGCCCACTGGAAAACTGCTGTCCAGGACTTTTGCACGTTCCACCTAGACTTGGAGACAAACGAATCACCTGGGCACACTGCCACTGAACATCTCAGCAGCCATCACACATACCAGCTCCTCCAACACAAGTACTGGTGGGGAAACATGATCTCAGATATCAACCATTACATCTCTTCATGCTCTGTCTGTGTCCAAGCTAAGGTTCCCAGAGCTCCCCCTGCCAGAAAACTATGTCCTCTCCCAGTACCCCAGTGGCCCTGGTCACACATCACCCTTGATTTCATCACCAACCTACCCCAGTCTCAAGGCAACACTGTCATCCTGGTCATCATTGATACGTTCTCTAAGACACTCAGACTCATCTCATAACCAGGTCTTCCCGCTGCACTTGAAACTGCCAAACTACTATTCAGCCACATTTCCACTATTATGGTATTCCTGAAGACATTGTCAGTGACCGGGGCCCCCAGTTCATATCACAGTTACAGTATGGTCACATTTCATAGACGGCCTGGGAGTGACAGTTAGCCTCAGCTCTGGATGTCACCCACAGTCTAACAGCCAAGCAGAATGAGCAAATCAAGAAGTGGGCTGCTTCCTCCACATGTACTGCATGCAGAATCAGAAGGATTGGGCATGATTCCTTCCATGGGCTGAGTACACACATAATTCTCTCAGACATTTAGCCACTCAGCTAACCTCATTCCACTGCATACTCGAACATCAACCCCCATTTTTTTCCATGGGATGATACTGCTATGCAGATTCTGGCCATAGACTACTGGTTCCAGAGGAGTCCACAGATATGGGAGGAGATACATCAAAGAATGGAAGATGTTAATATCAAGTACAAACACTACACTGAAAGCTTAGAAGCACCACTCCAGAGTATGCCCCAGGTGATGGAGTATGGATTTCCAAAAAGAACCTCAGAGCTCCTACTCCTGCAAGAAATTACAAGCCAGATTCATCGGTCTGTTCAAAGTTTTATGCAAATTCAACAAGGTCTCTTACAGGCTCGAGCTGCCCCCTCACATCAAGATGGCTCCAACATTCCATGCCTCATGCCTCAAACCTGCAATCCAAGGTCCTCTAGCCTCAGACACACCCACTCAAGAAACCCCCTCCCCAGACATCAAAAGTAAGCCCATCTACCAGGTCAACAAGATCCTCAATTCCCACCACAGACAGGGACAACTTGAATACTTGGATGACTGAGAGGGTTACAGCCCAGAGGAATGTAGTTGGATCAGTTCCAGGGACATCTTAGACCCCCCTTACTCAAGAATTCCACAGGCAGCACCCTGAAAAACCTGCACCAAGAAAGAGAGGTCGACCAAGGACAGAGGTTGCTTCCAGAGGGAGCTCCTCGGGGTGGGGGGTGGTTACTGTCAGTAACAGCACTGACAACCTGAGTTCTGAGCAGCCTCCAAACATGGCTGCTCCAGACTACACTTCTCATGATACACAGTGCCCCCCATCACCAGAGTTTTAGCTGCATCACCTGTCTCCAGTTATTCCACAATCACCTTCCCTGTATAAGCTCAGCAGTCACAAACACACCTCTATCATTGTGTCCCTGTGTCTGACTTTACCAAGCCATTTGACTATCTGCCTGACTTCTCATTATTGTACTCTGTTTACATTTATTTCTGACTTCATTCTCTCACCTGATCTCTGATATTCTGTTTGCCAGTCGATTGACCTCCACCCATTTCCTGACTATGATTCCTGATTCACGATTTGGCTTTATCTGCAGTTTGCGCCATAACCACTCTCCCTTGCATCTGCATCCGTAAGTGCCTGCAATCTGACAATGAATGCATGAATGAAAGAATGAATGAATGTAATTTTTTACCTCCACCAAAGATGTAATGTTTTTGCTATGCTCTGTCTGTCTGTCTGTCTGTCTGTCTGCTTTAAGCAGAGTTGCACAAAATCTACTGATCCAATTTTCATGAAACTTGGTGGAAGGGCATTGGCAAAGGATGAACCCACTAAATGTTGGAGCAAATCTGAGCCAAAAACTTAGTTTCTCTTTCCAAACATTGTGAGATATGGTTTCTTGCTGTGAGGTGACAGTGCTAACCACCACGCCACCCTTGGTTCTATCCTAAAGATTCCCATATATAAACTAATAATAGCCTAATTTAAACCATCACAACCCTGGTCAGGTAGTTAATAAGGATGAATGATTGAACATTGTAAATGCATCTGCAAATGCATACCTCCAAAACTTCTATATATCATTCAGCACAAATGATGTCTTCCCAGATGTGCAAGCTACTCATACCATGTGCACTAATGCACCCTCATACCATTACAGATGCTGGCTTTTGAACTCTACACAAGCGAGACGTTCCTTCTCCTCTTTAGCCTAGATAATGTTGTGTCCATGATTTCCCCAAAGGATTTAAATTTTCAAATCATCAGACCATAGGGCAATTTTCCACTTTGCTTCAGTCCACTGTAAAAGAGCTCAGGCCCAGACAAGGTGGTGGCGTTTCTGGGTATTGTTTATATATAGTTTTAACTGACTTTTCTTGATACAGTCATGAACTGTTTTCAAAGACGATGGTTTTTGGAAGTATTCCTGAGGCCATGCAGTGACTTCCACAAGAGAATCATGTCTGTTTTTAATGTAGTGTTGCCCGAGGGACTGAAGATCACAGCCATCCAATGTTGGTTTTTGGCCTTGTTCCTTCTATACAGTTTTCTCCAGATTCTTTGAATATTTTAATGATATTCTGTACCATAGAGGATGTGATCCCTTAATTCTTTGCAATTTTACTTTGAGGAACATTGTTCTTAAATTGTTGCACTATTTGCCCACATTAACATTACACAACTTTTCTAGTCTTTTGTTGCCCCTGTCCCAACTATTTTGAAACATGTTGGCTTTGAATTCAAAACGAGCATAATTAAAAAAATAATAATAATAAAATAAATACATTTCTCAGTTTCAACATTTGATTGTTTTTGTTGTACTATTTTCAGTGAAATATAGGGTTTCTATGATTTGTGAATCATAGCATTCTGTTTTTATTTACATTTTACAGTGTTCAAACTTTTTTGGAATTGGGGTTGTAGTTTAGTGTTTTGAGACTTGTTTTTAAAAAAAAAAGTCACTGTAAATACATTTGTATTTCTTTTCCCCATGAGTTTCATATCTGACCACTTATTCATACTCACATGAAAGTAGAAACCTCCCACACATCTGAATTTGTTTTTTGTGGTGTCCCATGGGATCCTATTCATGATGCGCTGCTCTAGTGTCAACCATACTGTCTGCACTATGAGCCTTTCTGACAGGCTTCAAAAAGAAAGAAAACAACAATGCACCTTCTGTTCATATCAATACTCATTTTGCATAATGTAACTTGGATACAGTTACATCCCTACTATAACATTTCTTCTTTTTATACTATTTAAAGACACCTATGAATTTTATATCTTTTTTTTGCTAAATTTCAGAGTGCTACATATGTTTTTTTTTTCTCATTGTTATTGGCAAATCGATCATCCTCTACAGACCAATAAAATAAGTAATATCAGAGTAATAATCAGAGTGAATAAATGTCTTGAGTCAACTCAACACATATTCAACTTTACAGTGTAAAAGGAGAAATACTCTGCAGCCTAATCATTATATCAGGTGATTGTTTCTAACTATTCAGCCTTTACACATTCAGCAGGCTTCATTTATGAACAGTCTCTTGGTATAAGCCTATATAAGAGGTCCAGGCAAGGCAGTTAAATGAATATTTGTTGTAGTTTTTTGTTCTTTTGCTCTATGTGTAAAAACAGCAGTCTGCAGAAATGACTGCAGCCAAGTAACCATCTGCTGGCTGGGTGTTTAAGAACCTGGAGGAGCCAATAAAAAGGGAAGGCACATGTAAAATCTTGGCAGAAGGGACACACACCATTAGCTTAATGACAGAATGAAGGATGGGTGACTTTGTGAAAACGGAATGGTGAAATTAAAGAGCCTAGGACTGCAAGTTTGCTTTTAACAGAATAATAAATAGCACAGAAAAAAAGAATTAAAAAAACATAAAGAAAGCACCAAGCTTTATGTTTGGTTGCTTCAGGTAGGAGGAAGACAGAAGAGTGAGGAAGAACACTTGTGCCTTTTAATTCACTTGTGCTTATCAAAAAAGAATGTAAATGCCATCCCCACAGTCTTTTCAAGTTAGTTCAGCTGCTTTGAACTACTATATTAAATGTACCTGCAACTTCAGGCCTCAAATGACATAATGGATCAAACAGAAGTCATTAGAGTTGTTTTCTCTCCTCTTTATGTCTAGAACCCACTTCAAAGTAGCAAAGTCGTTTGGTCTTACAGAGAGAGAGAGAGAGAGAGAACATTACTAATGCAGAAATCCTGCCTGTAGGATTTACATAAATACAATTTGGCTGCCGGTCACTAATTCAATTAATTGTATGGCTTAGAAAAATGATTCAAAAGTATAATTTTCAGTTTGCTTGGAAAAGGGATATAACTTGCTAAATTGACTAAGGTGCACAAAAGTAGTTCTGGAACTTAATTTCTTGATTTACAGTGGCTGAAAGGCATCATCTATATGATGAATAATAGAGTGGATTTTGGGTTCTATGAATACAGCATTAAAAGGTGAACTGTGATTATCATTTAAGTGTACAAGTTAGTGAAACTGTGAAGAGTGAAAAGCAAATGATAGTTGATATAAGTAGTATTGATTAGTCCATGGCATGACACTTGGAGAAAAACAAAACAAAAAACCTTCATCTGACAAACACTGAGTTTCTGGATGCCTTTACCAAAACCCTTTAAATATAATAATTTCACACAAGTAAATGTAAAATCTTTACAGTATGCTGTATTTACAGAGTTGCATGTTTTGGTATTTACTGTATTTAACTTCATGCTAAAATAGTTTAGCACGTTGGGTCGTTCAAGAAGAAGAAGAAGAAGAAGCCAAGAAGCCGTTATTTGTCACACATACACTCAAGCACATATTTAATCAC
>JAODXR010000027.1:18886662-18897218 GCA_028877395.1 Cathorops festae | reverse complement strand
AGTTTGCCAGAAGCCATGTAGGGGACACAGCAAACATGTGGAAGAAGGTGCTTTGGTCAGATGAGACCAAAGTTGAAATTTTTGGCCTAAATGCAAAGCACTATATGTGGCAGAAAACGAACACTGCTCATCACCCTGGTGGAAAAATGTGAAAAAGTTCAAGGGGTATGAATACTTTTTCAAGGCACTATAATTATTAGATTTGGAGAAAGGGGTCTCATTGTGTCTGTGATCAACCTGTTCCTTCTGTCATTTCATGACACTCTCCAGCGTCTATTGAGCCAGAAGGCACACCCTCAAAGAGGCACAACTTCCTTGTTCTGTTTTTTGGACCAATCATAGAAATGATAAGCAGAGAAAGTTATGGCATAAGCCTTAGTAAAGACTTCTGATAAATCTTGGTAGGGGGAAGAATTAAACACTTATTTTGTTCATTGGAGCTTTCTACAAAAGACTAACATTATTTGTGGTCTATTTCAGTCTCTCTGGTTACAAAAATCAGACGAAGAGATATTGTCAGGGAAGGCCTGTGACATTATAGGATGACTAGAATGATGAAGAATGCCACTTACTCATGATGAAATGTGCCAATATGCAGGTGAAGATTCTAAGTCACCTCAGTTACCACCTCATATCCTATATTCTTTCCATTGAAGGATTTTAGAGGAAGAGTAGAGGAGACTGGATTGGTGGGGATGTTTGTTGCACTCGCTCTTAATCAGTGAAGATTGCTTCTGCTCCTGACTCAATTAATGCTGAAACAATATTAGTTTTTTTTTTTCTGTAGTGAATGATGACAGTTTGAAAGGTAACAAAACTCTACTATTTGAAATGAGGCAAACTAACTACCTTACCATCCATTAAAACAATGAGCAAAACCAACATTCAAATTCCAGGTAGCCAAAACCAGTAACTCAAACTAAAAATCAAAACATTTATCCTCAATTATATTTCAAATAGATTTCTTTTACCTTTTTATTATTATGAGGGTTTGTTTGTTTGTTCAAATGCTAGATTTCTGAGTTTTAAACAGAACAAAAATAATCTCCCATAAACTCCAGCAGGGTATGCTTTGGTTTGTGGAATATAGGAAATAAGCTTAAAAAAGGTTTAGTGATATCACACTTTAATATTGTTTGCTGAATAATGAATTGTAGTCCATTTGCCCAACTTTATCATTATTTACTTTTTTGCTTGTTAATTAGTACACTACTGAGGACATTAATATTTTAATTGTGTGGTTGCCCACTGGCATTTTTAGGTCTAGAATAATATCCACAAAAATCCTATCATTTAGTTTTGGTATTTGATTTACCTCTAAAGTGTATCTATAAAGAACACTGTGGTAAAGCTAAGTTATTTCCCACTGGAGGTAGTCTGTGAAAACCAGAGCAATTTTGCAGGATGGGTTTCATTTCATTGTTCATGCCCTCAACATGATTTAATAAGGTAAATGAGAAGATGGGGCAACTGTGGCATGCATAGCAGCTGCCAAGCACACTTAGAAGGTGGCTTTGGACAATTAATACAAACAGTTTTGCTATGAAGGCTTAGGACTACAATTGCCATGATAACTTTCGGACAGCAGTTGTCATGAACAGTTTTGCACTCAAGTCTCTATCAATGAACAGTTGATAACTTCAACAAAACAGACTTCATCTCATAATGATAATGAATTTCCTGGTTACAGAGTTGCATTTTTGACCACAAAAGACAGTTATAAAAACAAGTTATTTATAGTCATGCTATCTGTTGTCATCCAAACGAGGATGGGTTCCCTGTTGAGTCTGGTTCCTCTCAAGGTTTCTTCCTCATGCTTTCTCAGGGAGTTTTCCTTGCCACCATTGCCTCAGGCTTGCTCATTAAGGATAAATTTATGAGTTCATATGTTTAAATTTTATACCCAAATTTTATATACAATTTATAATTCTGTAAATTGTGACAATGTCTATTATTAAAAGCACTATGCAAATAAATTGAATATAATTGAACTGTCTCCATTTGACAACATGAATTATCGACATCTTATTTCTACTTTAGTATATGACTGTGTGATGCTGTGATCAAAATATGTATTGAGCAGATTTACAGGTATGGTAGGTGCATTTGTTGTATTTCCTTTTAATAATAATAATAATAATAATAATAATAATAATGTACTGTTTTTTTTTTCTCTCATGGTGCCGAGTTCATCCCTCAAACCTGAGGCAGTCATAAGTCTGGTGAATTACTGGATGGATAGTCTTCCTGAGTATGTGAGCAGTTCCAAGGAGAACGATCTTCTGAAGCTGTTCAATTCTGATGTTCCCAGGGATCTTGGTGTATTTTTCAATTCCCTTTTAGAGAAGCCCAAGGGCACCAATGACCACCAAAATTGTTGTTCTTATCATGCCCCACATTCTCTCTATTTCTATCTCGAGGTCATTTTAATTAATTAATTAATTAATTAATTAATTACAAGTGTAATTTGTTCTTCAACAGCATTGCATTAGCATATAAAATGATGCTTGGCAAAGCCTTGTTATTGGCTTTCTTTCCCAAGTGGAAATGTCAAGACATTATTAATAAGTACTGTTGGTGAGACAACAACAGCAAATAAAACAACAACAAGAGGATTAAAGATTACAATTTACAGATTTGTCAACAAGTTAGACCACACTCATGCATGGTGATGTTTATCCTATTAAACTCTTGGATATGTGAGCCATGCAAATGATTACTGGAAAATGCAGTTTGGTAACTATGAAATGAATTTGTGTGTGTGGAGGGTGGGGGGATCCGAACAAAAATATCATGATCTCTCACATGGAGCAAAGCTTTATTTCATTAATGTCTAATGGATCTTTCAATTATTCCAACTCAGTTCCATTTGTACTGTTCTATGAATATGGTGACTCAATATTTTGTATGTGCAAATGATGAGTATGTTATTATTATCCAAGCAAACATCTCCCCAGGAATGTGTTGGCATAATTCTGATTTAGGATAAAATGGTTGATTTTGAGAGACGTACGCACTTTGCCATAAATGGTAACCCATATTCCAGCTCTATTGCTAATTGTTTTAATTCACTTCTATTTCCTCCCTTCATTTTAATATTTCAAGTAATAATAACCATTATCACTGTCACCTCACAGCAAGAAGGTCAGTGTTCGAGCCCCATGGCCGGCAAGGGCCTTTCTGTGCAGAGTTTGCATGTTCTCCCCATGTCAGCATGGGTTTCCTCTGGGTGCTCCAGCTTCCCCCACAGTCCAAAGACATGCAGGTTAGGTTAACTGGTGACTAAATTAACTGTAGGTGTGAATGTGAGTGTGAATGGTTGTCTGTGTCAGCCCTGTGATGACCTGGCGACTTGTCCAGCGTGTACCCCGCCTTTCGCCCGTAGTCAGCTGGGATAGTAGTCTTCAGCTCGCCTGCGACCCTGTAGAGCAGGATAAAGCGGCTAGAGATAATGAGATGAGATGAAATCTAATCGCACAGTAGCTTTATCACATTTGAGATCTGTTTTTGTGCGTTTTCGCAGAATTAGAGCTGTGCTACTTCTGCCTACTTTGAAGTCGTGCATTCCCGCTATTGTATGTAATTGCACATTCTGCTGTCTAAACAGTGCAATTCCAGCTAGGAAACCCTAAGAGATTACGCAGCTTGAAGATAATGTGTCCTTTTTTTATTCTATCGATTTGAATCGCTGTGATTTTTTTTTTTTTGTATATTTGCAATTTATTGTATTGTTACATACACGTCACCTCTCTCGAGTTGAAGCGCAAACTCCTCTGTCCTGAGGACTTTCCTAGAGCAGAAAACCTACTAGTCATGACACGTTCCTAACACTGGAGACTCCTTCCATAAAAGGCAAATAAACGCGTCTTCACAGAAAACGTCACCGTATCGATGATTACGCCCATTTTCGATCCACTTGCCGTGTGGCATCCGCATTACAGATCCTACAAATGAACCGTCCCGATAGTAACGCTAACAAATTTGACGGAGTCTGTCGCCGGAGCCGCTGTTATAGAAAATTAAATAACGCCTCGTGACCGATGTGTTCCGCGCGGGTTTAGATATTATTTAGGATTTCCTAATTCATAAAATGACGTCGTGAATCCGTTTTACGTAAACATTTTAAACACTACCCTTGGGCATGCATTGCGAGCGCGATGAGAGCGAGCAGGTACAGGGAAGTGTGTTGCAGTTGTCGTATGCGGTTACCGTTCATACCGAACAGCTTTGCCAGATAAACCTTGGAGTTTCCCTTGTGCATTGCACTTTGTGGAGTTGGTTGATTTTTGTAGAAAATAGACACGCCTTCTGTTTACTGATCTCAGGAAGATTTTTTTTTTTTAAAGAACAGGACATGGGGAAAACCTTGCATGTGTGTGTGTATATGTATGCGCATGTTTACCAGGGTGGAACCACAAGATAAGAGGAGCGAAAGAGGAAACGAGCTCATATTCTTGCTCCCACTCGCGCGCACACTTCCTCTCCTGCAGCCTGTTGCTCGTTCTCTCCATCTCTTCGTGTGTCGTGTTTGTGGACGGACAGCGCTGGACCGGAGAATCAGTCTTACTCTTTGATTGGTCACTACTTTCAAAAGGGGCTGGCTCACAGCTTGTGTACAGAGACGGGGAGAAAGAAAGTAGGAGGAGGGGGAGTAGTGTGAGAGATGTAGAGGTAAACGAAGGCAGGGATCAGAGAGAGAGAGAGAGAGTGAGTGCGTGTATGCGTGGGCGTTTTGTTTTGCGATGGCAGCACGGCTTAGAGGCGACAGTGCGCGCGTGTGTTTGAGGCGCACTCGTTCACCGATCCTTCTGTTGCTTTTGCACGCACGCAGCCCGTTGCCTTAAGTCCGCTTGGAGCCTTTGGATCGCTGGAACCTTTCCGGAAAGGATTTGAAAGAATCCCAGACAGGACTGAGAGCTGAGTAGCTTCTCCTCGGTGATGGTAAGTTTTGCCGCGTTTCATTTGAACTCCGCGGTTTTGTTTCGTGCTGTGAAGAAGTGGAGGTCCATTTGCATGAAAGGAATTCTTCATGCTTTCGCCTCCACATGCTGTAGGAGGAGTTACGGCGAGGGGGGGGGAGAAGGACAGGGACTCCATGGTTAAGTAAAGAATGTGTGAGTGGAAGAAACGAAGAGGGGAGCGTGTGTGTGTGGTGCGTTTGCGTTTCTCACGACACATGATGATAGTTCGCTCGCACTCTTCGCTCGCTCTCCTCTGCATCTCATCAAGGCCAAGAGAGCCATAATGACCACAAATGGAGCGAAGGAGTCCAAAACTGCATGAGTCAGAAAAGCCGGGAACCTTCTCCCTTCCCTGGGCCCCCCTCCTTCCCTCTTCTCTCCGTTCTCTTATTTGCATTCCTGATTTTTTTTTCCCACTGTGGAACGAAACTTGTGCTGTTGAAGAGCTTTGCAAATTGGATGAGTTTTGAGTTCCACCGCTCCAGAATATTTGCAGAATAGAGTTTTACATTTATTCATACGCAGTTCTTCATTCACGCACTTGACAAGATACTTCCATCCCGACACGAAGAGCTGAACAGTCGAATGTTTAAGGGCTTTGCTGAAGACACGGTCAGTCCTCTTAATCTTTCGCTTTCTCACTCTGAACTCTGACAAGTATGGAAAAGCGCGCGTCAGCTGTTTCATACCTCATTCGCACCGTACTGTATCAAGACCACCAGTTTCCACTTCAGCTTATAGCGTTCTACTGGCGGTGTTCTCCGTCGAGCTGTAACTTGCTCGGTGGCCATGGGTTTACACAGCGTATTTGTAATAAGGAGTTTATTATTCCCCGCAGATCCGGCTTACTCAGCAAGGTAGGAGAATCTTCTCCGCTCTGCTCTTAAGAGCGTAATGATTGTCACTTGTTATTGATCACATTAGAGACAGGCATGACTGATCTTTTTTTTTTTTCTCTAAACAATTGATCAGTGTAGTGGCGAGAACTACTGTACACCAAGGCCTTTGTTTCTCAGCAGGAGAACACCCCTATCATACTCCTTTTTCACCAAAAGGGGACGGGTTCGTTTCTGGTTTACGCACCAAATTTTGAACCATTCAGAACATTTCGACTAAAAATAAATTGGCTTGGAACCTGAAAAGTTGGTTCCCAACTGAAAGCAAAGCATAGCTGGTTATTCCAGCACGAACCATGATATCATTAGTTTGGAGAAGAAGCACAGCGCAGAAATGGAGAACGCAACGAAAAAGGATACATCTTGAGAAAAAAATGGAGTGAAGATATCCATTCATTATCCGTAACCGCTTATCCTGTGCACGGTCGCGGCCAAGCTGGAGCTCTGGCCAGGACTCTGCTGTCTACCTTCATCTTAACAACAAAGGACACTCATTTCAGGATTGCAACGTAAAACATTTTAGCCAGAGAGGATTGTTGGTATGAGCGAGGAGTTAAAGAAGCCATTTTTGTCAACCTGGAACAGCCATCACTGAACAGAGGTGGGGGTCTAAGACATAATTTTTCGGCCACCTCCAGTGCAGTCCTTGTCACACTTCCCAGACAACTGAATGCACACCAAAACCCAGATGGTTTTAGTAACTCACAGGAGGACAGAGAGAATCAGCATTCCACTGATCACCTTAACGGGCAATCCATTGATCACCCTAACGACTCTTTAGGCCGTTCACACCCAGCCCCCAGTGACGCACATCAACAGGATGACTCAACGACACCTTAGATGAGCCTTTCTTCCATGAGAGGATAAATACCTGATACTCCCTATTAGTCAGACAGAACTGAAGAAGCCTTTTGGATGAGTGGTGAAATGTCTTCAAGAATCTTCAAGCAAGTCCAGTTGCTCTCTTTTACTTTACTAGGTGGTAATCATTAAGATACATCACCATTGACTTCTTTGGCACTGGGATGATGGTAGTGTTTTTGAAGCTCGCAGGGACCATAACCTGGCACAGGGAGATGTTAAAGATGTCTGGGAGGACATTTGCCACCTGATCAGCACAGTCCCTGAGCATGCTCCCTGGTATGTTGTCCAGGCCTGTAGCTTTATGTGTGTTGACTCTGGATAGTTTCCTCCTCAAGTCACCTGGGACCAGATAGAGCACCTGCTGGTGGTGTGGGCATGGACTTGCATGCCTGCATGTTGTTCAGAGCTTCAAACCAGACATAGAAGTCATTTAACATGTTAAGGAGATGGGTGTCACTGTTTTTGGCATGTCTTAGACTTAGACTTAGATGCTCCCACATCTTGCAACGCATGATGCAGTCACGCTTGTCCAGCATTTTCGCTCTGAAGCTAGTGTTATTGTATCTTTCCACCCTCTACCAGCTAGTTGCAAGTCTCAGTCAATTGTTTGGTGCCAGTTCATTTTTGAACATCTCCTCTGACATTGTCCCTGGGGATTCCATTGTAGAACTTGGTTGGCAAGTCTTATTGGTGGGAATCTAACAACATGTCACAGCCAACTCAGTCATCATTTACAGATGACTGTGGACACTGGCCGTTGGTTGGTCCAAGATCTGACTTCCTCATTTGTGATGAAGTTGCTCCATATAATGCCCAGGATTTTTCAGATACACTTGCTGTCAAAGGCATCTAGTTTCTTTTCTTGACTGATCTTCATGTGCCAAGTCTCACAGCCATACAAGAGGGTAGATAACATATTGCTGTTGTAGAATCGCATCTTAGTTTTGAGTGAGTGTCTTACTTCTCCAGATTTTGCCAAGCTGGTTGAATGCGGCTAAGGCTTTTCCCACTCTATAGTCCAGTTCTTTATCCATGTTTCCCTCACTGTTAATGGAGCTCCCAAGGTATGTGAAATTGTCCACCACCTCCACTTCATTCTGGTCAATGTATACACTCATTGGTGGTGAGTGTGTCCCATTCAGCATGTTCTTAGTCTTTTTGGCACTGATCTTGAGGCCAGTGCTAGCTGCTGCAGTGCTGATCTCACTCACAAGGGACTGTAAGTCATGTGTGTTTTCTGCTAGTGCAGCAATGTCATCTGCAAAGTCCAGGTCAGAAGGTTTTTGTCCTTCCAGCCACTGTATCCCCTGGTCCTTTATTACTGTCTTGAGCACCCAGTCAATGGCCAGAGCAAAGGGAATCAGTGACAGCACACATCCCTGGCAGACCCCAGTTACAATCTCAAATCACCCACTGTGTCCATCTTCTGTCCTCACACAGCACTTGGATTTAGAATAAATATTTGTTTGATGGCCAAAATGACTTTGGCTGGAATGCCATACGTCCACATGATGTTCCAGAGTGAGGGTCTGTGGATGCTGTTGAAGGCCTTGGTAAAGTCAATGTAGCTGATGGCCAGTGGGGTTGGGAATTCATTGCATTTCTCTATAATGCATCATAGGGTAAATATCTGTTCCACGTAAGTGTGCTTAGGCCTGAATCCTGCTTGCTGTTCCAGCAATTCTCGGTCAACCACATCTCACATATGGTTCAGAATAACCTAGCAGTATACTTTCCCTGGTATGGAAAGGAGTGCCACTCCTCTCCAGTTGTCACATTCTGCAAGGTTGCCCTTCTTGGGGATGCATACCACTGCTCCATTATTCCAGTCCTCTGGTCCTTCCCCTGAGTTACAAACTTGGTTACAGAGTTGGCACATCCATTTGACAATACATTCTCCTCCAGCCTTGAGCATTTCAGCAGTAATGCCATCCATACCAGGTGACTTTTTGTTCTTCAGATTCTTTATTGCTTTTTGGATTTCCTCCTCAGCAAAGTCATTGGTGTTGATTTGTAATATATGTGTTGGCTCCTCTGTGATTGCTGGTGAAACAGGGTCAGGGGTGGCTTTCCCAAAAGTCTCATATTGCTAAGAGCATCTCAACTAGGAGAGATGCTCTTAGCAACTCATTGTGCTGCTTGCTCTACCATTTAATGATGATCTTTGTGAAATTATGCTTTTGGGAAACTCAGCACAGGTTGGATGAGGACTTCTTTGAAGTGCTCTGCCCATCTGGCAAGCTTCTCTTCCCCTTTGGATATTAAGGTGCTGTCTTTTGCCTTGACTGGACCTGTGCTAGCTTTTAAGCTGCCAGTGATCTTCTTGGCAATCTACAGCATGCATCTCATTCTGGGCTGCTGCTCCTTCTGCCTCTTCTGCCTGACTCTCCATGCATATACATTTGTCCTTCTGGGCACCGTGTTTCACCTCTCTGTTTTTTTTCCATGTATTCTTGGTATATAGCATTGTCATCAGAGTTGGCAGTGTGTCTTGCCTGGTGGAAGGCTCTCCTTTCACTGATCAGCTTCCAGGTCTTGTCGCTGATCCATTCTTCCCTGAAAAATGTATTGTAGCCCAGAACCTCTTTGCCTGCTGCTACCATTGCTTCCTTAAGTTCTTCCCACCATTCTGATGTTCCTGGTGGTGCATCTGCTAGAGCAGAGAACCTGTTCCTTAGGAGGATCTCAAACTGAGCTTTTGTGGCCAGATCTTTCAGCTTACTGGAGTCAAATCTTTTGGGAATAGTTGCCTTCCTCTTTGGCTTGATCTTGATTTTGGCAATGGATAGGTGGTGATCACTGCAGATGTCAGCCCCTCGGTATACTCATACATCTTGTAGACATGGTATTCTCCATGTCCTATCACAATGAGGTCAGTCTGTGTCTTGGTTCTATGGTCACTGTATGTCCATGTGATCTTGTGGATGTTCTTGTGTTCAAAGAGGGATGACCCAATCTTCATGTTGTTCATGGCACAGAACTGTATGAACCTATCCCCATTATCTGTATGGTTGTCAAAATCATGTGGGCCAAGGATGTGTTCAAATCCCAGTCTACTTTCTCCAACATGGCCGTTCAGGTCTCCCATGATAATGAGAATGTCATTCTGGGGCATCTTGTCTACCACCTCCTTGAGCTGCTGGTACAGTAGAAGGCATCCTTTTCAGCATTATCATGTTTGTTTGTTGGGGCATAGTCCTGAACTATGCTGACCTTTGCATAAAATGTAATGAATCTTGCACTTATAAGGCATTCATTGACAGGTGTCCATTCTTCAAGGGCATTGTTAGCAGCTTTATCTATGATAAGAGCTATCCTCTGGTGAACTCCATCTTGGCCTGAGAACAGGATGGCCTTGTACCCTGAAACAAACTTGCCTGAGTCAATCCAGTGAATTGCACTGAGTCCTAATGTGTTAATATTGTAGACATCCATTTCCCTGATGACTTGGGCCAGTTTGGATGATTGGTAGTGTTCTCAGATTCCAGCATCCAATGCATGTAACTGTTTTTGCAGATAGGACTCTGGTCTTCAGGACACCAGCTTCTGTGGTGAGGCTTTCACTGGTATCCATCCTACTGTCTCTGACTGGAGACAACTGTTGTCCTGGCTGTTTCAAAGCTGACAAACTTTGAACTGTATTCATACCAAGGGTGTTTTCCAGGAACAGGGTGCTGACCTGAAGCCCAGCCACTTACATTTAGTATAAAGACTAAGTGGAAATGCCACCTTGTAAAATACTGGCATTACAGTACATGACCCCCTCCTTGAACTGCCACCTTATTGTGGTGGAGGGGTTTGTGTGCTTGAATGATCCTAGGAGCTATGCTGTCGG
>JAODXR010000027.1:18746598-18758668 GCA_028877395.1 Cathorops festae | reverse complement strand
GTGAATGTGAGTGTGAATGGTTGTCTGTGGCTATGTGTCAGCCCTGTGATGACCTGGCAACTTGTCCAGGGTGTACCTTGCCTCTCGCCCGTTGTCAGCTGGGATAGGATCCAGCTTGCCTGTGACCCTGTATAACAGGATAAAGTGGCTAGAGATAATGAGATGAGAAGAAGGAGAGAATGTTTTTCCAAAATTGAAGTTCTTGCAGAACAAATCTTAATTGGTGTAGGCTGCCCAGCACGTCTTGAACAATTGTGTTCATCACGGGGCGGACACACTACATGCCAATGTTGAGAACATTGTCTTCTGAATTTATCAGTATTTTTACATCTACACTGCACACAGAGAATCTGAAGGAATACTGTGAACTGAATACAGAAGCCTCCTTTCTCACAGCAAGATGCAATGGTTGTCATTTTTACCAGATATTGAGAGACCACTATGGATGTCTCCAGCCTTGAAAGTGTTCTTTTTGTCACAGGGAAAAAAAAAACTCTCTGATCAAGAATTTTTTTTGAAGATGAGTTCATGAAGATTTACCTCTGACAGATGCACTCATGTGCATGTTTCAATCATGCATTCAGGAGATGGAAAGGGAGAACAATTTGATTATACAAGTGAAGAACATTTTGAACAAAGTCCCCACACCATGCTTCTTGAATGTAAGTCTAACAATTTTATGTCTCTTAAAGTCAAGGGACTATTGGCACAAATGCATAAGGATGGACTTGGTAAGAGGTGTAACCATTTCAATACTCAAGTACAGGGTCATGCCTAGATTATCTGGAGAAATGGATGGCACCCATGGAGGAGTTATCTTCTTTTATGTGGATCCGAGGGAGACACCTGACTGGAATGATGTAGAAGGCTGTATCACCTGGGAGAAAAAGGAGTGACAATTGATGATGCAAAGTGCTTTGATCAAGCCACCAATCTGAAGAAATTCATAGAAAGTAATAACAGTGAGAGAGTTCAGTGCTCATGAGAAAGCACACAAGAAGTGGATCACATATTTTGAAAGGTCCAAAAACATCAAGCTTAATTCAAAGTTACTGACAATTGCACAGTTTTTCTTTGCTATTCCTTCTCACATTGCAAATGTGAAATGAGTTATTTCACTTATACAAAGCCAGTGGACAAAGGAAAGGAATCACTTGTCTGTTGAATTACTGAAGGGGCTTCTGTGTACACAGTACAACTTTAAACATATGTCATGCAAAGATTTTCATACCTACTTCATTAGTCATCAAGGACTGTTGGGAAAAGGTTGGATCTTCTGGAATATAAACCAAAGTACATCAGGATAACTGAAAAGTATCTGGAGAAACAGCAAATTTTTACCACTGACTTTTTATTTTTTATCTGTGGCCATTAAAAGAAACTGTGTCCTGTAAATGGTGTTGGTAATGGAGCAGAAACCTCTGATGAATCGTCAGTCGATGCTGGCGAATCCCAGGAAATGTTGGAGCTCTTTGACAGCAGTGGGAGTAGTCTGTGTAGTAGCTTCAGTAACTTTGTCTAGGTAGATAACTACTCCATCCACATTGATTATATAGCCCAGAAAGGTGATTTGAGTGACATGAAACTCTAACTTCTCTGCTTTCACAAACAGGTGATTGTCTAATAGTTTGGCTAGGACGTCCTTGATGTTGGCCTCATGGCTTTCTTGGTCTGGAGAGTAAATGAGAATATCATCATTGTATGCAATAATGTTACCAAGCATTTCCCTCAGTACATCATCTACCAGGCACTGGAATATGCTTGGTGGGTAAGATAGCCCATATGGCATAATACAGTACTCATAGTGGCCAGAGGATGTGCTAACTGTCGTCTTCCACTCATCACCATCTCGGATGCGCACCAAGTTGTTGGTGCTCCGATGGTCCAGTTTTGTGACCATCTTGGCAGAATGGAGTTGTTCCAAGGCTGATGGAACTAAGGGCAAGGGGTATGGATATTTCACCATGATCTGATTCAGTCCACAGTAGTCAATACTTGGCCTGAGGTCCCCTTCCATTTTCTCCATGAAGAAGAACCCAGCAGATGCAGGCAACATGAAGGGACAGATATACCCTGTTGCAGATTCTCTTGTGCATAATCCTGCATAGCCTTTTGCTCAGACATGGCGAGAGGGTAGATTCAGCACTGAGGAGGCATGGTGTCAGGAAGGAGCTCTATGGCACAGTCATAAGGATGATGAAGAGGGAGTCTGCTGGCTTTACCCTTGAAGACCTCCATGTATAACCAAGGTTATTCAGGAATCTAAGCCATGGTAGAGACTTCAGGGCTTTCCTCAGTGATGGGAGCAACTGTAAGCTTAGGGAGATGTAGACAATGTTGTATGCAAGATGAGGGCCACTGCAGAATCTCTGTCTTGCCAGAAGATTTATGGATCATGATGGTACAACCATGGAAATCCCATTATGATGGCCTGGTTCTGGGATTTTGTGATGAGAAATTTGATGGTTTTGTAGTGCAGTGCACTGACTTGGAAACCAAGGGTTTTGGTGAGTGTCATGACAAATCCTTCTCCAATAGGTCCACAGTTGATGTTCCTACTCGAGGGCTGTTGAAATTCTTGCATGGGCACTTGGAGTCTCTGCATGGTCTCACTGTCCATGGAGTTGCCCGTGACTCCAGAATCTGTCAGGGTGGAGAGAAAATGAACCGATTCTGAGAGCCTTATCTGTATATCCAGTTTAAATGACTTGAGACCTTTCAATGGACTCACTGGGAGAGGACTAGTGCTGTTTGAAGCTCTCTCTGCCACAGCATGGATCCTTGAGCATCCAGGACAAGAAAGGCAGTGTGACACATGGTCTGTGGCATCCCCACAGTAAAAATAGAGCCCTTCCTTGTGCCTTTGTTTGCATTCTGAGAAAGCCACTCTGGTATGGGACATCTCCATGGATTCTGAGACATCTGTGAAAGGTGTTTGAGATGTGGGGCTTTGCAGTGATGATTGATTTCTGAGGAGATTGTCAAGTTGGATGGACATGTTGAGGAGTGAGTCCAAGAAGGCTTGGTCATTCCAACATGCTAGTTCAGTGAGAACTTGAGGATCAAGCCCTTGACAAAATTTTTCTTTAAGAGCCAGTTCATTCCATCCACTTCCAGCTGCAAGTGTGCGAAACTCTAGTGCATATGCTGCAACTTGTCTTCTCCCCTGCTTGATAACAAGCAACTGTTCACTGACCCCCACTCCTTCAGGATGATGACCAAAGACTCGGCAAAACATTTAAATGAAGCACTCTTAAGAGGTTGTTGGCTCGCCACTTTTCTCTCACACAGAGGTTGCCTACTTGGGCATTTCTACTGCAGACTGATGAACTGGGCAATTCTCTGCTGACTGGTGGTCCCAGTGTGGACATTTAAGAATAGATAATATTGTAGCAGGAATCCCTTGCACTCAGACACTTCTTCAGAGAATTTTTCAGGATGGTGTACGAGTGTGCTGGTGTTCATAACCAGCACAGGGTGCGTTAGGACCACTTGCAAAAGAGTGGCAGTGAGTTGGGAAATGTAGGCATCCATTTCACACAGATGTTGCTGGTTTCCTAGAAAACACCCTTCTGCAGACAAAGCTGGCTGCTTACTCTCTTCCACTGCATTCATGATGTTGGTGAAGTAATGTAATATGTAAGGAATGCAGGTGACAGATGGATGTAAACACAGTAGAGAGTTTATTACAGCAAAGCTGGCAGACAAATCCAAATTGATGATCAAAGGCAGAGTCAAAAAATAGGCAATGGTCAGGTGAGGCACAGACAGAATATCCAAAGTGCAAACTGGATTGTTAACCAAATAATCGGCACAGATAGATAAGGCTTGGTAAAGTCAGGCACAGGAACTCTGAGCATTTACTTCATAATGTTGTAGTGAAAGGAGTCCTTAAATACACTGTGGTGGTGAAGCTGTAATTTGGAACAGGTGTGCGAGATGATTAATACTCCTGAGAGTGGTGTGGTACAGGGTGGTTGTAGTCTGCAGCAAATGTTTGAAGGCCGCTCCAAATGCTGGGAAGTGGAGGCTTGAGTATAAGCAGTTGCAGACATGACAATTTTTTATTCATAGACCTATTACAACTGAAGTACTGACAAAATTGCAACTATAAAGTTTTGAAATTCATACTGATCCTGTAAAGGTTCCCTGACTGGGGTGGACACTGAACAGACAGGCAGGTGGATATGGTTCAGATTCTCCCTTCTGTTTATTTTTCAAATCAACCAAAAACTTGCTCTCCAGCAGACTATAAAGGAACACACACACACACACACACACACACAGCATGCAACGATCAGTCTTGACTCCTGCCAGAAGCACCTCTCTCTGCTCCTCTCCCCCTTTTACCCACTCCCCATCACTGCACACAAACGCAGCACACGGATTAACAACAGTTGCTTTCTTTTTGCCACCCAGCTTCACTCTCCATTCACAAAACAGCGCTCAATCACACCCCCGCTGCCACACATACATTTTAGACAGCACAAGCAGGTCATTAAAATGATAGTTAGCCAACCTAGTTCATATGGGAAGGCACTACTAACTAGCTGCTGCTTAGTTTAGCTAAATGACTGAAGCAATGTTTTTGTCTGTATTTGCTGATGATGACTGAAATTAAAACCAAGTGAGCTTGGAAATTATTCAGACGCCTTCACCTTTTGCACAATTTGTGTTATAGATTAAATTTAAAAATGGATTAAATGTACTTTTCTGGAAAATAATCTGCACATAATCCATTATTGCAAAGGTGAAAACATCCATCCATCATCTATATCGCTTATCTGTCAGGGTCACAGAATGAAACTGGGGCCAATTCCAGCTGACTTCAGGCAAGAGGTGGGGTACATCTTGAGCAGGTCATCAGTCTGTCATAGAGCTAGCACCGAGAAGTCATTCACACTAATTTTTGTGTATTTGGGAGGAAACCAGAGCACCCAGAGGAAACCCATGTCAGCAGTGGCTTTAGAACAAGTCTTTGACTGTCCTTGAGTGCCTCAGCCAAAACCCAAACTTGAACCACATAGAACATCTGTTGAGAAACCTCAAGATGGTACCTGTAGTTTATAGAGATTATGGTAAATGTAATCTAGTTTTAAATGAAATTTCTGTCACAAAAATGTGTGCCAATATAGTGTGCAAAAACTGAATAGATTTGAATACTTTCCAAACCCACTGTAATGGATGCCTTAAATTGACTCACAGACTTTACCTTTTTAGTGGTAGTTAATGGTAACTGGAAATCATTTTAATGACATACAAAAGAGCAATAAGCAATAATAAGGAAAAGCAATAATAAATTGTTAGGCCACTGCATAGATAGGGCATGTTATATTTTTCAAAGATTATGTTGTTGATCATGTTTTCATTTGTAAACAGCTTCATCCTTTTTGTGCTTTTAGACAAAATTGCATGATCTTTTGAGCAAGTTCTGCATCTGAAGACTAATGTAATGTTGACATGATCTGTCACACCTCCAGTGGATGATGTAACAAACTTCATGTCAACAATAAAACAATTTGTAAGATGATGATTGTTTCCCAGTGATTCCCCCATGGTAAAATATTAGAGGGGAAGTCAATGAGTGTGTGTTCAAAATACAGAAATGCAACTTTTCAATTCAACCTATCAAGTCGAATTTTTTGTTTCATATTAATGCCATATGTTGATATTCTGTCTTCAGTAATTTTGAATGAGTTGTGAAAGTTCTTCTGAATCCTCCATGGGCTCAGTCCAGACATATCACTCACAGTGGCAAACAGCTGGAGCCTGTTTATTATGGTCCCTTTAATTCATCTTCATTGTGTTTTGGCTAGGGGGAGGAATTGGTCATAATGCACTGACATTTCATTATTTAAAAAAAGAAAGAAAGGCTCCCGAATCGTGAGCTATTAATCAAAGCCAGAAGTAATGTGCCATTTTAAATGCACAATCCCCATGGTCATACATATTGAATGTGACTAACCTTTGAAGACATTTTGTCTTTGATTACCTTTCCCAAAAAGACTCTGGAAAATTCTCTTTATATGCCTCACCCATTTCTGTTGACCTTGCCCATTTTTGTTCAGTTCTGTCTCATTGTTCTGTTTTCATATTAAAGTGCAATATAATTTAAAATGTTTCTCTTCAACACTTCAGTCCAGGTGTACTTACATGAGGAGACTTAATACAGGTACCAAACAGGCTTGCAATGGGGCTAACATTTATTTTACTAAGCCATATAATGCAATCACATTCAGAAACACATTTTTACCTGGTCTTGGTTGGTGGTTTAGAAATTAGATTACTTGTTTGTTTATTCTTTGGGAAATATATCAACTAATTTTGTTTGGACATAAAATATTTGCATAAAAAATATCGTGGCCAGGTACTAAGAAAAATAAGAACCTTGTAAATGGGCTTAACAAAGCAGTCCTGCAGATATCTCTTAAATGAGGTCAAGGAAAGTGGTCAGAAAGGAAAAACGAGGCAGAAAGAGGTAAAAAGAGAGACAGGGTAAGCTAGAAAAATAGAGAGATTAAAAAAAGATGTTGGAACACACAAAGAAGTACGTAGACAGACAAGAATGGGGGGGGGGGGGGTAAGGAAAGGTTGAACATGATTTGACAGGTACAGTACAGTCAGAGAAGCATGCTGAGTCAGACAAAGCTCAATTTGTAATTTATAAACAGTCTGGCCACACAAGCATGATCTGAGAGCAAATATCCCACAAGACTGCAGTGGCACAGCCACACTGCTCCACAGTTCCACACATTACCTTAGGAAGCCCTACAACTCAAGACCCTGCATGCATGTCTCTACAGTTACAGCACTGATCCAAATGAGACATCTATTAGCTGTACATTATACTGTAATGTTTTAAGTGGCAAAATTATTGCTGTTGTAAATAAACATGTCCAGACCTACAGTATGTGTTTTTGATTGTGTCCATGACAGTGTTGGGTAAGCTCTGTTAAGAAGGTACATAACTAGCTAATGCGTGTATGGGGTTCTTTTTAAACTACCACTCCTGCTTATTCAGAAACTCTGACCATTCCCTCTCACTGCTACTTTTAATTCTACAATATACTGTAAAACTTCATATTGTGTTCTTTGAAATGTTCTTAGGAAAAATTGTCTTTTCAACACATTTAATAGCAATGAGGCAGACAAAATGGAGCTGCATTGTAATGCTAAGAAAACAGAGCTTCAATCTTTCAACCAAACTGAAGAAGTTATTATAAAAGCTAAAGATGAAACAACCATCAAATAAGTTAACGGTGCCGAAACCTGGATAATGTCAAAATCATTGAAAAAGCAATTGGATGGCTGCTACACATCCTGAGCAATTGAGGATGCTACACATCCTGAGCTACACATCCTGAGCAATTGAGGATGGCTCTGAATGTGTCTTGGAAAAGCCACACAACAAATGCAGAGCTATATCGAGATCTCCCAACTGCATCCACAAAAGTGCAACAATGAAGAATGCACTTGGCAGGACACCTTGTACATCAGTGATGAAGCTGCAAACAAGCTTGTACTATGGCAACCCACTGATGGTTGGCAGAACCAACCCGGTGTGGCAGAAGATGTATAACATACATTGACAACCTGGTGGATGACATAGGATGTGAAAGTGTGCAGGATCTAAAAACCGTTATGATGGACCATTCAGTCTGGATTAACTGTGCCAAAGATGTAGGGTGTCCCATGGGATAGCAGTTTAATGGCAAATACACTGCCCAGAAGAAGGGGGGGAGGTCACGCATCCTAATATTTTGTTGGACCACCTTCACCATTCATTATGGCATGCATTCATCATGGCATTTTAGAACAACCTGATGCAACATCACAATATTTATTTCCATCCAGAGTTGCATTAATTTGAGATCTTGTATTGACATCAGGAGAGTTGAACCACTCTGTAAAGTCTTCTCCAGCACAACCCAAAAACTTTCAATGTGATTAAGGAGTCTGTGTTGGTCAATTCATGTGTAAAAATGATCCTTCATTCTCTCTGAACAACTGTTTCACAATTTGAGCCCTAATTTTATGCCTGCACCAACAGGAAAGAAGAAAATCCACTGATGAGATCACTTGGTCATTCAGTATATTCAGGTCAGCTGACTTAATTTTATTGCCATATAATGTTGCTGAGCCTAGACCAATTGAAGCATCCCCAGATAATAACATTGCCAGAAGCTTGTACATGGACCACTATGCCTGATGGGTGCATCACTTCATGTGCTTCTCTTCCTACCCTGATGCGTCCATCTCTCTAGAGTAGAGTAGAGTAAATCTGGACTCATCAAACCACATGACCTTTTTCCATTGCTCCAGAGTCCAATCTTTATGCTCCCTAACAAATGGAAGCCTTTTATTATGCTTAGCATCATGAGCAAGTGGTTTTCCTATGGTGACACAGTTGTTTAGTCCCAATCCTGTGAATTCTCATCACATTTGTGAGTTTGGAAATGCTCTTACTTTCGCCATTACACATAGACATGAGTTCTACTGTCAATTTTTTATGATTCGACTTCAAGTGTTTAAGTGAACTCTAATCAAAGTTAGTCAAGCTTTTTTTCTGATCACATTTCTTCTGTGAAGTTGAAGGTTCACCACTATCCTTACAGGTTTTAAGAATACATTGGGCAGTTCCTAACCCAATTCCAGTAATTTCAGCAATCTCCTTTGTTGTTTTCTTTGCTTGATGCAGGCCAATAATTTGACCCTTCTGAAACACAGTAGCATTTTTTCCACAACCACGGGCTATGTCTTCAACATGGTTGTTTAAAAATGAAAACCTACTCACTGCATCAGTTAGTGTTAAAAGAATTGTTGCCAGCTAAAACATATTAATCACTTCCGTAATTATCCAATCAAATAAAATTAAGTATTTGCTCATTTAAATCCAAATGATTTTTAATTTTTTTTAATTTATTTATTTATTGGCCAGGCAGTATATGATCAAGCCAAAGGTTATCAGACTACAATAATATTTGTCTAATGAAAAAGCTAATTATTAATGAAGGGATGTTTAAACGCAAAAATGGACAAAATTGACATGCTATGGCATGAGTAGCTTATCGGTGAGCTGGAATCCACCTGACCTGATTGACCAAGATTAGCATAATTCAGGTCACATTTTCTTTTATCTCAGGTCAGTGTCAGAGAGAGGAAACTCGGTAACAGCCAGGAGCCTTTAATCATTTGTGCTTTCAACAAACTGAACAAATACAAAAGCTGAACATATACAGGCATCTGTGTATATAATTTTAGTTTCGCTACTCACCGTTATTACTGGAAAATGATGCAATTAAGGCAATATAACTGCAAGGTCAAAAGTCCATTGACACACATCTTCTTGGGAGCCAACATGCCCTCATAGGTGGATAACCCCTGGGACAAGAACAGATAAGGTAATGAAATTCTTCAATAAGACAAGAGTCCAAGATGTCTGCAGATGGTACCTGGTTCCTTTCTTCAGAGATGACTCTGTCTATTAGGTAATAAACATGACCTCTTCATTATTTAGAGCAGGATGTGAATGGTGTAGACAAGCATCCTGTCAAGATTGAGGACAAGCAACAAGAGTATTACCTTAGCCAAGGGACTGGGTACCACTGGTCTGAGCAAGAGGTTTGATTAATATTGGGGTTTGGAGGGTTGATTTGAGTTGAATGGAGGTGAAATAAGTTATCAAAGATTTAATTAAGTATCCTGTTTATTGGTGAACTCATGGATGATCCCCAAACAGTTGTCCTTGCTCAACTGTTTGAGGGCAGCATGGTGGTGCAGTGATTAGCATTGTTGCCTCACAGCAAAAAGGTTCTGGGTTTGAACCCAGTGACCAACAGGGGCTTTTCTATGTAGTTTGCATGTTCTCTCTATGTCTCTAGGTGCTCCAGTTCCCCTCACAGTCCAAAGACATGTGGTTAGGTTAACATGAGGCAGCCATGGCCTGAAGATTGAGCTGAAGTGCACCTAACCCACAACTGCTCACTGGGTGCTGTAGCGTAGCTGCCCACTGCTCTGTGTGTGTGCGTGAGATCATTGCTCATTTGTGTGTGCATGTGTGTGTTCATTGCTTCAGATTGAATCCAACCTGATTCAGGTTGAATGCAGAGGAGGAATTTCACTGTGCTTAAATGTGATAAATAAAGGCTTCTTGCGTCATCTACCGCATTGCAGAGCTCAGAAAATTTATCAAACTACAAAGAATTGTGTTAATGGTCACATACATTTGCCAAATCTACAATATAAGGTAATATGAGAATGCTAAATAAGCCACTTACAAACTCCTAATGTTGTCAAATACCTGCTATATTCATGACTTATATACTGTATGTACATGGTCATTGGGATCAATTAATGTTTTATGTGACCTCTACACTGATGGTTTACTAAATGCATTTACAGCATCATTAATATCAGACTGCTGTCCATTATGTATTGTTACCCCTGGTGTGATTTCCAAATCTGATGAGCTAATCCCAGGCATTAGAGTATCCCACTTTGATTTGCTAAAGCCTTGAATGTGTAAAAACACCTGCAACCTTGATAAGACCCAGTAAAATGCATAAACTGGCTTACAAATAAGATCTAGGGATGATTGCATCTTTTACAATGCTCAAAATAGTATGTTGTGTGTGTTTTGTGTGTGAGGCTTAATTTGGTGTAGTTCTAATTTGGTGTGGCCTGAATGCCACTTTGGGAACTGCAATTGTGTGCACAAATGGACAGGCTGTCATGGTAAACTTTCATATTGGTTATTCACCTCACATTCACTCATCCATTGCCAAAAGCATTTACTCAGAGCCTTTGAAAAGGGTCTGATTCACATTCACCTTATTCCCATAATGCAAAGCCTACTTGTGTTGACATTCTTTTATTCGGTTATTCATTTTGTATTTTGAAAATGTTTTGTTGTTGTTTAATGTATTTCACTGCCTTCAGTCACTGTTGTACTTAAGTTTCAAGTTTTTTGCTTTCAAAACTTGCTATCAGCAACATTTTGTGAATGCAAAATGCTGATTGACCTACTTTGGTTAACTTTGAAATTTAACTTGGAAATTAATGTTTTGATCTAAACTGGCTTTACTCTTTATGATGTTCAGTCCAATTTTGCTGCTGCAGACAAAAATTACACATCATAAAAACATTCTATAGTCAAGAGATCAGAGATCCTAGAAAGCATAATGTGATATGCTACCCAGCCTGTGATTTAGTGCCATTATGACTAAAAGCAGTCGATGACAAATTTCTGACCAGAAATTTTTGATTAAAATCTGATCGCTGCTATAACATTCATCTGAAAAGCCCCCGGTGGGATGATGGCGTAGAATTATTTCTGCACAAGCCTTAATCACAATGATTGTTTACAGAAGTAGAATTCTCTGGACCAGCAGGCATGGCTGAAGTGCCCTTGAGCACTGTTAGGGGTACCTAACCCCTAACTACTCCCCAGGCTGCTCTGGATGTATGTTGCTCTAGATAAGAGCGTCTGCTAAATGCTAATAATGTAATGTAATATAGAATATGAATTTTATATCATTTGAGGTTCTTATTCATATCAACTGACATGGGGATTATCATAATTCTGTTGTAGAATTTGGTCAAGATTTTCTTGATTTTGATCAGTGTGAGAAATAATAATCTTGAAGACTGCTGTAATCAGACAGTCTAAATCTGGTTTTAGATGAATGTAGAAAGCCCCTGATGTGGGTGGAGTACTGAAGTATGGCAGGTGGGAGATGTTCACAACAACTTTATTTCTTAGACTGCTGTTGCTTTTCAGCTTCACTCATTGGTTTGCTGCATCCACCCACACACACACACACACACGTGTTCTGGTTGGGAGAGATCCCCTTCCTTTGCTCTCTCTCTCTCTCTCCCTTCTTTTCTACTCTGTCATCACTGCAAAACACACAGACAAAATGTTAATTGACAACAGGTGTACTGACTTTGCCACTCATCTTCCCCAGCCCCACCCCCACCCTCCATTCACAAAGTGATGCTTGGCCACACCCCCACTGCCACACAGACATTTCCTGATGTCTCAAAAGCACTACTTGTGGGGCGGCACAGT
>JAODXR010000027.1:15888888-15899369 GCA_028877395.1 Cathorops festae | reverse complement strand
CGGGTGGGCTACTTGGCTGGATGTCACGGTTCAAATGACCCTAGGGTGAATTTACTCCGAACCATCACTTTAAAGCTCAAGCGTAGCTGGGTTATGCAGCAGGACAATGATCCAAAACACACAAGCAAGCCCACCTCTGAAGGGCTCAAAAGAAATAAAATTAAGGTTTTGGAGTGGCCTGACTTTGTCACATTCGAATCCTGACTTGAACCCAATTGAGATGCTGTGGCAAGACCTTAAACAGGCAATTCATGCTCGAAAACCCTCCAATGTGGCTGAATTGAAACAATTCTGCAAAGAAGAGTGGGCAAAAATTCCTCTACCATGCTGTAAAAGACTCATTGAAAGTTATCGCAAATGTTTAATTGCAGTTGTTGCCGCCAATGGTGGCACAAGCAGTTATTAGGTTTAAGGGGGCAATAACTTGTTCACATGGGTGATACAGGTTTTAATTAACCCTTTACCTTTAATAAATGGAGTGATCATTTAAAAGCTGAATTTTATGTTTACGTACATTGTCTTTATCTAATATTAGACTTAGTAGGATGACCTAAAACATTTACATGTGACAAATAAGTACAAATGGAAGAATTCTGCAGGGGAGGGGATACTTTTTCACAGCACTGTAGTTCCATGAGCTTTCCACCTGCATGTTATGGAACCAGTCATACTGACAGGGAGGCTGAAGGTTTTTGCTTCAGCTCTGTTGCTTCTTCCTTTCGAGTGTTGATGAGAACTTTAGGAAGCTCCTTCACCACGATTCCTACTTACTGTGTGTTGTACAGTGCACTCAGAAAGGTGTGTAGATCTCGGTGCACTTTTAATTGTGTTTGCTGTTCAGTGGGTGGGGGGTGTTCAGTGGGTGGGGGTGGGGGGGGGGGTCAGTACTGGCATCATTAAAACTGATGTTAACGTCGTTTAAAATCCTAAGGAGACTGTAGTTCCACTTTTCACCAGAAGGGGTCAGTGATGCTCTGTGTTTAAACTGTGTGTCTGTGTATGTATGTTAGTCGTGTGATGAAAGCTGAATGGAGGAGCAAATCATACACTGATCCATTAAAGTACAAACAGCATTGTAACTTCTCTCATCATCCATCAGTCGGACAGAGAGAGTCGGATAGCGAGTCGGACACTGAGGATCGTGTGTGTGTGTTTTTTTTTTTTATCATGCTGAAGGAAACCTGAGCTCCTGTGTGTCTACACCATCCATCCATTATCTGTAATCGCTTATCCTGTGCAGGGTCGCAGGCAAGCTGGAGTCTATCCCAGCTGACTATGGGCAAGAGGCGGGGTACACCCTGGACAAGTCACAGATACAAACAACCATTCTCACTCACATTCACACCTACAGTCAATTTAGAGCCACTAATTAGCTTAACCTGCATGTCTTTGGACTGTGGGGGAAACCAGAGCACCCAGAGGAAACCCATTCAAACACGGGGAGAACATGCAAACTCCACATAGAAAGGCCGTCCTCAGCCACTGGGCTCAAACCCAGGACCTTCTCGCTGTGAGGTGACAGTGCTAACCACGACACCACGGCGCCGCCCCATCTCTACACCAGTTAACATTAATACAGAAACACATAAATCACTGCAGCTCACACAAGATGAGGATTAAATGTGAGTGAGTTTGAAGTGAGTCACCGTTCTTGAGGGATTAATAAAGGGATTAATAACAAACACTCAAGACACACAAGACACTCACTTAGAAATGTCCACGTTAAAAGGATGAAGAGTTCTGTCATTCTGTCCATCATCACAGAGAGAGAACCGTCTCCCAAACCTCACCAAGTGAGACGCGAGCTCTGGCCTTTTATAGCACTGATGGACAGGTCTGGCACGCCTGGGACACCTGGGACGTGTCTCACTGTTCCTCTGAGTGTGTAGTGTCTGTTTTCTGTCTTAATTTTTTTCATTCACAAACAGGAAACAGAGGATCTTATGTGTTTAACTCTTTCATCCTTCTTTTCTCATTGCCTGTTCTGTCTCTCCATCTTTTCTCTCTCTGTATGTCTGTCTTTCACTGTCACATTATCTATCATTCTTTCTGACTTTTTCTTTTATCTCTCTCCCTCTCACTCAGTCCGCCTGTGAGTTCTCTCTCTCTCTCTCTCTCTCTCTCTCTCTCTCTCTCTCTCTGAATTTAATATTGAATCAGTGAGTCTCAGGCAGTCCCTTAAAGACACTGATTAGCTGCTCAGAACTCTAATTGCTCAACACATGAGAGACAGAGAGAGAGAGAGAGAGAGAGAGAGAGAGGTGCTGAATGCTAAGGGATCAATTATAGTTACCTTTAACTCCATGTGTGTGAAAACAGGATGGCTGCCATGTGTATCCCATGTGTATCCTGTATACGAAGGTCACGTGTGTGCATGGTGCGTGATTGTTGACTGTTACTGGGCGATAATACTGAGCCGGTCTCCTGCTACATACTGAGAGGTGTTTGAGGTCCAGTCCCACACTTCCCACACTGCATTTCCTTCATCAGTAAAGGTGGCTTTGAGGTGCAGCTGATGGCAACCATCATGACGACAGTGGATAGGTTTCACCCCGCTGCAGTGCATTGTGGGACTTGGCATACTGTGTTGGGAATCTGCGATGTAACAGAGTAGTGTACTATGGAGGGGACAGGGTGTGATCTGGGACATACTAAGGCCCCATCCACATGAGTATGCGGCCTCACCCAATACGCTGTCGTTTAAAAAAAAATCTCCGTAAACACCACGCCGTTTCGATTCACTGGAAATGACCCAAAACGCTGTAGTACACTGCCAGGCCTGTAGGTGGCGACATGACGCCACGGGACCAACACACTGAACCCGGAAGTGATGTCACGGAGCATGCGCATACCGGTTGCACGCTGTTTTCAAAACAAGCTCATAACACGGGAAGTTTTGTTGCTCCTTTCAGTAAAATAAAAGTGGAAGGTTTTGTTGTAACAGCTGTAATGGACTGAGTTGTTTCTGCAGTGCGAGCGCAAGCCTGTAGTCCACCATTGTTATTGTTATAACTCGTCTAGCAGCGGCGCCTGAGGTTAAAGGTCCGAGAGGCGGGGCTTACTTGTCATCGTTTCTGAAAATATCTGCTTCTCCATCCACACGGCGCCGGGCTATCCAGCGTTTTCGGATTTATCCACTCTGGGATGCGTTTTCAAAAATACCGCTTTCATTCCTCGAGAAAAACGGACTCGTCTGGACGTGAGACCGAAACGATAAAGTTTTTATGCGGAACCATCAAAATCGTACTCATGTGGACAGGGTCCTAGATAAAGTTATTAAGGATATAGGTGTCCTTAGGCCATGCTCCTCATTAGTCCAGCAGAGATGAAACAGGCTAGCAAAATCTAGCTGCCTTTTCTGAGACCAAGTTCAAAACACAGCTTGTTGAAAGTAACCTGAATCTTTTTTTTTTTGGATGTGTGTTTTGTTTATTAAAATAACTTACTGGCCAATTAGAGCTCATTTGGCCAACACAAGGACCCTTGCAGTCTGTGTCTTGCTAGCATTTTAATATGGTTAAATAATCACAGAAAAGTGGGATTTTATTTCAGCTGTTTTGTTGCAGGTTTTTTTGGGGGGGAAAAGAAATTAAGTCACAACCATAAAGATTTTCTCTGAATGGAACGACTAAAGCAAAGGAATCAGTGGCTAACTAAATATAGATAACTGCCGCCCCTCTTCACCATTTCCTCCCATCCTGTTATTCCTTCATGTTTACTAATTTGTTTTTTCAAGGGGGAAGTGCATGAATATTTTAGTTGTTGTATTTGCTGCTTTAAAAAAAATCCTAATCACTATATAAGCTTTGAGTGGAAATGCACTCATCCCACACCTGTTTCCTCAAACATTAAAAAATTTAAACCTCAAAAATGAATGGTAAACCACAGCAAAAGCAGATCTGACATTTCAGCCTAAACCCCATTTCTCTCTCTTTTCCAGATGATGTGTTCTCAGATATCCCTGACCCAGCGTGGATGGCTCGGCTGTCCCTCCCTCTGAGCAGTGACTATCATGACAACCTTTATGTCCCTGATGGGCTTCCACCCTCAGAAGGTCAGAGTTCCACTTTTGACGGCCCAAATGACTCTGCTTCCTTCTCCACCTTTGGTAAATCCCCAGAGAAGACTGGCTCTTTAGGAGGTGAAACACTGCTTTCAGAAGTAAGCACACTGTTTGAGATGCTAATGACGCAGAAGGCTGACGCTCAGCCGCGGTCAGACATCCTCTACAGACTTTCTGCAGCTTATCGCCGCTCCCTCGGCCTCGATGGCCATCAAGGGCCAAATGAAAAATCTCCTATCATACGTTGTGCCACTCCAAACCAATACTGATGCTCAAGTGCCATATGAACAATGCGAAGACTTACCTTTCCCTTCCCACATCATTGAATTTTTTTTTACTGTTGCAATCTCAAACTGGTGATGATTTTAAGCAACTTTGTCATATCGTCATCTATTTCTTGGGGAGGTCTGTCTGGTACAGGCCAGATAAGGCAAAATACAAAGACCTCTTTCATATTTCCTGGAATAAATTTTACATACTCTTTTGCAATAGAGTAAAACTGTGATAAGGAGGCGGTTTTCCCTCTACTTCAGCCTGTAACCCAAATTACTCTACAGTGGTGCTTTTCTCACAAAGTAGTTTATGAGGCCTATGGCTTTGTATGGGTTTAGACAAGGAAATGGCTCTTTGTCTTCTTTTAAGACTAAACACCAACAGAACAAATCCTGTCTCTGAGGAGGAATGTGCGAAATTTTTAACCACAATGGTTTATAAGTAGTCTTGCTTCCTCTGCCATAGCCAGACTCCTGATTATTGTTTCCTGCTTCTCTTTTGTAAATAATATACTAAACAAAAATTCAGTATTTGGAGTCGCGAAGACTGTAAATAATAGCAATATAGCATTGATTCAGTGATTATAGAATATAGCAATGATTCAGTGATTTTATGATGATTCAGTGACCCTCATCCTCCACATTCTATTGTTTCAAAAATACAGTAATAAAGTAAAACTAAAAGAAACAAAACATCACACACAACATTTTGCACACGATCTGTGTGAGACCTAAAAGGGAAAGGTTATTGACCTTGAAACACTAGATATAGATTTCGTTTCCATACACATTATTAGGAATGATGTGTGCATTTTTACATGTGAATAACTGAGATCACTTTGTATATAACTTTTTTTGTATACAATATGAATGAAATAAACATCTCTGAAACATTTGTTTCAAATTTGATGACATCATAAACATGCACAAATGGTTAATGAAAATACAAATATAAAGCACGCATGTAACCAATATTTGGGACACACACACACACACACACACACACACACCCTTAGTGGTACTGTATGGTACAGAAGCCTGGTGCTCATGAGTCTGACTAATTCTATCACAGGAACACTGGACACAAGAAGGGAACACACTCTAGATAGTTCACTAATCCATCACAGGGCACCATGCACAAGCACTTTCACACCGAGAGCAGTCAATCCACCTACTGGTATGTTTTTGGGAGGAAACACAAATGGACATGGGGAGAACATGAGACTTGATTTCAAACCAGGGACCCTGGAGATGTGAGGTTACAACCACTGTGTGCTTTCCTCATTAGAAGCAGGTCAGTAAAATTCTATTGCATAAAATAATCAACCTCAAATTATAAAAGTACATGCATTGCCTTTGGATGAGTGTCCTTATGACAGCTGATCTCTAACATGTTCATGAATGTAAACAGAGATACTGTAACAGAGATTCTATATGAGGGTACTTTAGAAAGTTCTCAGCCTCTCCCAGAAACATGGAGTGTAATTCCCATTTTGGGGCATAACTGTATACTATAAAGCTTTATATCACTATCCACAAAAACCTCAAATGAAAGAAGCAATTAAAGAAGAAAGGATAGAAATTTTTTGAGCTGGTGTGCTGTTGCTCCAGGACAATGTACACGTCCACACAATACAGGTGGCAGTGGCAAAAGCAGCCAAATGTGGCTTTGAACTGTTGCTCCATACATCTTACCCACCTGACCTGGCACTATCTGACTTCTATCTGTGTCCCAACCTGAAATCCCACTTGCGTGGTCACTATTTTCAGAGCGATGATGAAGTCATCCATACTGTTGAGGAATCTCTGGAGGCTCAAGATGTGACCACCTTCTGTGAAGGGATAGTGAAGCTTGAACATTGGTGGTCCAAGTCCATTGAAGTTAAAGGAGAATATGTTGATAAATGATGCAAGAACAATCTTTCTCATGTGATGTTTTCTGGGTGAGGCCAAGAACCTTTTGAAGTACCCTTGTATATACAGTCCTGATGTACTGCTTGTTTGTAAATTATTGTGCACTTTTCATGTGAATCCTGCCCTGGAAGCCTGTTCACACCCTGTTAAGACACCAAATTATTTTAGCATTCTGGGTTTGCATAATGACACCAACATAGCCAAGCTCTATCCTTCATAAGTCCACTTATACACTGTTGTGGTTTTTGAAATCCAGCTTTGTGATCATTTCTTTCACAAATGAGTTGGCCTTTTTGAGTGGAATATGGTGAAAAGATTGGTAGTGTCACTACCAGGTCCTGTAATTCTCGTTCCTGATGCATTTGTATTTGTGTCATGCCCTCTCTCAACTCCTCTATGCTGCGTTTCAACTTATAAAGGCACTCACTCCTCCTGTTCCAGGTGGCTGAGAAGCTGAGCCTTCTGCCTTTTTTTCTTCCTGTCAGAAAAATGCAACAAAGAAGCTTACCTTTTTCTTCCTAGTAGGCTCTGAAAATGTGTCTTCTATTTACTTCACTCTCTACTGCCACCACACAGTGTCAGATTATTCACATAGCCTGCAAGCTTCACAAATTGCTATTGCCATTATGCTTCAGTTAGGGCAATGCTTTTGCAAAAAATTTTGGAGATTATCTGGTTCCAAACAATTCAAGCTTTGATCACTATTCATTATCCAACTCTATCAGCAGCTGGACAGAACAAACAGCTTAACATTTTGCTCTGAAATATAAGGGGTTGAAAAAGTTTAATAATTCATGCACTTTTGAATTTATGAATTCATGAAATTAGCTGCTTCATATCCGCAGCACCCAAACTGCTACATGGAGGCACAAACTAGACTATGTCTCTGTTATAAGGACAGAATCAATAATAGTGAGAATAGTGATAAGCCACTTTTTAAGACCATCACTTTTAGTAGTCCATTTAAACTAATACTGTCTTTTATGAAAAGAGGGGGGCAGAACAGTGGTGTAGTGGTTAGCACTGTCGTCTCACAGCAAGAAGGTCCTGGGTTTGAGCCCAGTGGCCGGTGAGGGCCTTTCTATGTGAAGTTTGCATGTTCTCCCCGTGTCTGCATGGGCTTCCTTCAGGTGCTCCGGTTTTCCCCGCAAGTCCAAAGACATGCAGGTTAGGTTAATTGGTGGCTCTAAATTGACCGGAGGTGTGAATGTGAATGTTTTTTTGTCTCTGTGTCAGCCCTGTGATACCCCTCCTCTCACCCATAGTCAGCTGGGATAGGCTCCAGCTTGAGGCTTTGCTGCAGGCCCAACAAGATGACTGCCAGGTGCTCCTGTATCTCATCACACCTGGAGTCCATGGGATTCCCACATGTCACCCTCACAAAAATGGAGCTGACCAATGACCTGGAGGTGTTTATGGAGCTGTTCGAGCGATCTGTGGAGGCATGGGGGTAATTGGATAAGCAGTGAGTAGCCTGCCTGTTACCACTCCTGACTAGTGAAGCACAGCTTGCAGCTCAGCAACTGCCTGTGGAGAACCAGCTAGTGTATGCAGACTTGAAGTGCTCAATCCTTCAGTGAGTCAGCCACTCCCCAGAGCAATATCGGCAGCACTTCCATGACCTGCCACTGGAGGAGGTCAGCTGGCCCTTCACCTACAGCCAGCAGCTGTGGGATGCCTGCTGGCAGTGGCTGACAGCAGAGGACCACGATGTTGAGGGAGTCATCGGCATGGTGGTGCTGGAACAATTCATCGCTTGGCTGCCAAGGGGGACAGCAGAATGGGTCCAGTGCCACCACCTGGATCAGGCCATTGAGTTGATAGAGGACCATTTGGCAGTAGTTCCAGTGGCAGGCAGACATCCAGCTTCTTCTTCTTCTTCTTCTTCTTCTCCTCTGTCTCATTCTGTGCCCCCTTCCTCTTGTTCCTCCTCTCCCTCTTGTCCCCTCCCAACACTGTGGAAGTGGGGGTCAATTCCCCCATTCCCTCACAGCCAGCTCCCCAAGCCCTTGGTTCCCCTTCCCCCTCTTCCCCTTATGTTTCTGTGTCTTGCTCACAGGAGAATGCTCCTTGCCCCAGCAGTGCAGAGGTGTGACCTGGACCAGTGTGCTGGCCTTGTGGGGAGCCTGGGCACTTCCAGGGCCAGTTTCAGGTGACAGAGGTGGGGCCGTTGCCCAAATCCCTGATTTGCCAGAAGCTGCACATTTGGTGAAAGTTAAGTGTGTACATGGTGATATACACAAATATCTGCTAGTGCACATCATTATTCATTTCTGGGGAGAAAAACATAATGTAGAGGCAGTGGTTAGTCTGGGCATCACCATCCATTGATCTTGGGGACTGATTGTTCAGGGTTTAAAATATTAATGAAACAGATAGTAGTGGATGGGTCCTTCACTAGCACACCACGGGGGAATCTCACCACAATGCTGGCTGGGGAGGTGGTCTCAGTCACGTCTGTGTCAGTTCCTGCATCATGATGATGCAGAGAGTGGGGAGAGCCCTTCTCCTTCTCTGGGTAACCCCTTAGGAGATTTCCCATTTGAGTAGGTGTGTGACAAGTCTCTGAGACATGCCTTTGACCAAGTGAAAGTAATTGATAGCCAAACCCTCCAGCCTAACATTGCGCTTTCCTTACCCTATTTTTGTATTATTAAGGATAGGCTCTATCAAGTGATGCAGGACACTCAAACTAAAGAAAAGATGACACAGTTGTTTGACCTGAAAAGCCATAGGGAACTTTTATTCCATGCAGCTCATCATAATCCTATCGCTGCACATTTGGGGCAGGATAAAACATTAAATTATCTCATGGCCCATTTCTTTTGGCCAAGGATTCACACCAATTTCCACAGGTGGTGTGCGGCATGTCACGAATGCCAGCTGGTGAATCCAGTGGCCATGCCAAAAAATGCCATTGTGCCCCCTCCCATTAATCAAGATCCCCTTCAAAAGAATTGACATGGATCTCATTAGGCCATTAGATCAATCTGCACATGGGTATCACTTTGTGTTTGTCATAGTGGATTATGCAACACAATACCTGGAAGCAGTGCCTCTTTGCAATATCTCAGCACATAGTGTTGCAGAGGCACTCTTCCACATTATCTCCTGAGTCAGGATTCCAAAATAAATCCTGACTGATCAAGGCACTATTATGTCATACACACTGCACAAATTGTACTAGTTATTGAGGATTAAATTGTTTTGTATTAGTGTTTATCATCCACAAATGGATGGGCTGGTCAAATGATTTAACCAAACACTTAAAAATATGATTCATAAGTTCATTCATGGGGATGCTAAAAACTGGGAAAGGTGGCTAGACCCTCTGTTGTTTGCAGGCGTGAAGTCCCATAAGCCTCCACCAGGTTTTCCCCATTTGAATTGCTGTATGGGTGCAATGATGTCTTGGACATCATTAGAGAAAATTGGGAGAAGGGGCCTTCTCACAGCAAAAATTAAATTCAATATGTTCTTGACATGAGAGCAAAACTCCATGCACTGAGTCACATAACTCAGGAGAATTTGCTATAAGCCCAAGGACGTCAAGCTTATCTGTACAATAGAGGGACACAACTAAGAGAATTTGCACTGGGAGATAAAGTCCTCATTTTACCAGCCCACTGACTGACCTCACTAAAAAGGGAGTGCCAGATCCAGTCCAATGGACAGAGCCATGCCAACAGGCCTTTAACCAGGTAAAAGCTGTACTGTGTGGGGGGCCATTTTTATAGTCCCCTGACTTCTCTCTCCCTTTTGTGTTGCAGATTGGTGCATCAGACAGAGGGCTGGGGGCTGTTTTGTCCCAAACAGTGGAGGTGGAGGAGTGCCCCATGCTATACATCAGCTGCAAGCTCTTCCTGTGGGAGATGAAATACAGCACCATTGAGAAAGAGAGCTTGGCCATCAAATGAGCAGTCCTCACCCTCCATTATTACCTGCTGGGATGCCCTTTGACCCCCTGCTCAGATCATGCCCCGCTCCCATGGCTCCACCATATGAAGGATGCCAATGCCCAGATCAGCCATCTGGCTCTGCAGCCTTTTAAGTTTGAAGTGGTCTACAGGCTGGGGGCACAGATTGTGGTAGCGGACTACCTCTCCCAGAGGGGTGAGGGTGAGGAGGGGGGTCAAAAAAGGGGTTTTGGGGGCTTTTGTCCCAAAAGCCCCCAAAACATCCTCTAGCACATTTCCATCCTGTCTCAAAAGTTTGGACGGTATGAAAAATGC
>JAODXR010000027.1:10110110-10125566 GCA_028877395.1 Cathorops festae | reverse complement strand
CCTTTCGCCCGTAGTCAGCTGGGATAGGCTCCAGCTCGCCTGCGACCCTGTAGAACAGGATAAAGCAGCTAGAGATAATGAGAGAGAGAGAAAAGAGCACTATTTCACTGAACATTGAAAAATAAATATTTGCAAAATATCTGCATAAATATTTCTTTCATCTGGTGAGATAAATGACCTCGGGTGGGACTCGAACCCGGGTCCCTGGATTTGTGACATGGTGTCTTATCCAACTGAGTCACGACATCCCCAGATACACAGCGTTTTGGCAGGTATATAGGCTACCGGCTTCCGCGAGTGACGCATATATTGAGAAATAAAAATACAATTAAATTTTAATATTTCAAGATCACAACAATGTTCCAATTTAGAACTACAATAAAAACCGAACTAACAAAAATAAAATGCACTTCAATTGGATACTTATAATTTACTTCCCCAAGCCGCACAGAGCCGCAGCATAAGGATGAAAGAGCCGCATGTGGCTCCGGAGCCGCGGGTTGCTGACCCCTGGTCTAGCAGGAAAGCTGCCAACAACCAGGCCAAGGAAGAAAGTTGCAAAATGGGCGCCAGGGTCCAAGCGGTGCTTCAGGCACCATCCATGGAGGCAAAGGCAGAAACAGAGCCAGGAGCTGGAAGAGGGGCCGTGTTGAACACAGACTTCGAAGATTTCTTGGTCGGTCACCAAACCCCCCCCTCCAAACCAAAGCGCCAGGTTGCTGCCCCCTCCCATAATCCCGGTGGAGCAGAATCACGCCCACCTGCACTTGAGGAGCCCCTAAAGCTCCCGACCATTAAAAGGGAGAAGAAGAATAAGGAGTATTAGGTGGTAAACCCCACCTAAGAACACTTTTTCTCTTCCTCCTCCTCTTCTGATGAGTACTATGTGAGATATCCCCCTCCATCAAACTCATCATCAAGTAGCTCAGAGAGCAAACCTCCCCAAAGGTCCAGGAGGACACAAAGGAACCATTCCCCTGGCCTCTGTTTGCACCGGCTTGACTCCTTTGCAAAGGACATCGAGTGAGTCAACCCCAACAGCCGCAATTCCAACATTGAAGATTACCTTAGGGAAGTGGAACATTGCCTCTCTGACCTGCCCCAAGCCACACCAAGGGAGAAATTGAAGCTTATCTGTAAGACAACCAGTAGAAGCGTTCATGTGTTCATTGAAACCCGGCTCCCCCTTATCCGAGACAAGTACTCCAGATTCCGCAAGGTTCTGTGCGAAGAGTACTCAACTTACACAGATGAGATGTCACTGACCATCAGCACCATTCAAATTAAGCATAAATGAACAGAACCCCTGTGAGAGTACTACAGGTGACTGAGGAATGCCTACATCCAAGGCAGAAATGCACTAGGCCTGGAAGAAGAATGAGGTTTTAGATCCTTGTTTCTGCACAATCTTCACCCATGTGTGCGCACTCACATTCTGCTGACATGCCGACAATGTGAGAAAACAATGCAAGAAATCAGACAGATGGCCCAGATGACATGGGAGACAGTTGTGTGCCCAACCGACAAACCGGATGAGGACGTAAGGGTGCTCAACGTACAATCTCAAGGTAGCGCACTGTTGGAATTAAAGGGCTGCAAAGTACTGCCAGAAGGGTCAACCGGAAAACCAACCACCCAAAACTGTTTCCCACAAAATCACCAACAGGGTGGGTGGAAGAGACAGTGAAGTGAGCCCAGGAGAGCTGTTGGTTATGGTACTAATGACCTGAGCAAGCCGGATGGCCGCCACCCACGAAGGGAACTGACCCACCAGGAGCAGAGTAATTGACAACAAGATCATTACCCCAATGAGCCGCAGAGAAATCATTTTGATAGGAGACCAAATGATCGGTCCAGTTATGGCCCCCAGTATGGGTTCAAAGGCAATGAGACCGAACCCAAGGGCCAACTTAGGGCAGAAATAGAAACCTTAAAGGAGCTCATGGCTGACATCAAGAAGCAGCTTGCTACGTCATATAAATGCTCCCCCAATCCCAAGGGGGGTAGGTAGCCCATAGCGGCCTCACTCCACCTTTTTTTTGCGTTGCATGTGTCACTAACCCCATAGGCATGCACCACCGTTAAGTATTCACACAGAAATCCAACAGAGACGGCTTGTCCACAGGACCAGCTGCAGGGCCTAGGCAGAACCATGCAGGGAACCGTTCTCACAGTCAACATGCACTCAGCATTAATAAATAACACCCTGCATGCTTTAGACACATTGTCAGGAATTGTACAGTCAGATATAACCTATGTGTGTATAATTAGAGATCTGATGCAGGACTTGCTGAGAGAAGTTAGTAGCTCAGTTAACAACTTAAATGGTGAAAAATCCCTCCTTACTTTGTTCCTCTTAGCATGGTTGAGAACATACTGAAAGCTACTATCACCACTAATGTGTATACCTCACAAGTACACCTGGCATATAGTCTTGGCAGTGCTATTCCCATATTTGTTAACCTGCAAAACCTGGAAATAGGATTCATACTTAATCTACCCACCATTGAGAGACAGAATATCTATAGGTTGAAATCTGTCCTAAACATAGGCTTCTGGAAAGACAACTTCCACATACATATCAAAACTCCACCCGTGTTAGCATACAATGACAATCCATCTCTCTACCTCATCCCTAACTTGAACATGTGCACCTCCACCAAAGATATACAGTGGGTCTGCCCAAGCAACCCATTCATTAGGGACACAATTGAGCTTTTGTGTGGACTGAGAACTGATGCCCCTTAACAAAAGTGCATCAGTAGTATGTCCATCGAGGATGAGAGAGCTGAAACTAGGGTAGAAAGGATAGGTAATCGATGGCTAGTTAAACCCCCAAACACTGAAATCCTAATGTCTTACATCCGGCATGACACAGTCACTTGGATGAAAATTCCCAACCAGATGTTGTTCCTGAATGTCCCACAGGGAGCTACCATACATATAGATGATATTGCATTACATCACTTCAACCCTGATAGATATGAGACCAAAATTGAAATGATAGATGCATCCCAAGGTCACAACCTGAGCAATGATGACACCGTTCAACAGCAGCTCTTGGCTGAAGGGACTAAAATGGTAAGGTTCAATCTGGAACCAGCTGGACTAAAAACCATATTCTCAAACCAATTAGGCAAACAGTCATCTAATTTAGGACATTCTGTCAGTCTGGTTGCCCTGGGACTCCTCAGTGGCTGGGTTACCATGGCAGGAATTGCGTACATGCTATACAAACACTACAAACCAAACTTGACTCCATGGTCAATGTACCCGACAGCTGGAAGCGCTGCAGTCTCCGGTACACCCCCCTCATCGCAGCCCACCACTAACCTTCCCAAAGAGTAGGCTTGCCAATTCCTACAACTAACACCTCTTTGTTTCTCTTTCCAGGTACACTTGAAAATATACTTGAAATGTGTTGAACGTATTTGAAAACATACTTGAAATATAACCTTTTAAAATGTGGAATACCTCATATTATCTAGTGTTGCTTAATTACATGAATAGTAGACATATTTGCCCAGATGCTCACAGCCTTATATGTGCCCAGATGCCCAAGCATGTATAAACTGCTAATGTTTTCAGGACTGAAAGAGCATGAGTGGACTACGGACATGGACTATACAGCCTTCTGTTGCTCTCAAGGACTATGGAAGATCCCCAGTCTTGAGACTAAAGTGGGGAATGTAGGGATGGATTGCCATGCCCATAGCCATAGTAACCATTTATGAACCATCTTCTTCCTTTCACTGTACAGCATTGAACACACCAATCCCTGTACTTGATGCCATGTTCTATCTCCGCCCATTCTTCTGACTCCCTGTGATGGTATTGGATACAGAGATGATACCAGATACAGTGACATCACGACTGAGCTTAAAACCCACGGTGAAACCGAAATTCCTTCCCTCTGCCAGTGGATTCCACGTGTGAAAGAGAAGCCGTTGCATCGGTGCTACAGGAGAACAAAGAACGAGTTATTGATACTGGACTTTTAGCCAAAGTTCAATGTATTTGATCTTCACATAGTTGCAATAATAACTGAACCGGTTAGTAACTGCAGCTCACACAGTATTTCAAAGAGAAAAGGTGACCAGATCCCTTTTCCCTTTCTCAACGTCGACGAACTATAAACAAGATTCCTTCCAGATCATCAGATGACCGACGGAACACCAAAGATCTTCAGCTGATGAGCTGTAAAAATAAAAGGAACAAAACTGTTTTCTCCCTGGACCTGCGCTCCACGCTGTCTTCGGATAACAGACGGCACACTTTCAGTCGCCAGGCAAGAGCGATCTCAAGTAAGGCTGGCATCTGGGAAATTGTTAGTCTTCCTTGTGACTAGTTAATGTGAATTGTTGTTTATTTGAATTCATTCATGGTTTAAATATACAGTTTCACATGAAAGTCGGTCTTAGACCGCGTGTTGTTTGATTTGCTTTGTTTACTATCTGTATTTAATTAGATCGTGCATGCGTTCTCTCTCTCTCTCTTTTGAACTCCATCACACTACACCCCTCAACATTGGGATTTCAGGAGTAGCTAAGGTTGAGTAGAAGTTTGGCTTTGAGGCCTAGCACAAAGGCTTGCACATTCCATTCACAGCCTCACTCCCCTCCTCCTTGTCGTGTGCTTGCGCATGTTCTCTCTCCCTAGCTCCTCCTCATCCAGTTAGTACACAGCCGTGCACATGCACACCTACACTATCACACACGTGATTTCCCTCTCACATTTTAACATCCACTCGCCCCTACACTGATCATCATTAGTGCCTTAATTATCATCATACACACTACCAATTCCTATTTTTATACATTGTATCACCATTTATAATGAATTATTCCTTGGCTGCTATTGTTGCTATATCTGATCAGTATTAGTTTGCTAACTCATGTCAGCTATTTCAATAAATGGTATCTTTGGAATTAACTGTGTCCTGTCTATTGCTACAACATCCACTGAGTGCCAACCAAGTATTCTACTTGCCTTTGCCCATTTGGTTGTTATATGAATGTTATAGATCTAGAGTAGACGTATTACCTTTGAGCTACCATACTCAAACTATAGCAACATCAAGTTATTCCAGTGATTTTAATAGTTTAGCTGTAAACTCTTAGACACTTGAACTAATGATTAATGAATTTATGAGACTGATTTGATAAGTCTATTGCACCTACACTGTCATAGTTCATCTTACCGGAGTCCCCACTTGCACTCAATGCACAGTTCTTAACCATGAGGTGACAACAGGCATACCTGAGAGAGAGAGAGAGAGAGAGAGAGAGAGAGATGGCAATTCTGAATTACCAGGGATGTTACCTGCTCCTGCTCTTCAGACTTACCTGATCCATCCTGATGCCCTACTTGTAGCCGAGATTTGCACTGCTTCGCTCTTGTAAAGCATGGCCCCATACAGACAGTCAAAACATGCACTTAGAAGATAGCTCTGGACACTTACAGTTTTGTTACAATGGCTTAGGGCTACAATTACCATGATAGCTTGAGGACTGGAGTTGTCATGAAGATTCTTGCATTCAAGTCTTTCTCAATGAACAGTTGATGGCATCAACAAAATAGACTTCATGTTAAAACTATAATTTCCTGGTCATACAATTGCACTTTTTGACCATATAAGACACATTTATAGAAAAGAGTTGGCAAAGAAAGTTTGGCACAGAAGTGGTACAATGTCTACCACTGCCAGCAACTCATGACAGGTGATGCAACCAGTCTGTTCAGGATGGGCTAGGACATGACTGAAGAAAGCAACTATTCACTCTGCCATCCCTTCACTCCACTAATCCAAACATTCCTGGTATCAGTATCAAGAATGAATGAATGCTTGGACTGATGCACGCCAGGACAAGAGCCCTGCTGAGTACGTCCTACAGGTTTAAGCCAAGTCACGGTCTTCATTTAACTCCAACAGGGGGTGCAAAGTGTTTGCCTTGTTGCATAGTATGATGCCAAACCAAAGCAGCACAAAAGCAAGGTTGCAGGGAAGAGTTTGTGACAACAGCAACATTCACTAGATTAGTAGCCACACCATTATTGCTGATCACATAGCCCAAAAATGTCCTTTTGCAACAAATCGGGCTACACTTATTAACACGGTAACATGAAGGACGGCCTAGCAATAGTTAGAGATTGCTTAGGGCTTGACTAAAAGTGGGTTTTGGAAACAGAGGACATTCCTAGGAATGTTTCTGCATGTGGCATTTTAAAGTGGCAAAAAGCAGTGCAAAGGGCATGACTTTGAACGTCCAAAGACCTTAGCGCTTTTAGGTTTGGCTTCTGGAGTGAGTTCGACATTACCTTTAACTACCATCCATATATGTAATGACCAGGAAAATGGTGTCCCTTCCACAGACATGATAGAGGAGGCCTGACAAACTGTATTACATTACAGGAATTTAGCAGATGCTCTAGTGTCCAGAGCGATATACAACATGCCCAGAGCAGCCTGGGAAGCAGTTGAGGGTTAGGTGTCTTGCTCAAGGATACTTCAGCCATTCCTGCTGGTCCAGAGAATTGAACCATCAACCTTTTGAGCCCAAAGCTGTTTTTCTAACCTCTAGGCCATGGCTTCCCACTTTTATTAAATAAATAAGAACCCTTTTGTTTAATTTCCCCATGTTAGAGCTGTTTCTCTCACCATTAGGCCATGGTTTCTCCCTACAACAGGCTGTAAGTGTTTACCCACAAGTGGTTGGGCTACCTGATTAAAAAAGGCCAACCATTTTAGATGTAGGTGTAATGACCATGTGTGTAAATACATATCTTGTACAAAATTGATCTGACATCCAGTACCAGGCAAAAGTCTGAACATAACTACTCATTCACAGGTTTTCCTGTATTTTGACCATTTTCTACATTGTCGAAGAATACTGAAGACATCCAAACTATGAAATAGCACAAGGAATTATGGTAAACAACAAAAAAAAAGGGTTAAAAAATCCTAACAGTAAAATGTTAATGCTTACATGTGATAAAGTAATTAAGATAACCTTTGTGAAAGGCCTTAAAACAACCAAACCTTTCAAACAAGCACTCTTCAACACACTGCCCATGAACTATTCCTGGTTAGAAAAACAAGGCTCAGGAATCCAGCACTAAATGTGTGTCAGAATTGTAGGGCACAGAAGAGATGGCTCATAAAGGTGCATTTGGGAACCATTTGAGTTGGCAGGCGAGGCAGGGTGTGCGCGTCCTGTAGCTCTCGTAAAACCGATTTCACTGTATAACCACCTCATGCCAGGGGGCACAAGTAAATACACAGGCATCATAAACACCAGCGGCAGGGGCTCCCTGCTAAACACACATCACTGAACTTCCCTTAAATCACCTTCCAGTCTCAAACAAACTCACGAAGCTTAACATGTACTGCTTTTACATTTTCGTTCTTTGCACTTGAGTTGAGATCGGATTCGATTCTAATGCACAAAACGTGAATTAAAAAGAACATCAGGTGAACGGAAACCCTTTAGCATGAAAAGACGAGGGGTTAATCTTCAGGATTTTATTAAAATACCTTGTGGAATTTACCATCAGAGGTTACCATCACAAACATGATTGTTTTCTAATATAAAAAAAGAAAACAAAAGCAAAAGTAAAGCTTAAGAGCCTAGTTACAAGAGGTTTTTTTTTTTTGTAGTTTTTGCAGTCTGGTGATGGGAAGGGGTGTGTGTGTGTGTGTGTGTGTGGGTGGTGGTGGTGGTGGGGGTCAATTTACAAAGAAAAGAACGGTGGTGAAAGAAAGGAATAAAAAGTTCACATGTTGTAAAAATACATTTCCCAAGTTCAAGGTTACACACAGCTCAATTAAAACATTCATTCTTTCATTGATGGATATCAGTGCGAGGAAAATAAAAAAAAAAAATGAAAAAGAAAAAAAAATGGGACACATTTTAGCTTGAAGGGACTGTGAGGGGTACGTTCTGAATGATCTTCATGCTGGAGTTTCAGAGATTGGTAACCTACAGACTCCTGAAGGGTGTGTATGTGTGCATTTTGAACCCTGAGAGAGAACATGATTGCTCCAGACCCAATGTATCTATTCCTGGACTGGCTTTTGGGATAACTCCAGGATTGAGAGAGGAGCTTTGATGAGAGCAGAGCCGATTTCACACCTTGAATTCATAAACCAGTCGGGTTCTCTGTAAAATAACGCTTCCAGCGCACAGAATGGCTAAAAGTAACATCTCTCTTCATATCGAACACAGGTTGGGGATGGGTGACCAAGCCCATCAGTGTGTATGAATTTAAGGCTACTATAGTCGAGTGAAAGAAACCCTGGAACCTACGACCCTTCAGACAAGCTGCTGGATAGGACCTTTAAAAGTGAACGCCGGGAAGAGAAGTCCTTTTTGAAATGTTTCCATACAACATGAACACTGAAGAACATAAAAACACACTGCTGTGATGTTCAAGACTGAAGAAAATCATAAATGTCCAAAAATATCAAGCACATCAAAAGGGAAAAAAAAAAAACGGTTGAAAAGTACAGCTCGAACTTTGTGTAAAGACAGAAAAGGGGACAGAAGAGGAGACGACACCAAATTACCAAAACAAGCATGACATCTTGGTTCAAGCTCATGAGTGACAGTCTATTCCATGAGAACAGTCAGTCAATCAAGAGCTAAGTAGATAGCAATGCACAATTAAAAAGCAGGATTTAATTGCACGGTAACAGACATTTCATGCACAAACACTAGCTGAGCTCCAATCTTTGTTGGATTTTTCAAAAAATAAAAAATTTTGAATTGAGAAGGGGAGGGAGGGAGAAGAATCTTTGCCATAACCAACATCTATGATACGCTCTTAAACCATTCTATTAAGAGTTTATTTCTAAATGTGCTATCACCTAGTTTATTCACAACCAGACCCCAAATCCATCTTACAACTCACTCTTCGATACATATACACTCCCTACAGTAACTGAACGGCGATGCAGATTTGTGCTCATTCATAAGGAATCGGAGACAAACAAAGGGAAAGCTCTAACATAAAAGCCTGCAATTCAAACTAACTCAAACTACCAGATGCTAGCCTATGCTAAAGCAAATGGATTCTAAGGAGGGGAATATCCTTGTTAGACGTGCCGGATAAGCTCGGAAAACACGTCTAAAAAGAAGCTGTACAAAACAAAACAAAGAACAAGTAGATCATACATTCAATATCTGTTACTGAGGTACTATAAATGGTTTCCCTTGACACAGAACACTTTTCATACAAGATACTCGTCTCAGGGGATGATCGGACACCCCCTTTGGAAAATGACTGGTTTTGTCAGTGAACTAGCTCCATCCGAACCCCACTGTGCTCCTTATGTTGAGTACAGAGTCAGGAAGAAAGAGAAGGCAAATAAAGAAAAACGGTTAACACTGACGTCTTGAGTTTTGCACTTCTGACTGATAAAGGGACAGATTGCACTCCTGCCACGGCTCCGTCCTGAATCTTTGGAAGTCAGCCATACGGTCTGCTGATGGATGAAGTGATGAAGTCTGGTTCTGCCGGCCTTCCATATTAGACAAAAAGCATTGATCGTTTCTGAGCAACGACAGCTGCATGACTGAAATGCAGCTGGTAAAATGAAATGCTGAGACAGGATTGGACTCCGATGTACACCGTCATTGACCTCTAATGGCCATATCATGTTACTACAGAGGTCTGTAGGCAAAAGATGAATGAGGGGGGAAAAATAACACCCAAGATCTCTGCATGTCTGCAAACCCCTAGCTGAAGAGAAGCTATTCAAGACAACAGCTTTAGAAGTGTGTGTGTGTGTATATATATATATATATATATATATATCATCTTCACTCAAGCACCTGGCAGGGTGAGAGCAGCCTGACTCCTTACACAGTGATGTTCTGGGAAGAGCAGGAGCAGAAGGAAGGACCATCGGAGATAAAGGGAATCACGAACAAAGGTCATTGTGAAAAAGCTGATCCACCCAGGGAGGCACATACAGGAAGTATGGAAAGATAAGAAAAACAAAGGAGCTAGGCATATCAAGGTGGACGATCTGTGTATGCTTTAGAAGAGAGCAGGAGTCCCAAAGTAATACTACTTACTACTACTAAAAAAAAAAATAAAGTAAAAACACATTAACAAAATCCTACCTGGAAAATGAAATAATGTAAAAACCTGTAAGTGGAACAACCGGCCTTTTTAAGACACTTGAAAATGTTCTTCCAATTTTCCCCCTCAGTTTTAATAAAATTAACAGTGAAAGAAAGGACAGGTTAAGTGTAAAGTGTAACACGGCTTTCTGAATATTCCCAATCACATGGTCTTTATAAGAGAATCATAAATCATTGTGAAGTTCAGAGATGCACACACATAAAATAGAGATTTCATACATCTACACTGGTAAAGTCGAAGAGATTTCACTCTGCAGAAGAAGTGGAAAGGTGATCAGACGTCAATAAAAAGCTGTACACAAACGTCATATTTATGATGCTCTTACAGAGACCTATGCATCATTTATCCATACATTACTGATACAGAGAAGCATACGGTATGACTGAACAGATACCCAACAAGCTTTACAGGAAATGAGAGTTCGTCCTCCTTCAGAAGGACAGGATGGACACGATGTCCTCAATATGAAGAGAAAAGTGGAACCCAAAGTGTCCAAGATTGCCACTGAGTTACTGTCAGGCAAAGACAGATGACACATCGTTTCTCTCATCACTCTATTCCGGTTGTGAAAGGTGTGGCTATTGGTGGCTGTCTGTTGGAACTGCGGTCAAAAAGAAATTCAAATGACTTGAACCAGCTTTTCCACTTTGCTTCAAGGGTCAAACATATGGTTTTAAAAAAAAAATCACAAATTTATGCTTGCAAGGTTGAAGAAAAAAAAAAAAAGAAAAATTCACGTGTTCCTTACTATACTGTTAAATCGGCTGGAGAGACAGAAGGCAGGTAGAAGACACGCTACTCAGAAACAAACTCCAACTAGTCCAGATTCAAAAAGGCATAAAAAATAAAAAGGGGTTTACTAATTCTACCAAAAACAACCCAATTACTGAATCCTTGAGAAAGAGAGTTATTGCTTGCTGCACAGGTGAAAACGTAAACGGATACGACAACAAAGAAAGGGAAGGAGATGTTGAGGGGGAGGGAAATGTTTTTGAGTGGGTCACGTCTGGACTTGTGTGTTCTGTTTGACTGGATTGACCCGGGTGTTACGTCAAAAGCAGGGCATCAGCATGGATGGCCTAAAAAAAGGGAGAGGGGGAAAGGGCATCGCTGGGGCAACGATGGAATGTGTTGGGATGCTATTGGTCAGAAGGGACGTCTCTGTCAGCCTCTGCCTTGGTTGGCTGCCCGGGTGAGGGGGTGTGTGGTGGGTGTGAGACCGGGGCGAGGGGATGGGCTAGGGGCAGTGTGCCTGCCACCATGCCCTCTACTCCTGCCCCTGCACCAGGCAGAGCTCCCGGGGTTACACCAATCAGACCTGCCGGAAACCTGGGAAGAACAGACGTTCAAGTGTAAAACAACTGTGTACGGGTAAACTCGAAAAACGAGGTAGGAACGATTTGTCTGGTTGATGCAGTTCTTACCTGTATCCTGCTCCGTTGAGTTCAGAGTGCACAGAGGCAGTCTCCATAGTAGGCCACTGGGAAGCTGCCATCAGATACTCCTTATTCACACAGTTTTTCAGACTGTCAGGAATACGACCTGCAGAGAAACACACAAAAACACCATTAGCCACTAAAAAAAAAAACCCACCCCCACACATTATCACACAGGAAGATGATGTTTGAGTGGGAGAAGATTCCTAACCTGTGATGGCTCTGCGTACTTCCCGCGCTGCCTCCTCCCTTGCCTCAATGGAAGCCTGCTCACTGTACCAGGATGTGTGGGGGGTGCAGATCAGATTAGGGGCATCCTTTAGAGGCCCCTGAGAAAAGCTGGGGAATAACATGCAAGACAAAAGAGATTTGTATGATCACATACTGACTTCTAACACACCATTCGGCAATACTTCCATGTCCCATAACACATTCAGTAGTTATGACTAATGCTGCATTCCACTACACCTTGTAACTCAGTTTCTTTCTTTGTGAGAGAGATACATTTTCATTTATATCCGTCATCAAAAAATTCCCGTGAAGGGAATGGCCAAGGACGACTCATGTGACAAAATAGTTCCGCTACTGATTTAAAAATAAAAAAGTGAGAGTCGGTTATGGTATATCCTGGATATACCATGAATTGATGTTAATTTCAAGCTACATGGCTGACTCTGTTTGTTTGTTTTTTTAACAATAAAAGGCAGACAAAAATAGAAGTCATGAGTACAATCGAAACAAAAAAGGTCACATTTCAGCCAGGGGCATTTTTAATTGAACACGTTCAAATAACCACACAAATCAATAGTTTTAACAGCTTTCTGATTTTGTGAGTCAGTAATAGTTTATGTGCTTACTTGGTCTCCTTTTCAAATACCAAAACCAACAATTCAGTAACCGACTCGAGTCATAGCTGTGGCTCCGTGAGCATTTGTGTGTGCGCAGATCTACGTATCATGATCATGCCTGGCGAGGCAGGTGATAGCATGGCTAAAATAAAATAAAATAAAGCGATAGCATGGTACATTGCACATGTGCAAGCTGAAGGTCGTACCAACTTTAACAACAAACATGGCTGCCTCCAGTGAGTTGATGCTGAGATTCAATCTCACTGACAAAAGTTAACACTTAGTTTGGAATGTTTTGATGAGGGATATAAATCTAATATACCATGCACTGAGAGGCTCCAGTAATTATGGATTCTCTTCAGTGACTGGGAAAGTACTATTTTCTTCATGGCTACACGCTCATAAAATAGAGTATTATGCCAGTCATGTCAAAGAATCCATAATTTCAACCAGAGCCTATATGCCCTGTCTTCTCAGGGGTCCTTATGCCCAGGTCAGACGGCAGGCTGCAGCTAGTTTTCAACTACTTGCGTCTACCTGCAATGATAAAATCGCAGGTAGATGCAAGACTGGTCTTGTGTCGACGCACGATGACGCAGATAATGGCAGTGTGTTGCAGAGGGTCTTTAGTAGACGCAGGGTGATGCAAGTGGATCACGATCTGTTTGCATTTCAGCTGCGATTCGCTTCCAATCAGTGCATGTAGACACAGGCGGTCGTGCAACACTTGAGTGACCAATCGCAGGTTGAAGCAGGTAGTGACAGCTAGATGCACAGGAAGACAAGTCTTTAGAGAGATGCATCGCAAGTAGACACAGACTGCAGCTGCAAATAGTTTACAACAACCCACGAGCAGTCTTATGGCCTTATATATGTGTTTTCTCTGCGTTGCATCAACCTGAGTCTTGCGATACGTCTGACCACAACAAAGGATTTGACGCAAAACCCCTGCATCCATCTGCGATCAGTAGCCACCCGACCGATCACAGGTCACAGAACGCGTCTTTCTGCCGTCTGCCCTGGGCATTACTGATGCCGACACCATCAACAGTAAACAAAATAGCACTTCTTACACCTTTAAATGAGTTATGCCATACATACATACATTTGTGTTCAAAATAATAGCAGTCCAACATGACTAACCAGATCAATCACTGTTTTTGGTAGAAATTATATTACTACATGGCAAATCATTTTTCCAGTAGGTGCAGTAGAGTCACAGAAAACCAACAGACCCGACATTCATGATATGCATGCTCCTGAGTCTGTGTAACTGAATAATTAAGTGAAAGGGGCGTGTTCAAAACAATAGCAGTGTGGAGTTCAATTAGTGAGGTCATTCGTTCTGTGAAAAAACAGCTGTCAGCCAATCAGGTGGCCCTAATTTAAGGATGAAGCCGGCACATGTTGTACATGCCTTTCTCTCTGAAAAACTGAGAAAAATGGGTCGTTCCAGACATTGCTCAGAAGAACAGTGTGCTTTGATTAAAACGCTGATTGGAGAGGGGAAAGTATAAAGAAGTGCAGAAAATGATAGGCTGCTTGGCTAAAATGATCTCCAGTGCTTTAAAATGGACAGCAAAACCAGAGAAACGTGGAAGAAAACGGAAGACTACCATTCAAATGGATCGAAGAATAGCCAGAATGGCGAAGTCAGCTCCAGGGTGATCAAAGACGGTCTGAAGTTACCTGCAAGTACTGTGACAATTAGAAGATGCCTGTGTGAAGCTACTCTATCTACAAGAAGCCTCTGCAAAGTTCCACTGTTAAAAAAGAAAAAAAAAGACGTGCCAAAGAGGATACAATTTGCCAAAGAACACATCGACTGGCCTAAAGAGAAATGGAGAAACATTCCGTGGACTGATGAAAGTAAGACTGTTCTTTTTGGGTCCAAGGGCCGCAGACAAGTTTGTCAGACGACCCCAAACACCAAATTCAAGCCACAGTACACTCTGAAGATAGTGAAGCATGGTGGTGCAAGCATTATGATATGGGGATGTTTCTCTTACTATGGTTTCGGGCCGATTTATCGTGTACCAGGGATCATGGATCAGTTTGCATATATCAGAATACTTGAAGAGATCATGTTGCCTTATGCTGAAGAAGAAATGCCCTTGAAATGGGTGTTTCAACAAGACAATGACCCCAAACACACCAGTAAGCGAGCAGCATCTTGGTTCCAGACCAACAAAATTAAAGTTATGGAGCGGCCAGCCCAATCCCCGGACCTTAATCTGATAGAAAACTTGTGGGGTGACATTAAAAATGCTGTTTCTGAGGCAAAACCAAGAAATGCAGAGGAACTGTGGAATGTTGTCAAATCATCCTGGGCTGGAATACCTGTTCACAGGTGCCAGAGGTTCTCAGAAACCGTGGTTATACAACTAAATATTAGTTTAGTGATTCACAGAAATGCTATGTCCTAAAGATTTCTTCAGTTTATACAGTAATGAAAAATGCAGACACTGCTATTTTTTTGAACAGCCCAATATTCATTTTCTGTAAAGTAATTAAAATATTGATACATTTTTCTTCACATTTTGATATAGAATATAATATGCAGTGTTCCCAATGCATGGAAATAAAAACTATTATAAGGATTTTGAGCTTTGCTCACGTTTTTAACCACACTGCTATTATTTAGAACACAACTGTACAAGCACTTGCTTTAGATCAATAAAAACACACACACATGACCTTATTTAACAGATCAGTGACTATACATTTTTGAGGAGGTAAATAGGCGCCATTCGTATTGCTAACAAAAGACAAACAAGGTGGTGTCCATGGAGACATTACGGAGATTCTGCACTTTGTAAAATGACATTGTTCCAAGTTCTGACTTTCACGCAGCATAAAACTCAAAGACCCTACACCTCTATGTCTCCAAATCACCATCTCTTAAGACAGTGGTGCTCAGAAGTCTGCAGCATAGCCAGAGGGATTATTATCTCATCTCATTATCTCTAGCTGCTTTATCCTGTTCTACAGGGTCGCAGGCAAGCTGGAGCCTATCCCAGCTG
>JAODXR010000027.1:6436360-6447542 GCA_028877395.1 Cathorops festae | reverse complement strand
TATTCTGAATAAAATATGGAATTTTGAAACTTCCACATCATTGCATTCCGTTTTTATTTACAATTTGTACTTTGTCCTAACTTTTTTGGAATCGGGGTTGTAAATCCAAATGGGGATGATGATGATGATGATGATGATGATATCAACAGGAATGGGATATGGGTTGGGTCAGGTCAGGTAAAGAAATGGAATAAAAGTATAATATGTATCAAAATATCAAAATCAAATTTCACACTGTAAATACAGTCCCTGTGTGACTTTCTAGTAGGTGCTTTCCTGCGAGGATGGAGCTATTATTAGTGAGGCCCTATGACTGTTAGCCCTGTGTGTCAGATTACAGCTTGCTGTATCTGGACTGGTGTAGCACCTGCTACTAGCTGTAACACTCTCTTAAGCTTAGCATAGGGTACAGTACAGCTAAACTGTATAAAAAGTCCCGTACATGACATTGTTTTTTGTGTGTGTGCATTTTTTATAATAAAAACCCCACTTATTTTTAGTGGTGTCACTTGACGTTGACGCTACGTGGAAGCAGATTGAAGTTGAGGCCGATTTTCTTTTACAGTTCCATGGTGTTAGTTGAGTGGGCTGGACTTATCCCAGTGCTGAGTGACCTGACTGGACGAAGGATCAGTGTAGCACACTGAAACGCAGATGCCTTGTTGGAGCTTCATCTTCAGCTCTGTGGTACAGTACATATCTTCTCTCTGTGTTCTGTTGCTTTGAGCAGTGGGTGTGCTACTCCATTCAAAATGGCCTGATGCACTATAGCGCCAAATGGCAAGTACATATCAAACGAATGATCAATGATTTTAAATTGGATGGCAAATATGAATTCATATGATTGGAAATGTTTCAGTTCTGGATCAGCCCGTTTAAATGGAGTCTACTTTCTGCACTGGAACTCAACGCATGCTCAATGGGATTGGATTCATTTGATCATTGTACCACTGCTGCTGAGAACTTTCCCACAGTTAGATATGTACTCTACATGATCGTAAAATAAAAATGGAATAAAGTAGATTCAAGTAGGTTATTCAGAAGCGCTCCGAATTTTTGGTAAAGTGTAAACTGTTGGAAACCTAGACCTAATATGATCTTTTCCTAATACTATAGAGTTAGCATCCCTGTAGACTTGTAGCATAAGCCCAATAGCATGTCACATTTCATACAGAAGTGCTAACAATACGTTTTTATCAAAGTGATATTAGAAATACCTCTTCATTTCATGCTCATTTGTTTTTGATCTTTTCAGCTCCAAAACCACTTATGGATTTTGGATGGCGAAGATGGAGTGATGCTGCATTTCTAAAACACAAATGCAGTCCAACACCAGTTAAAAAACAGTACCCTGCGCTTGGAGCAAGACAATGGACAGCTGGGTTCTCGAGGGAGGCAGCTACTCATTCCTCCCCAGTGTTCCAAGTAACTTCAACCTGCAGCACTTGGATGGGCCCAATCGTGTAGAGATCTTCGACATCACTAGTATCCCCAGCCACCGTAGCACCATATCTGAAACGGCTTGCCTTTGTGATATTTTTGGGGATGACTGTGAATCTCCGTCTCTCTCCAGCAGCCCGGCTGCTGCATCTTTTCTGAAAAAGGACGTGGATGAGCAACTACCAGGAGAAGATGCGAATGATTCATCAGGTTCTTACCATACAGCTAATGGTTCGGACCATCTGACTGATGGGAGTGATACATTTGAGGACTCAAAAGACACAAAAGATTTTCTTTTATCTGAGTCTGAGGAATCCAACACACCAGCAAGTGATTTAACCTTGCCAAATGACAACAGTGAAGTTACCTTTGCGAATGGCTCACACAAGCCAACAAGAAACTGGCAAGAACCTCGTTTGTCTCAGGACACCATCCTAGAGCAAGTTGAGAATTCATCTGACCAGCAGCTAATAATGTCAACGTCTGAATTTAGAGACACTAATATTAGAGTAACTGGTTCCACACTGGAGATAATCTCTCCTGATCTCTTGTCTGCAACCAAGGGTATTAGAGACCAGGATCACGCTACCTCGTCTGAGCTGAGGGAAACCGATTCAACAGAGGAGATAATTACTCCTGACCTCAGAGGTATAACGAAGAACAGGGATGCGTCTTCATCTGAGGAAAAGGGAAATGATTCAACAGAGAAGATAATCAAACCTGACTCGTCACTTAAATACAGTTGTATAACAGAGCAGAGCCAAACAACCACATCTGAGGTAAGGGAAACTGATCCAACACAAGATTATAAACCTTATAAACAGAAAGAAAGCGCATTTTCAGAAAACCAAGATTCAGCCGAGTCGGTTAGTAACTTGACATTGGAAGAATATCCTAAAGAGAATGATGATCTAAGCTGCTCTGGTGAGGAAGAAGAAAACATCTCTTTGCCTGATGTTTTACCTCAAGAAAACATCTCGCTTGTTCGTGAAACGGTAAAAAGTGACTCTTCTGTTGTTCTGGATAACTTTTCAAATGACTTTTCCCATCTCCAGAAGACAAGTCTTGATCCTTCTGCAAAAGATACAACACATGATTGGAGAGAAATGTCAGCTCCAGTGGAACATGAGGATGTACCAAATAGATCAGCATACATAAGAACATTTCTATGTGATGATGAAGCAGGACTGTCAGATTTGGAAGACCCTAACACTGTACCTCCATCTACCCATGTTAATGATGCAGAAATAGACGTAGCATCTACACCTCAACACATCAATATTTCTTCTGAAACAAAAGAAACAGTAATCTTACCTGAGCAGATAAGTGCGTCATCCTTTTCAAACACACCAGAAGGACTGATATCATGTGTGAGTAGTGGGTCATGCTCACCCTCTGGTTCTTCACTAGATGTTAACTCTTCAGATCCACCAATAATTATACACTCCCCCATGGATTTCACGATCTGCCCTTCACCAGAACCCAAGAACGAGATTTGGTCAGTTGGACCAGAAGATCTAGCATTCACGCCTGAGAGCCCAGAAAGAGATTATAGACTTACTCCTACAGACAAAGATTCTGTTTCCTCATTTGATTCCAAACTATGTCTTACACCTGAGCCAAGAAGCATTACTTCTACACCAGAAAACAGACAAAATGTCTTTAAACGTGAATTGAGTCCTACAGCTTCTTCACTAGAACTGAGATCTGCGAGTTGTTCTCCTGAATTTAAAATTATGCAGTGTAGCTCCCTGACTCAACACTCACCTCAAATTGAGAAAAAAGCACACCAAAATGGCTTTTCATCCCCAAACCCGGTCCTAGCACACACCCTTGATGTACCTGTAGATGGAAAAACACATACAGAAAGTTTTCTGTCAACAACACTTCCTACAAAGAAAGATCCAGACATGACTATTCCAACTATCTATGACCTTTCAACACAGGAAGGTATATCTACTCCATCAACAACTTTGCCAAGAGATACAGTGTCCCCTGATCTAAACGGAACAAGATATACTGATAGCCTTACAGGTATGTCAGATATACTCCCCACAAAGGAGATTACAAATATGGCTATCTCATCTAACTTTTCATCAATGGACAGGTGCATAATTAGTCCACATTCAACTATAAGTATACCGAGGAGTACAGAATCTCCTGACGTACACGAAATAAAATCTATGGAAAGTTCTATTTCAACCATACCTCCTGCGAATGAGATAACAAACATGGCCATCTCACCTGTCTCCAACCTTTCATCAACAGAAGAAGGCATGTCTAGATTACCATCAACTTTAAATATACCAAGAGATACAGCATCTCCTGATGTAGTGGAAACAAGATCCACTGAAAGCTCTATGTCAGCTGCACATCCCACAAAGGATATTGAAAATGTGTTCCGCTCACCCCTTGTACAGCCTTCATCAACAGAGGGAGGCATATCTAGATCACCATCACATTTAAGTGCACACAGAGACACCGCATCTCCTGATGTAGATGGAATAATTGGTGTGAAAAATCCTGCATCGACTACAATTCTCACAAATGAGACTACAGTTACGGCTATCTCACCCTTCTCCAACCATTCACCAACAGTATCAAATATAAGTATACCAAGAGATGCATGGTCCTCTGATGTAGAGGAAACAAGATGTGCTCAAACCTTGTTGTCAACTATGCTTCCCATAAAGGATATTGAAAATGTAGTCATTACACCAGTCACACACATTACATCAACAGAGGGAGGTATGTCTAGATCAACGTCAACTTTAAGTATACCAAGAGATACGATGTCCCCTGATGTAGAAGGAACAAGATGTGTGGGAAGTTCTATGTCAACCATACCTTCCAGAAATGATATAACAACCACGGCTATCTCACCTGTCTCCAACCTCTCTTCAACAGAGGGAGGCATATCTAGACCATCATCAAATTTAACTTTACCAAGCAATACAGCATCTCCTGATATAGATGGAATAAAATGTATGGAAATTCCTACATCAACTACAGACCTTACAAATGAGATGGCAGACATGGCCAACTCACCCATCAACCTTTCATTAACAGAAGGCATATCTAGACCACCTTCAAATGTAAGTATACCAAGAGATACCACATGCCTTTATCTAGATGAAACAAAATACATGGAACAATCAAATGAAATTCCCACAAATGAGACTACAAATATGGCCATTTCTCCCATCTCCAAATTTTCATCAACAGAGGGAGGCATATCTAGACCACCATCAACTTCAAGTATATCAAGAAATACAGCGTTTACTGATGTAGATGGATTAAGATGTGTAGAAAGTCCTATATCAACAATACTTCCACCAAATGAGGCTCCAAATATGGATATCTCACCTGTCTTTAATAGTTCACCAACTGAGGGAAGCCTATCTAACCCACCACCCCTAAGTATACCAAGAGATACCATGTCCCCTGATGTAAAGGGAGCAAGATACACTGAAACGTCAAAAGAGAATCCCACAAATGAGATTACAAATATGGCCAATTCGTTCATCTCCAATGTTTCATCAACAGAGGGAGGCATATCTGGACCATTGTTAACTTTAAGCATACCAAGAGATGCTATGAGCCTTGAGATAGATGGAAAAAGATATGTGAAAAGTCCTACCATACCTCCCACAAATGTTGCCATCTCACCTGTCGACAATGTCTCTTCAACAGAGGGAGGCCTATCTAGACAACCATCAAATTTGAGTATAGCAAGAGATACTACGTCCCCTAAAATGAGGTATCAATCACTGGACAGAATCAATGATCATATACCAGCACCAGAAATGTGCATACCCCTGGAATACAGAGATAATCACCTTTCAACCACAGTCAGTCAGAAGGTGGATCTTCCATCAAGGGTACCAGGTGATGTAGGTCAAATAGATGATACTAGCTACAAAATTTCCCTTAAAAACTGCAGTCCACCTCAGGATGATTGTACAGACATTGCTTCAGTACCTTGCAGCCAAACTGACAAAGTAAGTGAGCCACCTGCTCCCAAATTATCTGTAAAACAAATAAAAGAAAGTTGGGAAAGGATGAATGAGAGCATTTTAAATTCTCTGAATCCATGGCAAACACCCAAAAAGATTTTAACGGTGCCTACTGCAAAGGAAATAAAGACTGGTAATGATAGTGGAAGAGAAATGTTGGAAAGAGAATCAGCAGGTCGTGAAAAAACATTTGGGCAGATAGCTATGAGACCTGGGGAAAGCCCCAGTGTTTTACATAGCAACAATCATAGCATGTATGAAGGACAGTCATGCAAGACCAAGGGGTGGAGTGGGGAAAGGGTGATACAGGAGGAGCATACATTAGGAAAAGGGGTGGGGAATATAGCAGAGGGTAGTTACAGAGGGGAACAGGTTGAGCTGTCATTCAGCACCAGGAATAGAAAAGGGCCTGCAAACCACAGCCCTGCTCCCTCAAGCCGAGCCCCAAAGTCTGGAATTCCACCTCGCTATTTTGAGTCTCCCCTGCCAACTCGGCGGCAACAGAGTCTTCTCAGAGCACAGAACTTACAAAAAGAGAGCAAGATTGGTGCCAAGAAGGTTCGTTCAACTTCTCAAAGCCTTCAAAGTGGTGCTCGTCATCGTTCTTCAGAATGTACTAGCGAGACTTCCAGTATGGGAAGTGAATTTGATGATGCAGACAGTGAAGTGAAGTGGTTCACAGACCAGGCCTTCAGGAGCCTATCCAGCCCTCAGGTGGACTATTTGGATGTCTACAGCTCTAGCTGCGGGTCATCTATAAATGTTTCACAGCCTTCTACAATGGACAGTCCAGGTTCTGCTACATGGATTTCCTACACAGATTTGCACGACATGCTACAGGAAAATGATGATGTTTTATGTCGTACTTCTTCATTTTTACCCCACGGTACACTAGACCCAGCAAAGCATTTTGAGATGGGTAGTTTTGAATGCGTTGATGTAGCAGTGGAGAGCAAGGAGGAAACCAGTAGTGGAAAAAGGACAGTCCCAAAAAGACGGATCCAATTTAAGAGGCACAACATTGATGAACAAGAATCTCCTGAGAATGAAGGAAAAGCTATGGATTCACTGTCCACACAGACCTGTTCAAGGGACACATTTGTTCGTCAACATAGTACCCCAGCATCAATGCAGGAAGATCTGGTTCAAGGTGAACATGAAATTCAAGCTGGTAAGAAGATGCTCCAGAAGTCTACATCTTTAGATGAAAGTTCACCCAAGAGTAAAATGGCTTCCAGCATTATCAAAAATGTTCTTTCAAAGAAAATGGATACTGCTACCAAAGAATATTCAAGAAGTGAACCATGTGAGAATAAAAACAAACACACTGAAACACTCTCTGGAGGGGATTCAAGGAATGCAGAAGGGCAGAATTCCAGCCTACCTTCTGAATACAGTTTGTCCTTTGAGGACTTTGGAGGCAAAGAAGAAAGAAGCACTTATCCTCAGAAGAGGAGCTGCAGGCCCAAGGTTCCCCCCAAGCCAGTCTTCAAAGCTAATTGTCTACCTCCTAACAGCAACTCTGCAGGTGTGGCGATTCAGTGTAAAACCTCAGTGAAGGATCAGATAAGACCCATAATGGTTGGTGCCTTTGAAAGCAAAACATCTAAGAAACAGATTTTTGGGAATAGTGAGAAGGAGGCAAGTAAGGTCAGAGAGGAATACAGCAGTGACTCAGGAAGTACCATTAACCGGTCCCCAACCTGTACTGCAATTTGTGTTGCAAGCACACAGAGACGAATGACAAACAGTGACAGCAAATACCCCATGACACCGGAAACCCATAAACAACAGGAGGGCAGCAGCAGTATGTTCTTGTCAAAAGTCCCTGGAATCACACTCAAGCCTTGTACCATCAAGGATAACAACAAGTCTTCCTTGAAGGCATCTCTCTGCCCTGAACTGGAAATATCCAAAGACACCAGATGTGAACCTCTGTTAGGGTTAGAGGAAACACCTGAAGAACAAATGAGGCTCAAAACAGGGGTTGAGGCAGACACTGGTGAGGATAATGAAAAGAACAAGGCAAAATCTGTTATACATAAAGTAAGGGATGTCAGAAAGCTGGTAAAAAACACCTACAACCTGTCCTTCAAAGCCTCAAATACCACTCTCCATGTAAAGGATGTAGTGCCTGAAAAACAGAAGGGAATGCAACCAGAGAATCCTCATCCTTTGCAGATTGAATGCAAAGCTATCAGCTGCAAAGGCAAGTCAGCATCTTGCAATACATCAACCACCCAACAAGATATAGCACATACTACTGACAAATCAAAGATGCCACAAATGGATTCACCAAAACGAAACGATGAAGGTATTACAAAAATAACAGCCAAGGCTTCCTTGCCAAACATTCAACATTCTGACGTGGATTTGTTTGTTGGTTTGGATAAACGTAACAGCATATCTCCATCTGGTAATTGTGAACAGAGTAAGAAACTAGAAATGCCTTCAAGGCCATCAAGTAAGGAAACATCAACATTAGTATTTCTGCAGGATAGCACACCCAAGTCTGTGCAGAAGCCAACAAGCCCTGCTTCCCCCGAGGTAAAACCTGCTAACAGTAGCCATTCTGTGTCAATGCTACGGAAAGAAAAGGGGATGCAAGCTGACATTGGAGTTTGTGATGTCCTGAGTGAAGGAGTGGGTGCTAAACCTAAGCATATCAACAGGCTAGAGGTCCCCTTACAGATCTATGCATCAGAGGGAACATCAAGTGAATCCCAGAAAGTGAAAAAAGAAGATGCTGATTTACCTCCTGAACAGAATATATCCTTAAACAGTGGTCTACAGACAAGAGAAGGTAACTTGCAGGTTAGGAGTTCTCCAGAACTTAAGGAAGTGAGAGTACTTCCCAGTGGAAAAGAGGGAGACAACCAGAGTCAAGGAGATTTGTTACAACCTCCAAAAGAACAAGAGATTGCAGTTGCTGCATCAAGCAAGGCAGAGGTAAGAGCACTTTCTAGTAACACAAAAATTCATGGAATGCCAGTAACATCATCTAAAGAGATCGAGTTACCCATTCAAGTGAGGTCAATATCCAGCGACAGACCAAAACCATCTGTACTGCCTAAACCGTGCTGTAAACAGCCATTTGCAGAAATTAGGTCAACATCAACCGACTTTCCTAAAACAGACACCACTCCAACAGCATCTATTTTAAAAGAGCAAACACATTTAAAGAGTGATGTTAAAATAATTGAGACATCAGCTACAGTGATACACAATGAGCAATCCACCAACACTGCATCAAGCAACACCAAAATATTAGCTGTGTCAGCTGTGTCCAGCCACAAACCTCAAACTATCCCAACGACGTCAAGTTCTGCACAGAAATCAACAGCCTCAACAAGCAGACAAGAGGTATCTATCACTTCAGTGCAAAACTCCAGCAACCAGCAAAAGCAAAACATTCAAGAGAAGGTGACAGCAGCAACTTCTTGTGCATCTAACCTTACCAATCAAACCTTACCTTATCAAACCTTACCAACTGTTTCACAAGCCAATACTTACATGCAGCCTACAGTGACAGCATCATCTAAAAACCAGTTACAAACAGATAACTTTCACTTTCCTACATCAGATGATCCACCCAGCTATGATGAACGAGAAAGTTTTAGCCCCTTGCATCTTTCTGATTTGCCCCCAAGGAGGAAGAACAGATACCATCCTACTACCAAACATTCTCTTTGCTCCTGTACATCATGTTCCCACCCTCAATTTGGCCAGCCCTATCATGGCTCACAAAACCAGACACCATCAGCCCCTCATTCACCAGGTCAGGTGGTTTCATGTCCAGGAGTACCACCACAGGCCCAGGTCCGTCCTCATCAGTGCAGACCAGATGGCCAAGCCTCAAATTACCCATCTGTCTCACCGAAAACTACAGTACAACAGGCTCCAGCCATGATTCAGCCCATCCACCACTCTCATACCTGCCCTGCACCAGCCATACAACCATATGGTAATGAGCAACAACAACAACCTTCTACTCAACACACGGACAGACATTCAGGTAATCAACGTTCACCACAAGTTCCAAGTGGCGCAACATATCGGGAACACAGTCGTTCACCTAATATAGCTCCTTTGGACCCTAGATCCCAGTTTTTCAATCCACAAGAACTACCACCAGCTTTTGGTCATGAATATGGGAATGATGGTCCTGGGGGTGGAGGTGTATTGTACCCAGAAAATACAAATGGGCTTGGATATGGTCAAAGCCCCCGTCGTGTACTTCTAGATCCTGAAACTGGGAAGTATTTCTACATTGAAGTGCCAATGCAGCCAGTGAGAAAAATGCTGTTTGATCCAGAAATTGGCCAATATGTGGAAGTTCTCATACCACAGCAGGCTATGCCCAATTCTAGCATGTATCCTCCAACTGCTGCTCCATACCAGGGTCCATACCATGGTCAAGGGTTATATGCATCCCAGTACCTCCCCTATACGATGCCACCCCATCCTCAGCCTGCCCAGCAGCCACGACATCCAGAGCCCTCAGTTCCAACATCACTCCATCAAAACACCATGGGATATGGAAGCTCAGGAAGCCAGGCGCCAAAATCAGACGTAAAAGGACATCCATCGCTGGATCAGAGTTATTTAGAGAGCATGTATTACATTCCTACCGGGATGAATGCAAGCCCAAATTCTACCCCTTCAGACTGCTACCACAAACCAGCAACAAGTATGCCTGCTACTGGTGGCAGGAGGGCATGAAACCGTCCTAGATTTTGAATTTACATTGTGTGGTACTATGCAAGCTTTTAGAGTAAGGTTACCAGGAGCTTGTGACAAATTACGCCCAGTAAAATTATACTGAAATCAATGCCAATGTAAAAATACCAACAGTACTGTATAAAGCAATGTTCAAGAACATGAGCATGCCCTTCTTTCTAGCGCAAACTCCTTCCCAATCTATACATCAAAAGTAGCCCAGCGGTGGAAGAAATGTTTTAATTTGTTATATGATCTATATAGTGAGTTTTTGAAGAGCTAATGCTAAAAAAGAAATATGTGCTATGCCTACTTACAGTGCTAGTCATCACTCCATTTGACTGAGCTGGTGACCAAAATACAATTTTAATATTTTTCTATAAACATGCCGATATTGCGTTTCTTTCCAAACATTATATGTCAGTACGGTTCATCATAGTAAGCTTCCTTGAACACAACCCCATTAAACAGAGTTTTGTTGCATGTCAATATCAGGTATATTTGCATTTTAGTGCATTATGAGCTCATAGCAAACAATTTACTGACTTTGGAGAATTGTAATAACTTGATTAGAATTTAGGTCGCACCAAGTTTCCCAGGTACAGTACAGTATAGGCATGGTTCTGAATTTGTAGATATCATTTCCAAATTGAAATATTGATACGAAAAGATAATTCACTCTAAGTGAATGGATAAAGCAGTTGGATATGCAAATGAATATGAATATATCCACTAATGAATAAATTATTAAACATTATACAAAGTGCAGAAAGTTTTCTAACGATAACATCTTACCAAATGCCATTTTTACACACAATTTTATCAAATTAAAAGCATTTGTTCACCACTACAATTCATGCATCCTGTGTTTCCTTGCTGATTGGCATTGTGTCAATGAACTCTCATCAGATCTCATTATCTCTAGCCGCTTTATCCTGTCGTACAGGGTCGCAGGCAAGCTGGAGCCTATCCCAGCTGACTACGGGCGAAAGGCGGGGTACACCCTG
>JAODXR010000027.1:307805-318548 GCA_028877395.1 Cathorops festae | reverse complement strand
TAGGTGAGACAGGGCCCTCTGGGTGAGGAAGATAACAGCATCCTCAACCCCGATGCCAGGCTGGTAAGCAAACTGCAATGGGTCTGCAGATGAGCTCACCAGGGGGCGCAGGTGGTAGAGGACCAGCCTCTCCAAGGTCTTCTGCAGTGGGTATATATTTAAATATATTTAAGTATGACCAATAATTCCAGTGTCCTGTAGGACTCCGCGTTCCCTGTAAGCGCGTCCTCTAGAGCGTCTGGAGAACAGAATCGGGTTGCACTGTGAGAGGAAGGGTCCCTAAGCGGAGTCCCCTACTCCTTAGGCACCGCACAGAGGATACAGTCCATCATTTGTTCTCTAATCTACAGCAGTGCATTGTGGGATTTCAGTCCATCAGTTATTTCACATTCTATCAAGCGTGGTTATTGGTCACTGACTCCTGCTCGTGTTATTTTACACACAGTGAAGAAGCTGGAGTGTTTCTGCGGTGAAGCTCCTCCTCCATGCAGGGTTTCTCGTTGAGAAGCGTCTCTGTGATGAAGTGCCTGTGGAATACTTCACAAATTAACAAGTGGCCTCTTTGATCTCTAAATGAGCAAACACTTAACTTTAATCAACTCTTACTTCAAGACCTCTTCTCATCCCAGGAGTCTTTTTAGTGTGCACTGATGGTTAGAGAAGCAGCTTTGGGACCAAAAGGTTGCCGGTTCGATTCCCTGGCCCAGCATGAATGGCTGAAGTGCCGCTGAGCAAGGCGCCGAACCCCAGGCTGCTCTGGGTGTGTTACTCATAGCTCTAGATAAACGCGTCTGTTAAATACCATTAATGTAATGTAACCAATCACATCACAGTCTCCGCCCTAATGCCAGTGTAACCAATCATCAGCATCCACCCTAATGCTAGTGTAACCAATCACATCACGGTCTCCACCCTAATGCCAGTGTAACAGGCTAACTGGGCAGTGGCTCAATGGTTAGCACTCCAGTTTACTAATCAGGAGGTCAGAGTTCAAGTCCCAGCACTGGGGTCTCTGTTGGGCCCTTGAGCAAAGAAGAAGCCTTTATTTGTCACATGCACACTTCAAGCACAGTGAAATTCATCTGCATTTAACCCATGTGAAGTTCGGTACCTCGCTCAAGAGCACCTCAGCCCAAGGCCGCCCCACATTAACCTAACTGCATGTCTTTGGATTGTGGGGGAAGCTGGAGCGCCCGGAGGAAACCCACGCAGACACGGGGAGAACATGCAAACTCCACACAGAAAGGCCCTCGCCTGCTGCTGGGTTTGAACCCGGAACCTTCTTGCTGTGAGGTGACCGTGCTAACTGCTACACCACCATGCCGTCAAAGCAAGAGCAAGCACTGGTGTAGCATTGGGAGAAGCAATGGCCAAATGGTTAGAGAAGCAGTTTTGGGACCAGAAGGTCACTGGTTTGATTCCCTGAACCAGCAGGACAAGTCCCCTTGAGCAAGGCACCTAACCTCCAACTGCTCTGGCAAGAGTGGTGGTGTACCTTGTGTCTGATTAGCCAGAGAAAACCTGATGTGATTATCAGTTCGGGCAAGAACCCGGCCATAACTAGCTAACTAACTAAGCCAGTGTAACCAATCATCACAGTGTCCACCCTAATGCCAATCACATAACAGGCCCCGCCCAGTGTGAGTGGAATGCACCCTGAATCAGGGGCGTCAGAAGCGTGTTTAATGTGGATGGGGCACACTGGCAAGGGGTGTGGGGGGGTTCTCCCCACCAGAACATTTTTAATTAATTCGATGGCATTTCCTGCATTCTGGTGTATTTTAACAGGTTGTTAAACACCTAATTTTACCGACAAAAGTCACTTAATTCGGTGAGTATTTTAGCGACTCAACAATAAATCCTCATTCAGCACCGAATTTTTTATGTAGTTTTAGATGGAGCCCAACACGCCGCTGCGCCGAGCAATAGTGACTCAACTGTCTGTTTAAAAATGAGAATATTCATCATTTCACACGATGACCAGGCATGACACGGCATCACGCAAACATCATAACACACAATCACACAACGCCAGGGGCGCAGAAACAACAACCACACAATGAACAGGTGCAGTTTCACCAGCCTGCATGCGATGGCGCTCCGACAGGAACATTTACAGATCAGTATAACAAATAGATTTATAGATAGAACTCCTTCTTCCATCGGCGCCGCCACAATTTCTACCACTTCATCACTTTTATCCCCCTGAAATAACATCCATCTCCCTCCATCGCGTTCCTTTCTATTCCGTCCCCAGACACTGATTTCCCAGGTTACTTTCCAGAAAACTGCGGTGGTGAGTTGTTGTCGGGAACACCCGGAAAACCCGGAGTGGATTTCCAGTGCTCTGTGAATTCTCTTATCGATCAAGTGGAATGGATTCTTTCATGAAGCAATAGAAACGGCGGTGGGTGAACTCATATTTTATGTTAAATGTGGGCGGGTCCAAATGAAGAATTATGAAATGCGAGGGGGACACGCCCCGTTCACATTCAATAGTGGTGATGCCCATGTGTGGTATAAATAATTCGGTGTCAAAATACTATTTTGTAAGATGTTTACTTGTGTTAATTTTTTCGAACAAAATAAAAAAATTTAAGGAAAAAAAAAGGTTTTCCTACCTACCGACCCTATTTTAAAATTTCATGTTACCTGAAACACACTATTTTTTTTTTGGCCTTACGACATTTCACATCATCTCTCACGCCTTTGTTCACGCCCACTAAAGATCACCTGTTCCTGTGTGCTTCATTACCGTTCACTTCACCTCGCGACCCGGAAGAGTTGATCAACATCATCCCACGCGTTCACTTACAGTTGTTGTTTGTGGGCGGAGCGATATATTTGTCACATGACCAGAAACTATTCCAGCACTCTTGTTTACTCAATATGAGAACCGAACCCAGAACATCACTTTGATAGAACAGACACAGAAAAGTCCAGAAATAAAAAATCATAAATCCGTCAGAGAATGCTTTATTTAAAAAACTGATGAAGTTTTTTTTTAATTAAAACAAACAAATGTTTGTATTTAGAGTTCACCGAGCGCAAAATAGCAGCACATTACCAAGAACGCCACCACGCACTTCACCTGTGAGCAGAAACGCCGTGTCGGCAGCCGTGTAAAGATCGTTCTCACTGTTCTTTAACACGACGTGTCGAGGATAAGTTGTTCATGTACGGCGTCGATCCGCTCACAAACTGGGCCTGAGCTGCGAGATGAAAGAACCGGCGTGTAGGAAGGCAGATTGGATTAAGAGGAAACGGAGAAGCCGAGAACATCATCATTCCGTCTGTGGCGAAAGTGAGTGCGGTGGTTTATAGGAAAGACACAACCCACACACTCCCCGTTACCCGCGAGGGAACGTCCCCGGTGCGCTCGCGGCGCCGTGTGTGATGAGAGAGAGGGACAGGAGTTACAGCTCATATGTTCTCCGTTATTCATGCAGAAACCGAGGCTTTATCTCCACACACACACACACACACACGTCTAATCTTAAACTGTCGCATTTACTCAGGCAGTGAATCTCTTCGCTGAAGGACCTGCCCTTAAAATGCGAGTGAAGTATTATTGACTCGCAGGGAATCGCGGTCAGCACTAAAATTAGTCGGCGAGTGCGAACCGCAGCGTCTGATATTCTGGAGCGGAACCTGAGCGAGTGCTCTCGCATAAAATTGTTTTAAAGCCGTTTAATCTCTCAGTCAACAATTAATCCATGACACACAGTTGTTTTCAAAAAGCACATGAAACGCTCTCCCCCCGCCGCGCCGCCGCCTCCGCCAGGCCTCATAATCTCTCTTCAGAGCCGTGGCGGCATTAAAAAGGCTTAATTTTTACATTTTCTTTGGACGAGACGTGTTGACGGAGTGTTTCAGTTTGTAGCGAGACGCTTTTCAAACGCACATCAGGCGAAATTTATTCCCGGCTTGTTTGGCAAATGAAACAGAGTGACTCATGAAGAGCAATAATAAGTTAAGCCTCATGAATAATCTGACGACTGTCCCAGATTAGAGCTGCGCTGTGTAATGCGGAGCCGCGATGGTGTTTCATCCACGACGAGAACAAGGAAGCGCGATCCGGCAAACGGAAGCAGTTACAGCGGCGATACGATACGGACTGCTCTGTTTGAAACGGATCGTTTTCTCATTCAGACTCTATTTGAAAAGACTGTGAGGGAGAACTGACGGCCGGACGGAGATGACCTTCAGATGAAATTAAACAAATTGCATTTCAGTGCGCGTCCAATTGGGCTGATATTTGCGAGCGGGTCGCGCTGTCGTGGTTTTTTAACACGTCCTTAGCGATTCATGCACTTCTGTGAAGGATTGCTTTGTGTGGTTAAATGGGTTTACTGGTCTTTTCCATCCTTGTTTCAGAGAAGATCGCTTTTCCTTCTGCTACGTTTCAGCCTTGTTTATTGCTGCGAACACAAATTCTTTAAGGGAGATGAAAAGGTGCTTGCGGAAAGCTTTGCAGCTTCATTAATTAGTGTAATGCACTTTCGGGATGAGCTGACACGTCGTCTGCTGAGTGTAAATTTTGTGTGGTGTAAATTTTTGTCACTGATGTCATCTCGATGCAGTAATGGCCTCTACCGAGTGAATAGTCTGATAAATTACGCGTTAGATCGCGTTCTCAGGTGCACGGGAGCGGCAGAAGTTACACCACATGACTGCTTTGATTCGGCGGGACAGGGACGCCGTGACGCTGGTGATTTATTCTAATCCTCACCAGACTCCGTCTGAAATGAAAACTCGGAGGCATACGGTATCATTCCTTCAGGTTTCAGAGAAAAAACACCTTTTTTTGCGTAAATAACCTTTCGAAAGGACACGAGCAAACACTCCAGGATTTGTTGACTGTCCGCAGAGCAGATATGATAACCAGCAGATATCTGCAGTTACTTTGTAAATGGGATTATTAGGTTATCATATTTGTAGGCAGAGTTTTTAATGTGCGTGGTGATATTTTTGATGCTCGCCAGAGTAAGATAAGCTTTATTCTCCTTGTGAATCAGGTTTCAGGGCATTTTCAGCAGATAATGACGTTTGAGGGGGAAAAAAAGAGAAAAGAACCCTTGGTGTTGTTTTTCTATACCCCCACCAACTCCATCCTCCTTCCATCTTTATACATTTCACCACCGTATACAGACTGTTAATGTAATGATCTCCCAGAGTTAACCCTTTAAAGTCCACCATCTGCATTAACTGGAGAGTTATGGGAAGATAATTTGTATTTCATATAGACAAAGATGGATGATAATGGATCAAATTAAACTGCCTGAACTGAAACTAATATGTTTGAATCTTTCTCCACTTCCTGTCTGGAGCCTTCCTGCTCTGTCTCCGCCCCAATTATCAGTCCCACCTTTGGCGAGTTTATGATGTCATTCTGTCTGGATGTGTTTTCTTACTTGTATTCAGTCTTCAAGTTTTCTGTTGAGTTGGTTACTTTGGGTTGTTTTTCAGGGTTTCACTGCCTGTGATTTTACTCTGACCCCTGCAACCTCTTCTGTTCTTTTGGACTAGGTGAAGGCCAATGATGCTGACCTGGGAGATAACGGCATGGTCACATATGCCATCTATCAGCCACTGACCATCGTGCAGCGCCTCCTCAGTATCGACCGAAACACCGGCATCATCTACGTCAAAGGTCCAGTGGACCGTGAGGAAGTGAGCCTGCTCAAATTCTATGTCCAGGCCAGAGACAACGGCCCACAAGCCAAGAGCTCCAAAGCCCTCGTGACCATCACAGTGAAGGACAAGAATGACAACTCGCCGTTCATCAGAATCCGCGGATTTGCCCTGGTGGCTCATGAGGATGGGATTGCTAACATTTCTGAGGACATGCCTGTGGGAACTCCTGTGGCTCTGGTGGAAGTGACAGATCGAGACGAGGGTGAAAATGCAGTGGTGACTTGTGTGGTGGCAGGAGACGTACCTTTCCAGCTTCGTTCAGCGTCAGACACTGGAAGTCGGAGGAAGTATTTCCTGCAGACAACAACACCGCTGGATTATGAACGGGTTAAGGAATACAGGATTGAAATTGTTGCTGTTGATTCAGGGAACCCGGCTCTTTCTAGCACCAACTCGCTAAAGGTCCAAGTAACAGATGTGAATGATAATGCTCCCGTTTTCTCTCCATCTCTGTATGAGGTGGAATTTCCAGAGGAGAATCAGCCAGGCGATAAGGTTTTGGATGTAGTGGCCACCGATGCAGACAGTGGCACCAATGCCGAGCTCACCTACAATATTATCTTAGACTCGGCGATCAAGGGGCTCTTTGAGATCAACCGTATTACGGGAGAGGTCAAAGTGATGAACCAGTTAGACCGTGAACACAGAGAACGCTACGAGTTTCATGTTGAAGCATCTGATAAAGGGGTTCCAAGCATGAGAGGAACCGCAACAGTTGTGGTTAATGTTCTCGACCGCAATGACAATGATCCAAAGTTCATGTTAAATGGCTACAGTTTCTCTGTACTGGAAAACATGCCTGCCCCCAGTCCAGTGGGAATGGTGACGGTCATGGATGTTGATAAAGGTGAGAATGCTGAGGTTCACTTATCGGTAGAACCAGACAATGGCAAGTTTGTGATTCAGAACGGCACAGGGACTATCCTCTCGAGAATTTCCTTTGATCGGGAAAAGGAAAGCACCTACACATTCCGTCTGAAAGCTGTTGATGGTGGTGATCCCCCTCGTTCCTCTTACGTGGGAATTACAATAAATGTCCTTGATGAAAATGATAATGCGCCTTACGTCACCAAACCTTCCAACTCCTCATACAAGTTCCTTCCACCACTGACAAGCCCTGATACACGTGTGGAGAAAGTGGAAGCAGAGGACATTGACATGGGATTGAATGCTGAGTTAGACTACACCATTGTGGGTGGAAACCCTCATGGACTTTTCCGCATTTCTCCAACGGATGGTGAGATTATGCTCATCAAAGAATTTACCCGCAAGCATAATGGCCTTCACCGTCTGGTCGTAAAAGTCAGTGACAAGGGAAAACCTGCCAAGCACACAATAGCGTTGGTCCACATCTTTGTAAATGAGACAATCAGAAACGTCACACTGGTGGAATCACTGGTTGGCCACAGTCTGTACACTCCTCTGGAAAGGGATATCGCCGGAGACCCAGAATATGCCCGTGTCCAGCAGAGCAACATCGTATATGGAAGCCTTGCAGGGATTACTGGGGTCATCCTGGTCATTGTGGTGGTGGTTGTTATCCGGCACCGTCTGCAGAAGGAAGCCAAAAGTGGATACCAAGCTGGAAAGAAAGAGTCCAAAGATCTTTACACACCCAAGCAAGGAACCAAGAGTAGCAAGGGCAAAAAGGGCAAGAAGGGCAAGTCTCCAAAACCAGCAAAGTCCTTGGAGGATGATGAGGAGGCAAGTCTTCAGAAAGGCTTAAAATTCAATCTGATGAATGACAATGATAGTCCCAGGATTCATCTGCCCCTCAATTACCCTCCTGGAAGCCCCGATTTGGGGAGACACTACCGGTCAAACTCCCCTTTGCCCTCCATTCAGCTGCAGCCACAATCCCCTTCTGCTTCCAAAAAGCATCAGGCTGTTCAAGATCTTCCGGCTGCAAACACCTTCGTCGGGACCGGAGACAGCAACTCGACCGGCTCTGATCAGTATTCGGATTACAGCTACAAGGCCAACCCTCAGAAATACAGCACCAAACAGGTAGGAGATCATTTCCAAAGCATGTCAGGGTATCACGCCAGTATTCTGTGGACAAAGGGGATGTATTAGGGGCTTGGACTGAAATCCAAAGCAAAGCTTTTGTGAAAAACCTCAAACACGGTGTGAAGCGTGAACGTACATCAGGACTATTTTTTTATTTTTAATTTATGCAAATTAAAGCTCATTGTCACTTTAGTTTCAGTTTAACGCCACGACCTGCTTCATATTTTATTTCTTTGTGTTTGTTTTAATGAAGGATACAACACTGGCTGTGTTTGATTTTGTTTTATGATTTTAAGAAGTATTTCCTTTGGGTTTTACTGCTTTTTCATGACTTTCACTTCTTTGATGATTAAAACTACTCAATCACGGGGCTGTAAAAGAAGGCACAAAGGGGTGAACTCGGGTGAATAATGTTTAAAAAGGTGCACACACACACACACACACACACACACACACACACACACACACACACACTTTGTCTTTGAAAAATGACTTTAATTAGTTGGTGTTCGTTTTGTCGGAGCCAGAGTAAATTGTTTGCATGGATTAATGGCAGGTAATTCAGCTGCTGTCCTCGCCAGAGTTTTGCTCATAACACGACCCGACACACATGCGGTAAGTGCCGGGCTTCATTAAAACTACGTACGCCAGGTCATTTTATAAGAAGACTATAATGGGCAATGGCATCTCAGCGTGCATCACAAGGCTGAGCTTTAAACTGTGATTGGCGACGCGTCGGCCGTCGGTGCGAGCCGAGAGTCGGCTCGGCGGTTTACCTCAGTATTCAGCACTGCGTTTAGAAGAATATGGACCAGGAAGAGTTGTCTAAGAATAAAACATCACAATATATTATAAGACTGTAATATAGCAACACACACCGAGTCCAGAGTGTGTATGAGAGGCAAAATGACACGGTGCCACATTTATGCGCAGCTTCAAAGAGTGAGCCAAAAATAAATGCTTGTGCCTCATTAGCGAGTCGGAGATTGAAGTTTTATTTTTTAATTTTTTATGTACACTGCACGCAATGTTAACGCTGAGTTATTTTTTTGTTGTTGTTGTTGATTTGTGCGTCGTGTTCTCAGTCTGCAGCTTTACAACGGAAATTGGTAAAAAAAAAAAATGCACACAGTGTGAACCATCAGGCCTTAAATGCACAAATGCGGGTTTGTTTGCGTGAACGTTTGCGCAGAGAAACGACCAGAAACAGACAAACGATGGAAAGCGACAGGTTTGAGGTGCGGACGGTGTCTGTGCTGAGCGCAGTGATCGCCCGTCACATTAAACTGCGGGGAAACCACAGGAAAAAAGATGAAGGTAATTGAGTATGCACCATGGGGGCGAGCAGGGTCCATTCACCACACACACACACACACACACACACACACACACACACACACTGTGCTCTCACACACACACACACACACACACACTGTGCTGTATAGTCTGTGTGTAATCATGTGTGATCTGAATGGATTTAAAACTGCACACGTTCCCATTTCTGTTCCATTTTTTTCTCATCATGTGATTTATTTTAAAATTATTTTATTAATTATTCATGACACTGTATATTTGTGACATTTTTTTTTCATCTCATTAAAAAACTTCTATTTCAATAAAAATGAGTTTAAATTCCAATCTGGCTGTGTGTTTGTGGATCTGAGTGTCGGCAGAGACTGAAATGAGATCTTAAGGTACAGTATTCCACTTTTATAATTCATTTATTTATGTCATCTCATTATTAACATTACTAACACACGCTTTAATCCATTTACACAAAAACACCACCGAGTCTGTGTCCTGCGTGTCCTGCGTGTCCCACTGTTCCCTGTTCACTGAAGAATCAGGAACACTAACACAGTGTTGGTTTAAAGCTCCATGTTGTGATGACGAGAACGTCCTCAAACAGACGACACACACTTCTTCTTCTTCTTCTTCTCTTTAACGCACACACTCCCTCATCCCTTCACTGGAGAAGTGGTTCAGCGGAGGCTCAGTGCTTCAGGTTCTGGGTTACTGATCAGAAGGCTGTGGGTTCAAGTCCCAGCACCTCCAAGCTGTCACTGTTGGGCCCTTGAGTAAGGCCCATAAGGGTCTGCTGTGTCCCGGCTGACCCTGACTCTGACCCCAACTTACTAACAAGCCGGGAAATCTGAAGAAAAGGCTTCCACTGTGCCGTAATGTTTCTGTGATAAATAAAGGCATGCTCTTCTCACTGTTTGCACGGTGTAGTGCACTAACTGCGTTAAGTTTTAGTTCACTATTTACATGTCTGCACTGTGGGCGTGTCCCAAACCACACACCCTGTACACTGTATAGGGCCCATAAACCCCATCACTGCTCCGCTGAGGATGTGCTCAGAGGGGTTCCGTCTGTTCTGCAGGGTTCGAGAACTCCACTGGCACTGTTTTACACTGGTGATCGAGCATGATGGCACTGCTCAGGTTCTGGTCGAGCTCCCGCCCTTGTTCCCTACACCCTACACTGAGGGATGTTGTGGAGCTGCAGGTGACCGGCGCTGCACTTTGGACGTTCTTTATATCACACGGTGTGAATTATTAACTCCACGCTCAACCTTTGGACTCAAACACACAGAACACAAACAGACGCTTATATTCAGCGCCGTCTGCTGCGTGGGCCTCGTCTGTTTGTCTTTCACTTTACTCATTCATCAAACACACACACACACACACTCTCTCACACACACACACACACACACAGTCTGAAGATTGTGTGTGTGTGTTTAGTGCAGGTTATGTCTCTGTTCTGTTTTATGTGACTCAATTGGTTTCTTGTTAGCTGGTGGCAAATAACACACACATGCACACACACACACACACACACACACATGCACGCACACGCACACACACACACACACACACACACACACACACACACACACACAACTTCATTCTTTTCCCTGGTCTTACAGACCATTGAAATTCCTTCAACGTGGTCTCATCTGAAGAGTGCCGTTGTCTTGGAAACGGAATGACTGTGCGTGCACGTGTGTGTGTGTGTGTGTGTGTGTGTGTG
>JAODXR010000026.1:68884574-68894634 GCA_028877395.1 Cathorops festae | reverse complement strand
TGTTAATGATGATGTTAAGGCTGTACATGAAAATGTTGAATGTGGCACTGGTATTAATCCTAATGACAGCATTTCTAATGTGGGTAGCAAAAGGTCATATAGTAGTGGGAAGTCAAGCACACACTCAGCCAGGGTGCTGGCCAAGGCTGACAGAGCAGCGCTGGTTGCTCATCAAGCTGCTTTAAAGGAGAAACATGCCATTGAGGAGCAGGAGCAACAGCTGAGGAGGAAAAAGGAGCAGCTTGATCTGGATGCAGAGTTGGCTGCATCAGAAGCTAAATTAGCCGTGCTGCATGCCTCAGACAGAAGGAGTCACTCAGCAGCACGCTCAGATGGCATGAACTCGTATCTGCATAGGGAGAAAGGGAAAGTTGCTAACCTTAATCCCAATGCAATGGAGTTACAACCAGGTCTACCACAGCAAACACGTGTGTCTACCAAAGGCCCCCTACCACCTAACAACATACTGTCATCAGAGGCGTGCAGAAAACAAACTGAGCAGTGGTGCAACGACATTCTGAACCAACGCACTATCCCTCAGCTACAACATGGAACATCACATGGAGCACATCAACAGCATTTAAGGGCTGCGCAACCACTTTCTACCAGTAATGCCTTACACAACACAACACACTCATCTGACTTACTGGAAATAATGCAAAGACAAAATGACATCACAGCTGCTCTGGTTCATGAACAGTGCATCGCATCTCTACCATCAAGAGAGATACTAGTGTTTGATGGGGATCCTCTCCAGTTCCGGCCATTCATGAAGGCCTTTGAACAGGGTGTGGAGAGTAAGGCTGGAAAAGGAGACTGCCTTTATTATTTCGAGCAGTTCACCAGAGGTCAGCCCCAGGAGTTGGTGCACAGCTGCCAGCATATGGTGCCTGAGCGTGGCTATATAGTGGCAAAGGGCCTCCTCACTGAACATTTTGGTAACCCATATAAGTTGGCGACAGCCTATATGAAGAAGGCATTGGCCTGGCAAGCTGTTAAAGTGGAGGATGTGAAGTCACTGCAGGCCTACTCTTTGTTTTTACATGGCTGCTGTAATGTTATGCAGGAATTGAGCTATGTACAGGAGCTAGACATGCCTGCAAACATGAGAACCATTCTCTCAAAGCTGCCATTTAAATTGAGAGAGCAGTGGCGCACTACAGCTCATGATATCATGGAGAGAACTCATGATAGAGCCCACATCTTTGACCTGGTGCAGTTCATAGAACGGCGTGTTAAAATTCTGTCTGACCCCTTGTTCGGTGATATACAGGATACACCTTCTGCCTCATCTATGACAAGATTTCCATCAAAGTTCAAGTCACAGTCCAGGGGCAATGTAAAGGGAAACATTGTTGCTGTTGTGACATCAACGGACGTGTCTGATGTGGAGGAAGTGAAATGCCTGTGCTGTGATCGTCGCCATCTGGTGGAGGAATGCAGGCAGTTCAGAGGCAAGAAGCACAAGGACAAAATTCTTCTTTTGAGGCAAAAAGGAGTTTGCTTCGCCTGTTTACGTACTGGACATATGAGCAAAGACTGTGAGCAGCGCTTGACATGTCAAACCTGTGGAAAAGCTCATCCAACTGTGCTTCATATTAAACAGCAACAGACCCCAGGACAGTCTAAGGATTCTGCTGACACCCAGCAGTCCTCCAGTGAAACATGTGGGCATACAGGGGCCGGTAGAGACCAATGTGTATTGTCCATTCTGCCTGTGAAGTTGAAGTCTGAAAAGGGAAGCCGCATTATAACAACATATGCCTTCCTGGACCCTGGTAGCTCGGCTACATTTTGCTCTGAACATCTCATGCAAAAACTCAAGATCACAGGCAAGAAAACCAGCTTCCTGTTGAGGACAATGGGACAAGAAAAAGTCATTCCAGCATATGCCCTGTCTGGTCTAGAGGTGTCTGAGGTGGACAGTAACAACTTCTATCCCTTGCCTGAAGTGTTCACACAGAAGGAAATGCCTGTCACTGTGGAAAACATGATCACATTTAAGGATCTGGCTAGGTGGCCCTACCTGTCGAAGGTGCGCATTTTAAGCGTGAAGGCTAACGTTGATCTGTTGATTGGTACCAATGCGCCCTGGGAGGTCATCAATAGCCGCAACAATGGGCCCTATGCCATCAGGACCGTGCTAGGATGGGTAGTTAATGGCCCACTGAGTGGAAGCAGTGGCGTGCCAGCACCCTCCGCCACAGTGAACCGCATCTCACTTCAAACACTTGAACAAATGTTGGTTAGTCAATACAACCACGACTTCAGTGAAAAGGTTTCGGAGGAAAAGGAAATGTCTAGAGATGACATCAGGTTTATGGAAACCATGGATCAATCAGCAAAGCTGCAGGATGGAAGGTACTGTCTGAAGTTGCCTTTCAAGAGAAAAGAGGTGTCTTTGCCCAACAACATCACCGTGGTGAAGCAGAGGATGCAGGGCCTGAGGAGAAGGTTCCTCAAAAGCCAAGGCTTGCACCAGGAGTATGCTGATTATGTGAATGACCTCATCAGCAACACCTATGCAGAACCCATGCTACTGTCAAAGCTTCAAGGCGAACCTGGTAGAGTCTGGTACATTCCCCATCACTCAGTCCACCACCCAAGGAAAGGTACCCTTCGGGTGGTGTTCGATTGTGGTGCCACCTACCAAGGAGCATGCTTAAACAAAGAGCTGCTTCAAGGGCCTAACCTCACAAGCTCATTACTGGGAGTCCTGCTGCGCTTCAGAGAAGAACCTGTGGCATTTACGGGTGACATACAGGCGATGTTCCATCAAGTGAAGGTCGCAGAGGAAGACAGAGACTTTCTCCGGTTTCTGTGGTGGCTGAATGGAGACATCACTCAGGAGCTGAGGCAATATAGGATGACTGTGCACTTGTTTGGTGCAGTATCCTCGCCAAGCTGTGCTAGTTACACACTGAGGAAAAATGCTGATGACCACCAGTCGGAGTTCTCTGCCAGTATATGTCAGTCTGTCAAGGAAAACTTTTATGTCGACGGCTACTTGAAAAGCTCCACCACAGAAGCAGATGCCATTCAGACAATCAAGGACCTGACTGCACTGTGCCAGAAGGGAGGCTTCACCCTGGAGAAGTTTGTCAGTAACAGCCGTGGTGTCTTGCAAGCCATTGCAGCAGAAAAAAGGGCTAAGGATCTAAAGGAACTGGATCTTGACCGTGACAAGCTGCCAGTAGAGAGAACCCTAGGTCTACTCTGGTGCGTGGAAACGGATTCATTCCGATTCAAGATTGAACTGAGGCAACAGACATTTACCAGACGTGGTATGTTGTCCACCATCAGCTCAGTGTATGATCCTCTGGGTTTCCTGGCCCCAATCATGCTGCCTGCAAAGATGATGCTACAGGAGCTATGCAGGAGAGGATGTGGATGGGATGATTCCTTACCACCTGACATCTTATGCCAGTGGAACTCATGGCTGGAGGAATTGGACCTGCTCAACACCTTCAAAATATCCAGGTGTGTCAAACCAGCAACGTATGGCAAGGTTGCTCGAGCCCAACTACATCACTTTGCAGACGCCAGCGAAGCTGGTTATGGAACTGTGACATACCTGAGGATGTTGAATGAGCAAAGTCAAGTACAGGTCTCCTTTCTCCTTGGCAAAGCCAGAGTTACACCACTGAAAGCAGTGACTATTCCCCGGCTTGAACTGACTGCAGCAGTTCTTGCTGTGCGGATGGACTCAATGCTGAAGGAAGAGCTGAAGTGGACATTTGAGGATTCTGTCTTCTGGACAGACAGTACTTCAGTCCTCAAGTACATCAAGAATGAGGATAGGAGATTTCACACGTTCGTGGCAAACAGGATCTCAACTATCTGAGAGTCATCAGAACCATGGCAATGGAGGCATGTCTGCTCCAAAGACAATCCAACTGATGGTGCATCAAGGGGATTGAAGGTGGCAGGCTTCCTGAAGACCAGTAGGTGGTGGGAAGGGCCTGCATTTCTTTGGAGACATGAGGAGGACTGGCCTAACAATGCCTTTGATGTTTCCCTGAGTGCTGATGACAAAGAGGTGAAGAGAGAGGCAGCCACGAATGCAATCAATGTGTGCAATGCTGTTACACCAACTGACCAGCTCATTAGTTTTTTCTCTGATTGGAAGAGGCTCAAGAAAGCAGCTGCTTGGTTTCTCCGTTTGAAGGCCGTTCTATTGGAGAAGGCTCGCTGGAGAAAATGGCTGAAGGGGTCTGTGACAATCCAGTCAAGTGCAGCTGATGGCCAAAGTTTCACTGCAACGCCCAGGGGTAACATCCTGATGGTAGATGATCTGCTGGAGGCAGAGAATGCAGTTGTTTGCTATTGCCAGCAGCAGCAGTTCAAGGAGGAGATTGCTGCACTGTCCTCCACAAAGGCAGCAGTGAGTCGCCAAAGTCCCATATACAAGCTTGACCCAGTCTTGGTCGATGGCCTATTAAGAGTTGGAGGGAGGCTGAGTAGAGGAGCAATGCCTGAGGAGTTTAAACACCCCATTATCCTCTGCAAAGAGCAGCACCTCGCAGCACTCATCCTCAAACATGTTCACCAGAGTCTAGGCCACACTGGTCGTGCACACACTTTGTCATCAGTTAGGAAGAAATTCTGGATTACCAAGGCAAATGCAGCTGTCAGGAAAGTGATCTCAGAATGTAACTTCTGTAGACGCTACAATGGACGTCTCCTGGAACAAAAGATGGCGGATCTTCCAGAGGTGCGGATTCAGCCAGACTTACCCTCCTTTACAAACACAGGGGTAGACTACTTCGGTCCTGTAGAAGTAAGGAAAGGAAGAGGAACTTGCAAGCGGTACGGAGTCATATTTACCTGCCTAGCCAGCAGAGCAGTCCATCTGGAGGTGGCAGTTTCCCTGGAGACAGATGCCTGCATCAACGCTCTGAGGTGCTTTATAAGCAGAAGAGGGCAGGTGACTCATCTGATCTCAGATAACGGTACCAATTTCATTGGAGCAGACATGGAGTTAAGAGAAGCTATAACTGCGCTCAATCATCAGCGGATTGAAGGAGTCCTCTCACAAGCTGGAATACGCTGGAGTTTCAACCCTCCAGCAGGCTCACACCATGGTGGTGTTTGGGAGAGGATGATCCGCATGGTGAGAAGGGTCCTAAGTTCAGTGGTACGTCAGCAGACACTGGATGATGACTCTTTGCATACAGTGTTCTGCGAGGCGGAAGCCATCTTGAATGACAGACCTCTTACCAAACTCTCCGATGACCCAACTGATCTTGAACTGCTCACGCCCAACCAACTGCTCTTGCTGAAAGGAAAGCCCACTATGCCACCAGGAGTCTTTGAGCCTCATGACCAGTATGTCAAACGAAGATGGAGACAAGTGCAATATATTGCGGATTTGTTCTGGAAGAGATGGGTCCGAGAATATTTGCCATTGCTCCAAGAACGACAAAGATGGAATGAGAAGAAGAGGAGTTTGAAAGTTGGAGACATTGTGGTCATCATGGATGCCTCTGCTCCCCGTGGATCTTGGCCACTTGCCAGGGTGCTTGGGGTGTTTCCTGATAGGCAGGGCCTGGTACGATCTGTCAGGTTGCAGACAAAATCTAACATTATTGAAAGACCTGTGACCAAACTCTGCTTAGTACATGGGGTATGATTATGAATGTGTTATTGCATTGTACTTATCACTTGGTGTTGCTACATTTTGGTTCCTTTTTTTGTTTGTTTTTATTTATTTGAATTGTTCTGTCTGCCTGCCATCAACAATTAGGGGCTGGTGTGTAGGAGCCAAAATGTATGGTTTCTTTTTGAGTGAGATGTTTTTGTTGTCCACTGGGTGGCTTAGGTTGATTACCAATTTACTAGGTATATAGGTGGGAACTATGTGTTACTGGCTAGGTGTCCTACCCGGAAGGGCAAAGGGTTTTGACTACTAAGGCCCTACACGCTAGCATGTGACTACTGTACCTGCTGTATTGGACTCATTTGGAATAAATGGATCATCCTTGATTCAACGAGAAGACCGTTTTACAGGCGTATTGCTTTAGATCACAGTACGTTAACAGTGTAGCATGGCAAATAACTTCAGGTAACATCAAGCGTGTCAGCCTAGGCACTACCCGCGTTAGTGACACCTCAGTAGTTACGTATTAGAACGGAACTCCTTTAATAAGCATTTTTGTCTTTACCTGTCTCATGTTGTTGTCAAGTTCTTTGTCTCTTTTTGCCCAGACTATTTCTGCCATTTGTTTTTTGTCCTGTCTGTTTACCTATTTGCCATGCCCTTTCTTCCCTATATTAAATCAGCACCTCAGCCCTACAATGGAGAACCAGGTACTTGCAGATCATTTTTATCTCAATGTTCATTGATCCTAGAACTGCAACCTCTAGCCTTCCCCACAGAATGCTCCCGGGCAGCATATATAATAACACTCCTCACCGGCAAGGCCAGAGATTGGGAGCCAAGATATTCATCAAGCTAGATCTATGCAATGCATACCATCACATCAGGATCAGGGAGGGGGATGAGTGGAAGATGGCCTTTAACACCACCATTGGTCACTTTGAGTACCTCGTGGTCCCTTTTGTCCTGACCAATGTGCCCGCAGTCTTCCAGGCACTCATTAATGATGTCTTAATGAACTTCCTAAACATCTTCATTTTCGTGTACCTGGATGACATCCTGATCTTCTCCCACTCCCTGGAGGAACATTGGGGTCATGTCCGGCAGGTCCTCCAGCACCTACTAGAGAACAAGTAGTTCATCAAGGTGGAAAAGAGCGAATTTCACCAGAGCTCTGTCTTATTTCTTGGATTCATCATCACCCTGGCAAGGATCCAGATTGACCCCCTCAAGCTCGAGGCAGTTGCCGATTGGCCAACCCCATCTTCGAGATGACAGCTCCAGCACTTCCTAGGATTTGCCAACTTCTACAGGTGCTTCATTCACAACTTCAGCATGGTGGCCAGACATCTTTCAGCCCTGACTTCGACCAAGACCCAATTCAAGTGGGGGGAGGAAGCAGAGAAAGCTTTTTTCATGCTCAAGTACAGGTTTACCACAGCAGTCATTCTCACCATACCTGATCCTACCAAGCAGTTTAGTGTCAAGGTCAATGCTTCCGAGTCAGGGGTTGGAGCTATACTATCCTAGAGGGCCAGTGATGACAAAGTCCACCCATGCTCCTTTTCTTGCCGGCTATCCCCAGCCAAACAGAATTAAGACATCAGCGACTGAGAACTATTGGCTGTTAAAGTAACCTTGGAGGAGTGGAGGCACTGGCTCGAGGGATTGGCACTCCCCTTCCTAGTCTGGACCCACCATAAGAATCTGGAATACCTCAAGTCTGCCAAACGCCCGAATTCCCATCAGACCAATTTGTCTCTCTTCTTCTCCCAGTTCAACTTCATGCTCTCCTACAGCCCAGGCTCCAAGAATGGCAAACCAGACACCCTTTCCAGGATATTCTCTTCCTACCAAGAGGAGATCAAGCCACCCAAGACTATCCTTCCTCCACGCTGCCTGGTTGGAGCAGCTATTCTTGAGGTTGAGATGTTCATGCAGAAAGCCGTGGTGCAGGAACCTGGTGAATTTAAGTGAATCTTAATTTCCCTGAGATTTTAATTTCTCTGAGAGAACCCTCCGAAAGGGATCAATAAAGTTTTATCTAATCTAAGGTAACCCCAACAACACTCCTAACCATCTGTTTGTTCCATCCTGTACAAACCCAGGTGCTGCAATGGAGTCTTGGCTCCAAGCTGGCCTGTCATCCGGGAGCTGCCTGAGCCCTGGCACTCATCCAATGGTGCTTTTGGTGGCCATCCATCAAGGAGGACATGCAGGAGTTCATGGCAGCCTGTGACACATGTGCCCCCCTGCCGGCTTGCTAAGATCCCTCCCGACTCCACATCGACCTTGGTCTCACACCACCCTGGACTTCGTCATAGGACTCCCCAATTTCAGGTGGCAATGCATGCATCCTCACTGTCATTGACCATTTCTCCAAGACCGTCCATTTCATTCCTCTGCCCAAACTCCCCTCAGCCAAAGAAACTGCAGAATTACTCATCCACCACATCTTCTGCCTACATGAACTACCCACCAACATCTTTTCTGACTGGGGTCCTCAGTTCACTGCACAGTTCTGGAGGGCCTTCTGCAAACTCATTAGGGCCATCTGTAGTCTCACCTCAATCTTCCACCCACAGACCAATGGCCAGGCAGAATGGGTGAACCAGGCTTTGGAGGTTGTACTCAGGTGCATGACATCCAGGGATGGCAGTTCTTGGAGTAAGTACTTACCCTGGATCGAGTATGCTCATAACACTCTTCCTTTATCTGCCACAGGTCTCTCACCCTTCCAGTGCTCCCCAGGTTACCAACCACTACTCTTCCCCAACCAAGAGGAGGAGGTCACCATACCCTCAGTCTAGACTTTCATATGCTGCTGCAGGAGGACATGTGCACTGACCCAGAGAAAACTCATTTGCTCCACCCTAGCATCCAAGAGGCAGGCCAACAAATGCTGTTCCACCCTAGCATCCAAGAGGCAGGCCAACAAATGCTGTTCCACCCTAGCATCCAAGAGGCAGGCCAACAAACGCTGCCTCTTGGATGCCTCTCGGTGCCCACTTACTGGGTGGGGCAACGAGTCATGCTCTCCACACGCCATCTGCCACTCAGAACCATCTCCCGTAAGCTGGCTCCCAGGTATCTAGGACTCTTCCTCATCAAAAAGGTAATCAACCCATGTTCCATCAGACTGGCACTACCACTCACCATGCGACACATCCACCCCATGTTCCACGTGTCACAGCTTAAACTTCTGGTCTCTAGTTCTTTTTCTCATTTATGTTTTTTTTTGCACTAGTGTTTTTCTTACCCTTGTCTGCCTCGTTTGTTTTGTCAAGTTTTTGTCTCCTTTTTTACATGGACTATTTTTGCTACATTTTCCAGGATTAAAACCACCTCATTTATTGGATTACTGTCTGAGTTGTGTTCTGCTTTTGGATCCTATCTCACCACACCTCCGCCACCCCTAACAACAACTTTATCTCTGACCTGTTTGGAGGCTCCTTGGTTTTCATGTTGCTTGCTTAGTAGTGTAGCAGAGTCAGGAACCTTCCAGAACAGGTTGGTTTATCCAGACATCATGTGATAGATCATGTGGCACTTTGATTGCACACAGGTGGATCTTAATCAACTAATTATATGACTTATGAAGTGAATCGGTTGGACCAGCTTTTATTTAGAGGTTTCATACAAAAGGGGGTGAATACCTATGCACACTCCAGCTTTCTGTTTATTTATTTTTTTCATCTTAATTATTGTTTGTGTCACAATAGAACAATAATTATCACCTTTAAGGTTGTAGGCATGTTGTGTAAATAAAATGGCACTAACCCTCCAAATATCCATTTTAATTCCAGCTTGTAATGCAACAAAACAGGACAAACACCAAGGGGGATGGATACTTTTGCAAGACATTAAGTGGTAGGTTGGAGTCTGTTTTTGACTTTGTAGGTGAATATGAGTGTTTTAAATCTGACGTGATCAAACCACTGATCTCCCACAAGGTTATGTTCAAATACATCTGTCACCACTGAGACTCTTAATTTGGCCTGGAAGGGTAAAGCATTCAGGGTCAAACTCATCCATCAGCACCTCTGAGTACCACCATCACTGCTTTTAAAAATAGTCTTAACGTCTAGTGAGAGGTTGCAAAAAAAGGGCCATACCACCCAAGGCTAAGTCTGACCTTACTACCGTGTAATTTAATGTGTATAGTGCTTTAAACAATAGACAATGTCACACAGCATCTTGACAGAAATTCAAATATAGATTTTAATCCCTCATGAACGAACCGGATGAGACAGTGGTGAGGAAAAACTCCCTGAGATGACATGAGGACAAAACCTTGAGAACAACTAGGCACAGAAAGGACAACATTTTGGGTGGGTGACACCAGATAGTGAGATTACAGATCACTGTACACACACACTAACACTAACCAAGAAAACAATGGAAGTGCCACAAGAAGAGACACTGTGGCACTCCATTGTCGCCAACGTCAACGTGGCCCGT
>JAODXR010000026.1:66559953-66572382 GCA_028877395.1 Cathorops festae | reverse complement strand
AGAGTGTTTATATAGGTCCAATTGGACACAAATTAACTCTGAAAGTGTTAATTCAACACTGAGAAATTTGCTGTGTAAGCATGGATTTTCATGTTTTCAAGCTTTTGACACATTTTCATCATATTGGTCATTTTATTAGGAAAAGCACCTCTGAAACGAGTTTTCATCAAAGTATATCACAGTAAATTTGGCAGAGTTGGATTAACTCTTATAGAGTTAATTTTTAACTCTGTCTGGATAACATATGGTCCCACTCCACAGGGTGTCACTTTAACTCTGCGACCAGAGTAAAATTTTCAGAGTAATTTAACACCATCTCATTATCTCTAGCCACTTTATCCTGTCCTACAGGGTCGCAGGCGAGCTAGAGCCCATCCCAGCTGACTACGGACAAAAGGCGGGGTACACCCTGGACAAGTAGCCAGGTCATCACAGGGCTGACACAAACAGCATATAGAGTTAAATTTTAACTCTGGCCAACACTAGAGTGTTGATGAAAATTAACTTTGAGGGAAACAACTCTATCCAGAGTAAGTTTTAATTTACTCTCATTAGTGTTAACTTATTTAATGTATTTTATATATGTTTAATTTTTACTTTTGTTCCATGTAAACATTTTTCTAAATGCATGAAATGACACATTTCTAATTAAAATATTTATTGAAAATGGCAAGGTAACAGCAACTTCAAATACAAAACAATTGCACCCCACAGACACATTAAAAATACTAATTGAAAACTTAACTACAACCATTTCACACCAGTTTAGTGCCAAATCAATTAATGGTACAGAGTTTCACAATCATTTGGAAAAAAAAAAGTAGCAAATAATAATTTTCTCAATGGCCATACAGTTGGAGGCATTTTTGACAGGGCACAGTAATCTGCTAAGACAAATAAAAACTTAAAATGGAAGCAGTGCACATCTTTACATTCACAGAAATACAATCATTTTTCATACAGCAGTGTCATATGAGTGCAGGCAGCTCTCAATCAATACTCAATCAAAAAGATGACAGTAAGGAACAATAAACAACTGGTCATCTTCCATGCTGTGTGTCATTTGTAAGTCAAATGGCCTGTAATATTCAAGCTCTTCTGTTTTAATAACTGTGTGCATGTCTCTTCTTGGTATAACAACTCTGAATGCATACAAGTGTTCGTCAAAATAAATGGTTTGTAACATTGTAACAACCAAGATGCTTTCCTCTTTCACAACAATACCTTGAATCTTTTGAAAAACTGGCATTTCATCTAATACTCCACTGCAAATGACCAAGCCAATGCGATACTCAATTCCATAGGACTTAACCCACTTCACAGAAGAAACACTATCGTGTTTCTTCTGTGTAACACACACTTCTTCTTCAAAAAAATGACCGTGAAATTTACATAAAAACTATGTAAAATCCCTACTGAAAAGTATGGTAAAACAAAAAACATATATTTTTTGTTTAAATCACAGCAAACTTTTGTAAACTATTAAACAGTATGGTTTTGTTATATCTACAGCAACAATATGTGATTATAATAAAATTTATTTGTTAAAACTACAAATATTGGTAACAAAAACAGAGAAATAATGTAATACTCATAACAAAATGTTTTTGTTGATTTGACATGCGGTTGTTTTTAAAAATACAAAAAATATATGTAAGTCACTTTAAGTTTCTGCTGTAGGCTACTTTGAACATGATTGATGAAACGATGCAAATTGAGGCAGGCCTAATAAAAATGTTTTCACAAAACCATTTGTGAACTAGAGGTTATATATCAAAATATAGGCTACAGTTATCATAACATTGTGTGTATAATTTTAGGCTCAATAAACGGTGCTATTTATGACTTCTTTATAGGCAAAAAAGCCTACCTTGTATGCTTTGTTTCTTTTAGTCTTTATTTTTAATGTAATGTTCAGCCTACTGGTTTTCTATTTATATTAATAAAAAATAATAATTTGAGTAGGCCTATTGTAAAAGGGGGGTGGGGTGAACTGATGGGGTGACATTATAAGTGGGCTATGGACATAGTACTGATGGGTGCAGCAAACGCCACATTATGAACAGTAGCCATTATCATCACAGGATAAACCATAGACTGCATGGGCTAAACAACCTAACAGTGCCTAACCTAACCACAGACTTGTACTTGTATACTATTTCATTCACTGAGTCAGCCTAACTTTGATTTTTAATTTTTAATTTAAAAGTGCGCAGCTCCAACTCGTCTCTGATTGGATAGTGGCGGGGGAGCAGGAGAAGCGCGAGCTCCACTAACGAGCCCGTCAGAGCAGCGCCTTCTTTTAGAGGGAAGAACAGGAGCGGCGCAGAAATCTTCGGAGCACTTTGTCATTTTAAAAGTTTTTTTTCGGACAAATCTACGATTTTAACACAAGTTTTTTGAGGGTCAGTGGCTGTTCAATCGGGAAATTGAAAGTTTGCACGGTAAGCTTCACATTGTGCGACTTTTTTCGAGACCAAACGAAAATGTGTGCTGAAAGCACATGGTGTAAGCTAGGCTAAGCGCTTGATAACTTAGGCTAGTTCACCTGAAAAGCAGAGGCGAACAACTTGAAATCCTAAAAATGATCACCTGTGTCTTTTGTAGAAAGAAATTGGTTACATTAAGAGGCTATGTACTACATTGCAGAGTGCATAGGAATGAGCCTCGTTGTCTTTTCAAATGTGTTGGCGCCAACTGTAGTAAAACATTTACCACTTACTCAGCTTTCAAGGGCCATTTTTATCGTGTGCACAATGCACCTGCACAGCGAGCTGCTCCTAAAGCTGCTGTTGCAGATTTCAGATGTGCACTTTCATTATGTGCCCACCATTTTCACACGGTGAAAGAGCTTGTGTCTCACTTAAATGATCATATTGGAGAGGGCAGGTCAGTGTCATGTCCAGTAAGTGGCTGTAAGCACGTGTTTACAAAAAAGTCATCATTCACTTCTCACTTGAGTAGGAAGCATAAAGCATGCTCCCCTGATAGTATTGATGGCATGTACAGGGAAACTCGCCCTCAGCCCTCAGAAGTAATTGCCAGTACAGATGATTCAGAAAACGCACACGAAGCCATACCAACAGCAAGTGCAGCCAGTGATATACCAGAGAATGATAGTCAGTCTTATCTCAGAAACATGTGTCTCTTTTACCTAAAACTGCAAGGACAACTGCTTATTCCTGCCTCTACTATACAGACTATTGTTGAGGAAATGCAAAATGTGCACGAATTAGGTCAAGCCTACACAATAACTAAAGTAAGTTCTTTATTAAAAAATGATATGAGCCTATCAGATGAAGCAGTCACTAAAATTTGTGAATGCATTAAAGAATCAGATTTGTTCTCTGCCTGTCATCTGGGACAATTAAGAACAACGTACACCAGAAATCAGACATTCGCTAAAATGTTTAAATATACAGAACCCCAAGAAGTGGCATTAGGAATGGATGAAAACATGAGAAAAAAATTTGCTTACTACATACCAGTGGCAGAAACTCTGAAGAGCTTTTTACAGTCAAATTTATGGAGGAATACACAGTCACAACAGTTTGGAGATCCTGATGTAGAGGTTTTTACAGATTTATATGACGGACAAAATTTCAAATGTCACCAGTTCTTTAATGAAAACCCTGAAAGCCTCAAACTGATTTTGTACCAAGATTCATTTGAAGTTGTGAATCCCCTGGGTTCTGCTAAAAAGACGCACAAAGTCCTTGCAGTCTATCTTTCATTAGCAAATTTACCCATTCATTTGCGTTCAAATACTGATAATATGTTTTTGGTCTTGTTGTGTGTTGAGAATGATTTTAAGCATTTTGGGATAGCCAAAGTTTTCTCAGAGTTGTTGGCAGATCTGAAATCCTTGGAGACAGATGGAATAAATGTAGATGGAGAAATAGTAAAAGGGGGTCTTTACTGCATTGCTGGGGATAACTTGGGTTCTCATTGCATAGGTGGGTTTACAGAGAGCTTCAGCTGTTCTCGCTATTTTTGCAGGTACTGTGAAATCACGAGAAGTGAATTTGAGGCTGATCCGAATGCCTGTGGTCCTCCACGCACACCAGAGACGTATGACGCTGCTGTTGCTGATATCCAGGCTGAAAACATACAAGGCATCAGAGGAATAAAGGTAAACTCTATCTTTAATACCCTTGAGTCTTTTCACGTATCCCAGCCTGGTCTCCCGCCTTGTTTAGGTCATGACCTCCTTGAAGGAGTCTTGTCATATGATCTAGCACTGTACCTGAAGAACTTTATAAAAAAGAAAAAATGGTTCACATACTCACTCTTAAACAGGCGGACAAAACAGTTTAAGTACAAAGGGCCTGAAGCACTCACAAAACCATGTGTTGTCAAACCTGACGGAGACAAGTTATCAGGGCAAGCCATTCAAAACTGGAACCTTTTAAGATTGCTACCAGTTTTGATTGGTGACAAAGTGCAAAACCATGAAGATGAAGTATGGCAGTTAGTTCTCCAGCTAAAAGACATTGTGGATCTTATTTGTGCTCAGAAAATTTCCTTGTCCCAGATAGCATATCTTGACATTTTGATCCAAGAGTATTTGGAGATGCGAAAGTCATTGTTTCCTGAAATTCAACTAAAACCCAAGCACCACTATTTGCGCCATTACTCAGCACTGTTGTTAAAATTTGGTCCATTGATAAGGTTATGGACGCTTAGGTTTGAAAGTAAGCACACTTATTTTAAAAGATGTGCCAGACACTTGAGAAACTTCAAAAACATTTGTCAAACTTTGTCAGAGCGTCATCAGATGTATCAGGCATATCTTTTAGCTAGGCAAGAATGCAGTAAACTACTGCAAGTTAAGGACAGCTGTGCATTTTATCCCAACCTCTACAGTGATGCTATTAAGCATGCAGTCAGGGAGTTAGCCTTTTCAGAAACCAATACCACAGTTGCCACAGACATTCAGTACAAGGGCACTGCATATAAAAAAGGACAATTTCTTGTGTATAGTTGTGATGAGAATATGGAGTTTGGTGAACTAATACTCATCTTGATTCAACATGACACATCTGTTTATGTTTTAATGGATATCCACAAAGGTGTCTTCCTCTCAGAATACCATCTGTATTCTGTGACAAAGGGCAGTCTTGGGTTACAGTGCATCAACATTAACGACCTTCCCGATTTCTATCCTTTGGTATCATACATTCTTGATGGATACCAAGTCATTCCACTAAAACACAGTATTGTGGCAAAATAAAGTCCAATTAACACACACTTCTCACTGTAAATAGCTTGACGTAAATATAAGTTACCTGATGCATGTCCCTGCTCTGGTAAGTGTATGTACTGTATATTTTTTCTGTTCTATTTGAAGGTGGGATTTCTTCTTCAGTGCAAATGAGTGAGTCAGAGCAAACCTTCCTAGATGTTGCCATCATGGAAGTCCTACCAGAACTTCAGGCAGTTAATAAAAACATCCTGCAAGAACACTTGCAGTCCATTGGAGTCGAGACGTATGATGATCTACGCTTTGTAACGGAAGCTGATTTGATGACAGCATTACGACCTGTACAAGCCAGAAAGCTTATTTCTGTTTGGAAACAGAAATGTAAGTAAAAACACTACACCAACACAACTATTTAAAATAAAAACAAGACATGGATATTGTATAATATTGTACAGTGTGAATCAGAGTCTTACTTTTTTGTCATTTAAAGACCAAACTCCCGAGAACAGCTCATTATCCTCAGTGGAAGCCTCACCTACCCGATTGCTGTCATCGCTCTCTGTTTCACCCCAAAGTTCTTCATCAACCTCCTCCAGCAGGCCAGAACTTGACACACAGTGGGATGACAACTTTGAAATTCCATGGAGTAAATTTCCTGAGGAAGTGATGCAATTTTTGGAGAGGGGAAAAAGGCCAGGCCCAAGACTGAGGAGGCAAATGGTCCGCATTGTTGTGACTGCGATGATGGAAAAATGCCCTCATGTAGGTAAAAGGCATGCAACTCACGTTGCAAAAAAAATGGTGGAAAAATATCCAAATTCTCTAAAAGATGTAATAGAGGGTGATATTGTTGGAACAGGCTACCATTCCCTTGTCAAACAGTTGCAAAACAGAATTGAAAATGTGAGGCGCACTTCAACACCCAAAATAAGAAAAAGAAAACATCAGGCTGATGACTCGGACACAGATGAGATCCCATTAGAAGAGAGAGCAGCAATGCAGGACACATACGGATGCATTAAATGGAATGTGAAATTTCTGCCCCGTGAAGAAACTCAAGAGAGCCAGCAGCAAAAGATGGAAAAACTCAAGGTGATGTTCCAACACTCTGATGCCAATCCAGAGGAGGTAAAATGTCTAATGAAGTCCACTTTTTACACACAGCGTCAACATGTCAATCAGGGGGAAAGTATCAAATACCTTAGAGAGGAGTGGCCATTTTTGTTTGATGAACTGGGCATGTCAGTCCACTTCAAGGAACTCACTGGGATTGACCTCAAAGAGACATTCACACGAAATTTGGATTTGAAGGGAAAAAGGCTTCTCAGCTACATGACTACAGTATGTGTCAACAAGAGCAAGAAGTTCCTTCAGACTTATGTAAGGCTTCAGAGGATGAGGGGACAGCAGAGTGGCTGCTCAGATGATGTGAAAGAGATGCTTCTGCTCAGCTACTTTGATGAGAAGGAGGAGTCCATGTTCTTCCATGTAGAAGATACATGTCTGGCAGAAGAGGTCCAACTGGAGCAAGTGCCTCTGACACCCACTGTTATTGTCTGTGGTAAGTCTGTTTCATGTTTCTCTCTCTTTTTTTTTTTTTAATTTGCTGGCTGCACGATTATGGCAAAAATGATCACAATTATTTTGATCAATAGAGATCACGATGAATTATCACGATTAATATCTGTTGATTTTAATCAAAACAAATTTTGTTATATAGGCTCGTTATAACTGCTTTTGCATCCATATTGTGCTACATTCCTGCTAATGTACAAATATGTGCATTAAAATAAAATAGGTCCTATGGTGATGCTCTAAAGAGACTCGCTTCAATGGATGCCCGATCATTTCTTGGCCCTCATGCATTCATCGTATTGAACTTTGTTTTTTTTAAGTGGTTAAAGAGGTTCGTTGTGTTGCTTTGTGGCGGCAACACAACTTTACGCCACTCTTTGCATATGACCTGTTCTTGTTTTGTCAGTTGCCTTGAACCCAAAATGCTTCCAAACAATGGATGACGATCTGATTCTCAGGACAAGCCCCTCAGCCTCGCCCTCTGATTGGCTCATGGAGGCACGTGATCAGACAGTGATTTACGCATTGACTTCTATGGGTATCCAGATCAGTGTGTTTATGGAGTGCTAGATTGGCTTTACAAAAACACCTCAAAAAACCTTGATACGGAACGTTATATAAACGGAATGGCACATTTTAAATATCATTCGATCACGCAAATTTGATTGTGGGAAGCCAAAATTGTGGTTGTGATTAAAATTTGATTAATTGTGCAGCACTAACTGTTTATAGAAATGGTCATGTGAGTGCAGCACTTATTAATAGAAGCTGTTAAATAATTTGTTCACAGGACAGTCCTGCTATTCCTCAACAAGGTACATGCTGAGTCTGGATCGGAACCTTATCAACACAAACATCTCCTCCTTCATTTCTGCACTTTGCCTCATGTTTGGCAGCTACTATTGTTTTAACATGCATTACCCATCTGAGCTGGCTTCAACTCTGGAGTTTCTTCAAAGGTGAGTAAACATGGCTTACTCATATCTCAGACCTGGGACTCTGGAACCCAGGTCCCAGTCTTAATCCGGACCTTAAACAAGGCTGGGACCCACACTGGGACTCAACCAAGAGTCAGACCCAAACTAAGCGCCGGACCCAAGCCCTTTCTTTGTCTGGGTCTGTCTCTCAGGCTTGGCTCTGGGTGTGGCCTGAGTCTCAATCTTGGAGTCTCAGCTGGGCTTGGACCCAGACTAGGACTGTTTATACTGTAAGAGTGTCTGTGTGATATTAGAGCAAATATGCCCTAATTGTGCCCAAACTATCAATGTTTAGCGTGAGCACCATTATTATGCACTGCCTTAATCCCTACGGGGTTGAAATTCACCAGAGCTGTACAGGTTTCTACTGGAATCCTCTCCCACACTCCTTCATGATGACATCACGGAGCTGGTGGATGTAAGACACTTTGATCTTGTCCACCTTCCGCTTAAGGATGCGCCACAGGTACTTAAATAGGTTTAGGTACTTAGCCAGTCCATTTTTCTTCAGCTTCCTAAACAAGGTAGTTGTCATCTTGGAGGTGTGTTTAGGGTTATTCTCATGCTGTAAAACTGTCGTGCCATGCATACGGCCCAGTTTACAAAGACGGGATCATGCTCTGCTTGGAATTCATGTTTCCCTCTATGAACCACAACACTCATGCAGCTTTAGATTATGATGCTAACACCACCATGCTTGATTTTAGGCAAGGGACAATTGCTCCTCACCAGGGTGCTACAACACACACTGGACACCATCTGAGCCAAACAAGTTGATCTCGTGTCCTAAGGATAAGCAGTTCATGAACATGGATTACTGGAACCATGTCGTGTGGTTTGATGAGACCAAGATAAACTTGCTCAGATGGTATCCAGCATGTGTGGCAGTACCCTGGTGAGCACCAAGACAACTGTCCCATGCTTAATGTTAAACGTGGTGGTAGCATCATGATCTAGGGCTCTATGAGTGCTACTGGGACTGGTGAAGTGTGGTTCATAGAGGGACATGAATTCCAAGCAGAGCATGATCCCCTCTCTTCGGAAACCAGGCTGCATGGCATGGCAGTTTTACAGCATGATAATGACTCTAAACCCAACTCCATGATAACTGCCTTGTTGAGGAAGCTGAAGGTAAAGGTGATTGGCCTGGCCAGGTACTTAAAGCCCATTTGAGAACTTGTGGCGAATCCTTAAGCAGGAGGTGGAAGAGAGCAAGATGTCTAACATCCACCAGCTCTGTGATGTCATCATGAAGAAGTGTGGGAGATGATTCCAATAGAAACCTGTGCTTGTAGCGTATAGCCTATTTTTTTTTTTTCAAAGTAGCATGTAACGTAGCCTATTTTTACTCTGAAGTAGGGTGATTCCGTGTCAAATCAGGACACTTCTGGACCGCATCGTCACTGATTTTAACAAAACTTGGCATACTGATTTAGTCATATGAGAAACCCACAGAACTGAATTTTCACGTTTCTTCCATCAATATTAAGGGAGATACAGACTAAAAGTTTGAATTAATTGGGACGGGCACTATACCTTTGACTTATTGTATCTCCTTTAATGTAAGTCACACAGAAATGGTTCTTATGTTGTTTGAAAGCTCTTTTCCGGCTCTATAATTTACACAAATAGCATATGATACCCAAAATGAAAGGTAGCCGAGCTATTAAATATTATAATATTAAAAATTGAATAGCAAAAACCTATTTTTAAAATGGGTATTTTTCCTAAAGCTAGCCTGTAATGTCTTTAACATCTCCAGAAAATTTGGTCTTTGGTTTTTGAGCCATTGCTGAGATATTGTGACCTATAAGGTACCATCGCATGGTTTCAGGTCTGTAATGGGCCCTTTTGACATGAATTGTATTGCAAGCACAGGTGTAACTAATTCAGTTAATTAAGGTTCCAGTTATTCTGAACTGAAGGTATTACTGAAAATGAACTTCAGTAAAGTTCTTTTTTTTTAATTACTGAATTATTGGCTGAGATTATCTTGATCATCTAAATATGCAGCATAAGTGGTTAGTACATTGTCCTGAGTTGGTAGAAACAAGACAAGAACAAGACAAAAGAACTTGCATTTAAAAAAAATTGTTTTATTCATTCAGACATAAACCATTAGGAAGCTTATAGTGGATATAAAAATAAAGAAAGCAGACACTGCAAAATAGAATTAATTCAATAGTACTCAGAATTCATTCAGTAGAATTCCTTTCCCCCCCTTCAGTTCACACGTTTGATTCCCGACATACAGTGAAGCACCTTCAATTAGGTACTTTACCATAGTAGAGATCATGCATTCTTTTATAATGTCAGTCATTTGAGAAAATATAAACAAGTCTGTCCTCATCTGTAACAAAACAAAACTACAACTAAATGGGCTCCTAGGGCACTGAATGATGGTGACTATAACACTGGAATCACAAATAAGCTGACTACATCCCCACTTTAGGTTGCCCCGCAAGAAAAGAAACTACACTCTCATTTTATACTTTATCAGTGCCTGTGATGCAGCAACTGTGTCCTTGGTAGGCAATGTATATGTGCGTCCTGTTGCAGTCGCAGATTCCACTACTAGAAGCACATTCTGATGGTCCATGACAAGGTTATCCAGACAGTATGGGAATGTGTAGGATGGAGATGGTCCGTGAGGATGTACAAAGGTCAATCTCATCTCTCCAGTGCTAGGCATATATTCTTCAACACATGCTAGCTACCAGTCATCATTATATACAGCCACAACATACTCTTTGATGCTCAGACTGTCCAGGAACTGACAATGTCCTTTGCAGACTTGAAGACTACATGGACAAAAGCATGATTGATAATGTGGTGTACAAGCAATTTCTTGTTGAATAATATATGCCTAGCACTGGAGAGTTGAGACTGAACTTTCTACATCCTCACGGACCATCTCCATCCTACACATTCCCATACTGTCCGGATAAACTTGTCATGGATCATCAGGATGTGCTTCTAGTAGTGGAATCTGTGACTGCAACAGGACATAAATATACATTACCTACTGTACCAAGGACACAGTTGCTGCATCACAGGCACTGATAAGGTATAAAATGAAAGTGTAGCTATTGCTTCTCTTCTTGCAGGGCAACCTAAAGTGGGGATGTCGTCAGCTTATTTGTGACTCCAGTGTTGAATTTCATCATTCAGTGCCCTATGAGCCCATTTAGTTGCAGTTTTGTTTTGTTAGAGATGAGGACAGGCTTGTTTTATATTTTCTCAAATGACTGACAACATTATAAAAGAATGCATGATCTCTACTATGGTACAGTACTTAACTGAAGGTGCTTCACTGTATGTCAGGAATCAAACGTGTGAAATGATGAGGGAAAAAAAAATTCTACTGAATGAATTCCGAGTACTATTGAATGAATTCTATTTTGCAGTGGCTGCTTTCTTTATTTTTATATCCAATATAAGCTTCCTAATGTTTTATGTCTGAATGAATAAAGTAATGTTTTAAATGCAAGTTCTTTTGTCTTGTTTCTTCCAACTCAGGACAATGCACTAACCACTTATGCTGCATATTTAGACGATCAAGATAATCTCAGCCAATAATTCAGTAATTAAAAAAAAAGAACTTTACTGAAGTTCATTTTCAGTAATACTTTCAGTTCAGAATAACTGGAACCTTAATTAACTGAATTAGTTTCACCTGTGCTTGCAATACAGTTCATGTCAAAAGGGCCCATTACAGACCTGAAACCATGCGATGGTACCTTAGAGGTCACAATATCTCAGCAATCACTCAAAAACCAAAGACCAAATTTTCTGGAGATGTGAATGACATTAAAGCCTAGCTTTAAGAAAAAAAAATTAGCCGTTTTAAAATATAGTTTTTTTTTGCTATTAAATTTTTAATATTATAATATTTAATAACTCTGCTACCTTTCATTGTGTGTAGTATATGCTATTTATGTAAATTATAGAGCTAGAAATGAGCTTTCAAACAACATAACCATTTCTGTGTGACTTACATTAAAGGAGATACAATAATTCAAAGGTATAGTGCCCGTCCCAATTAGTTCAAACTTTTAGTCTGAATCTCCCTTTATATTGATGGAAGAAACGTGAAAATTCAGTTCTGTGGGTTTCTTATATGACTGAATCGGCATGCCAAGTTTCGTTAAAATCTGTGACGTTGAGGTCCGAAAGTGTCCTAATTTGACACAATCACCCAGTAGTGTACAGCTTGAAGTTACAAAAATGTGGTATATTCACTTTGAGATACTCTGCTTTAATGTGCTTTTATTCTACAGGTGTTTTTTCGCGATAAACCCAGAAAAAGGAACTAAAGTAGAGAATAAGAACTCGAAGCGTCGTCTCAACGTGAACCCTCGAGTCCTCACCCTGATACAGGATCTTGCCAATCACGAGTGGCGTTAAGCTCTTTTTGTGGACTCTCACTGAGAAGAGGTACTTTTAGTTTGCGCTTCAAGTCTTCAAGGTAACGTTTTCTGGTACAGAGCACCACCTGCTTGTTTCATGAAGGAATTTTCCATATTTTGTTTTTTTTGTAAAAGTGTTATACTGTGTTACTGCAGTGTTTTTACACTGCATACTGTATGGACTCTTTCTGTGGACTGTTTCCTTGAGAAGAGATACTTTTAGTTTTCGTGTAAGGTAACTTTCTGGTACAGAGTCCACCACCTG
>JAODXR010000026.1:58877686-58887785 GCA_028877395.1 Cathorops festae | reverse complement strand
AGACACAGACAACCATTCACACTCACATTCACACCTACGCTCAATTTAGAGTCACCAGTTAACCTAACCTGCATGTCATTGTACTGTGGGGGAAACTGGAGCACCCGGAGGAAACCCACGTGGACAACATGCAAACTCCACACAGAAAGGCCCTCGCCAGCCACAGGGCTTGAACCTGGACCTTCTTGCTGTGAGGCGGTAGCACTAACCACTACACCACTGTGCCTCCCCAGGCTATATATTTGAGGTCTAAATTTCTACCTTTAGCTTTTGTGTCCCACTATGAAGGACCCACTCTAGGACTGCCCCCAAACAAAATGGCAGCTCCTATTAAAATAACTGAAAAAGGACTTCTCTTTGCCTGAACACAGACTTATGATTGGCTGCCCAATATATGCTTCTCATTGGTGAAAACATACCTTCCATTAGCTTCAAAAGAAAACAGACCTGCTCATATTTCTTACTGTATGACATTTTAAGGGTTTTACAATGAATGACAAATCTGTGTTTGCACACGAAATGCATGTACAACAATAAAAATCAGTGGTGAAGAACACAAGATGGTTATACACATGTGTATGCGTGCGCGCACACACACACACACACACACACACACACACACACACACACACACACACACACACACAAGATCCTTTAAATATTTAAACTCAAAAATTGTTCTTAGGCTCAGCTTAATGGAGACTGGTGTCAAAAACCTCCTAAGTATAATATAAATTCAGGGTAAATAATACAACAATTTCACCATGATCTTAGAAAATAATTGTCCCAAACTAATGCAGTTGTGTGTATGTGTCAGGCCCATAACATTTTTGTAAAATTATTTCACATCTTGTATTTTAAAAACTTATATGATGTACTTTTGATTGTGAGCAGAATTAATTCACCAATGGAGTACAAGATGGACCACAAGAGGCGAGGTTTGGCGTTAATCTTCAACCAGGAAAACTTTAGATGTTCCCCGAAACGGCGTGGCTCAAATAAAGACAGAGACAATCTCGCAGAAAGGTGGACACTCACAAACAAAAGAAATATGATAATTTCATCATGAGGAAAAAAAATGATTAGATACCTGTACCTGTTTTCTTTGCACACATAAATATTTCAGGTGTCCTGAAAGTCTCTGGTAAATTGTTCTTTTATTTTGAAATCAGACCATGAATTTCCTAATTCAGATTTGAAAGCCAGATTTGTAAATCCCCCTAATCCTATATATTTTTGTATTAAGTGTTTAAAATTGCATGTCCATGCTGTTTTTCTTTGAAAATGCTATAGCTTTAAAATCAAAGTACATAAAATTACCATCTCTTTACATCTTTGGCTACTTTCCATTTTTATTTCAGATTTCAAGTCTTAGGGTTTGAAGTAAACACTCACAATAACAGAACTAAGAAGGAGGTGCTAGGGGAATTACATAAAGGTACAATTCTCAAACTCCATCATGTTTTTGAAAACTCATTTATTTTCTGTACATTTTGTCAAATCAACATTAATAACTTTTAAACGCAGCTGCTGCAGCCAACCATGCAGATGCCGACTGCTTTGTCTGCATTTTCTTGACTCATGGGAAAGAAAGGAAAATTTCCGCATTCGATGATGACATTGATATTAAGGATATAACAGATCTGTTCAGAGGAGATCAGTGCAAGAGCCTTGTCGGGAAGCCCAAGATCTTCATCTTTCAGGTAAGTGTGATGTCACTCAACAACAACAACAGTTTATTACTCCTCATTAAGACACTTCATCCACTTTTATTAGAGTAAACTGTAAACAAATTAACGCAGCAATTTATTGGGAACTTGGATTTCCAAGAGATTACTGTAAACAACTGTAAAACAGTAAACAAGATATTACATTGCAGTAAAGTAATGTAATGTCTTGCACAGTATAAAATGACATATAATCTAGTATGGGCGGCACGGTGGTGTAGTGGTTAGCACTGTCGCCTCACAGCAAGTAGGTCCGGGTTTGAGCCCCATGGCCGGCGAGGGCCTTTCTGTGCCGAGTTTGCATGAGTTTGCCACCTCTGTTTGATGGATACCAACTCACAATTTTGCAAGTGGTAGGTGGCGCATGCTCGTTGCGGCGACACGGTCAGGTGCATGTCTTGTTTGTAGCTATGTTTCCTCGTTTTGTTTGATCAAAGTTTGTGTCTTAAATATCGCAAATTAAGTGTAAACATTTGTAGTAACGCAAGATGGGGCGAAACATCGAAGTGTTTCTTCTTGTAGTTTTAATATGTTGCCTCTTGGACTACACGGTGCTGGCGACAGGGCTTTCCGATGGTCTTCAACTTAAAATCACCTACAGTTGAGAGGCTCTGCTGAACATCAGGGAAGCGGTTCCCTCTCTCCCTTGAGATGAACTTATTGGATTACCGACACCACCTTTTCCAGATGACAAACCAAAGCGAAAACGTGGAAGGAAAGGGGGAGTGCGAGCTCGACTGAGAAGGAGGCCATTCAGGCCACCTTTACCAACCATTATGTTTGGGAACGTACAAAGCATTCGGAATAAAACCGATGAACTCCGTGCCTGTGCGCAACACCTGGCTGACTACCGGCAATCCTGCCTGATTTGTTTATCAGAAACCTGGCTGACGGAGTCGGACCCAGATTCATCTGTTGAACTGGAAGGCTTCACACTGGTAAGGGCAGACCATGATTCCAACTCCGGGAAGAGAAAAGGTGGAGGTGTGTGCACGTGTTCATAAACAACAGGTACTGCAACTCAGCATACATCACCGTGAAACAAACTTTGTACAAAAGACATTGAACTGCTATCGGTCAATCTAAGACCTTACTATATGCTGCGTGAAATACACCAGATTTGCCTTTTTATTGTAAACATTGCACCTTCAGCTGACGTTAAGGAAGCTGCTAACACTATACATGAACTTGTGACACTGACTGAAGCAAAAGCGCCCGACGCAGCAAAATTGATACTTGGGGATTTTAATCTTTGTTCTTTGGCAGAGACTCTACCTGCGTATCACCAATATATATCATGTCCCATGCTGGAGGGGGCGTGCCTAGACCTGTGTTATGGCAACCTGGAGAAAGCCTACTACGCGACGGCCCTACCAGGGCTCGGAAAGTCGGACCACAACATGATCCGCCTAATACCAACGTACCAACCTCTGCTGCGCCGAGAGAAAGTAAAGAAAAAACAGGTGAAATGTTGGACCACTGATGCATCTAATACTTTAAGAGACTGCCTAGACTGCACTGATTGGGAACTTCTGATAAAATCGTCGTCAAACATCAATGACGCTGCACTCGCAGTTTCAGGATACATTCATTTTTGCGAGGACATTATTGTTCCAAAAAAGACCATGAAACTTTACCCAAATAATAAACTATGGATTACTCCTGAACTTAAAGAACTACTAAACCGTAAAAAGAGGCTGTTTAAATCTGGAGGCTCAAAGGAGGACATTAGACCTATACAGAAAAATATTAAAAAGAAGATACTGGACTGCAAGACTGCTTATAAGAACAAGATTCAGTCACTATTCAACCATGACGCTAAAAGGGCCTGGCAGGGATTACAAATTATGACTGGATATAAACCTAAAATGCAGAACTTGATTGGGTCAGATGACAATGCCTTTTCAGATGAACTGAACACTTTTTATTGTAGGTTTGACAGTACAGACTATACAACTCAGCAGAAACTGGCAATGGATGCAGTCAGAACTATGCAAGTTCGTGACATACAAATCAGCACTGAGGAGGTTAAAGAACAGTTTTTACGTGTTAATATTAATAAATCTCAAGGTCCAGACGGTATCAGTTGCAAAGTGCTGCGCACATGTGCCGATTCACTTGCTGTTCCATTTCAAATGCTGTTTCAGCAGTCAGTAGAAACAGGATTAATCCCTGCTCAGTGGAAACAGTCTCTGATTGTACCGGTACCAAAGAAAAGCAGGCCCAAAGAGATGAATGATCTGAGACCTGTCGCATTAACCTCAGTGCCTATGAAATGCTTAGAGAAAATCATATTGAAACATCTGCTTAGTGAGGTAGCAACATCTTTGGACCCATTCCAGTTTGCATACCAGCCAAGGCGGGGAGTGGAGGATGCACTGCTGACCATGACAAACAGCATATTTGAACATCTAGAGGAGCCTCGCAGCTTTGTAAAGATTGTTTTCATTGATTTTAGCAGTGCATTCAACACCATCCAACCCCACCTGCTGGTAGACAAATTGGTCAAGTTAGGTGTTAACCCAAGGCTTATTATATGGATTAACAACTTCCTGTTAAACCGCACTCAGCAGGTCAGATTTAATCATGTCATCTCATCCGCTAAGGTCATTAACACGGGTGCTCCCCAAGGATGTGTGCTGTCTCCCATACTCTACACACTTTACACCAACGAGTGTCGTGCTGTTGCGACTACACACTCCTACTTTAAGTATGCAGACGACACTGCTCTGGTGGGGTTCTTAAAAACAGGGGAGCTGTCAATGACCAGCTTTGAAGAGGAAGTAGGGAGCTTCATAAAATGGTGCTCTGACAATTTCCTCAATGTTAACGCAAGCAAAACAAAAGAAATGGTTATTGATTTTAGACGTAGTGCAGAAGAAGTACTAAACACTGTCGTCAACAACACATCGATAGAGAGAGTTAACACCTACAAATACTTAGGGGTTGAGATTGATGATCAGTTGAGATTTGACAAATGTGCCGCTTTTAAGGTGAAGAAACTTCAACAAAGAATGTTTTTCTTAAGAAAGTTGCGTAGTTTTAATGTTGACACCTACATTTTAGAATTATTTTATAAGTCTGTACTTCAGAGTGTCTTGTCCTTTGGTCTGGTCTGTGTCTTTGGTAGTATGCGTAAACAAGATCAGGATAAACTGCAACGTATTATTAAAACAGCTAGTAGGATAATTGGGTGCAATCAAACATCAGCTGCTCAGCTGTTTCAAGACATCATACTACACAAGGCTGAAAGTATTCTTGGAGACATTACCCACTCTTTACATAATAGATTTCAGTTAAGCCAATGTGGTAAGGGGAGGCTACTACAAAGAAAAATAAGAACAATCAGGTTCAGCAAGTCATTTGTTCCCTCTGCAATCAGAATTGTTAATGAAAGACACAGTTCTCAGCAAAGGACTTGACACTGTAGTACTGTGTGTGTGTGTGTGTGTGTGTGGTATGCATCAGCCTAGCTGTGTGGAGAGGAGCTAGAGAGTTTTTTTTTTTAATCTGTTTTTTATCTTTTTAAGTTTTGTCTACCTTGTCTGAAGTTGTCTGTACTATATGCACCTTGACTACTCGAATTTCCCTTCTGGGATAATAAAGTTAACTTTGACTTTGACTTTGAGCAGAATGACTCGTGCTATAAATAGCAGCGATTACTCCCAGTTCAGTCTCTCACCTTGATCAGCTCGTACGAGACCGTAAGTAAGAGACCTGTAAGGTAAGAAATCTTGATTTCTTCTCTTCACATTCCACTAATTCATTACCAGTGTGGTACGGGTGCCTTGTGTCCCCGAAAATTGTTGTGGTATGTGTATTCAAGCATTCATGTGACTGGCAGTGGGAGTCCCCCCACAGGCCTGCCCAAAGAGAAGTGCCCAGACCTGCTAAATGCCCTACCTCAGCTACGGTGACAGAAATTGGTAACACAGAATCACCCCAGATCCTCTCATTTCTCCAGGCTCTGTCATGGAGGATGGATGGGCTGGAAGGTCAACAGGGCTTGTCTTCTACTTCCTTGCCCCTAGGCCAGGGGGATACCCTCTCATCCAGACCTGAGAGTGATGGTGAGGAGGATGGGCAGGGCAATGTGGATGTGTTATCCCTCTATGCTCCCCACACAGTGACGGGCAACACAACAGGTGGGGATAGCCTTGGGGGAGACCTGCATTCTGGCTCTGCAAAACCAGCTGACGGCTCCATGGGGATGGAAGAGACCCCTGTCAGCTCCCTGATATCATGGGTGTTGAGTGCTGCCAAGGTCCTGGGCCTTCAGGTGCCTGCACCAGTCTCGGCTCCTTTGCGAGGAGTCTGGGAGGGCGTCTCTCACACTACCCCACCACCTCCTATACCTGTGGCAGATGATTATGCAACAATGCTCAAGTCAACATGGACAAGTCGTCGCAACGCCCCTGTTTTCATGCAGGCTGCCACCAGCTGGCAACAGCTGCTTACGTGGTTGAGACTGGACTAGGGGACATGTCACCAGTTGAACCATCAATGGCTGCATTGATGTCCCTGAACCTTGCCCACGTATCCCCCAATCTATTTTGCCCTCATAAGTAGTGCGCAAAGATGGACCACCTGGCCACTTGCTCTTTTAATACATCAGCATGAGCAGCCCGGATGGATAATGCTCTAGACATCACCCTGGTGGCTCTATGGAAGACACTGAGCCCAGACGATCAGGACGCCAGGGCCATGGTGGATGCAGCTCTTTCTTTCCACTCCCAGCTGACGCAGAACATGGGGAATGCTATGGCCTCTGCGATGCTGTGCCATAGACAGATTTGGCTGGCACAAACCTCCCTGCCAGAAGCCATCAAGCAGGAACTTCTGAGCCTCCCTGTGGTGCCTGGGCATGTTTTTTTACCCAAGATCCCAGGAGGTGCTTGATCATGCTGAATGCACTGCAGCATCTAGGGAAGCTGTCCAACGTGTGTGCTGTAAGTCAGCTTCAATGGCCAGCCAGGTGCCTATAGGTAAGTATAAGCTGCAGCAGCCCACCTGGCCTCCACCAGGTAAATATAAGCTGCAGCAGCCCACCCGGCCTCCACCAGCAAGCAATGACCCAGTGGCCCCAAAGCCCCAACCCAGGGGAGGAAGAGGGCTGCAGCAGGACACACACAGGGATGCAGACTATGGCAGCGGTCCTGCATAGGAGTCTTGGGTTGCCCATGGATTGTCCTTCCCAGCTGTCATGGACCTCCTGGGAGGGGATTGCACCAGACCCTTGGGTTGTGGCTACGATGGCTCACAGCTACTGATTGCAATTTCAACGGTGACCCCCTATGTTTTCAGGGGTCAGGGTAACGTCCGTAAAAGATCCATCTTTGATGTCCATAATCAAAGAGGCTCAAGAGTTACTTCTAAAAGGCGCCATCTCAGAAGTACCACCCAGCGCACAACTCACTGGGTTCTACTCCAAATACTTTATTGTTCCAAAAAAGATGGCGGTCATCGGCCTGTTCTCGACCTCAGGCCCTTGAACCGATATCTCAAGGTACTGCCTTTCAAGATGGTCCACACAAGAATAGTGATGTAGTCCATCAGGCAAGGGGAGTGGTTCACATCCCTGGACCTAAAGGATGCGTATTTCCACATCCCAATCTGCCCAGAACACAGGCCCTTCCTGCGCTTCACATTCCACGGCAAGGTGTTCCAGTTCCAGGTCCTGCCTTTTGGCCTTTCCCTGGCCCTAAGGGTTTTTACTCATGTGGTGTCAGCCGGGCTGTCCCCCCTCCAGTCTCAAGGGATAAAAATGCTACCCTATCTGGATGATTGGCTCATCTGCGCCCCCTCTAGAGAGAAGGTAATGTGTGACACAGATACAGTTCTGGCCCACATCCAATTCTTGGGCTTCACTGTCAACCACAAGAAGAGCAACCTGCAATCCTGCCAACAGATGGAATTCCTTGGCATCTTCCTCGACTCAGTTGGCAGGATGGGGTCCCTCACTCCACGGAGAGTGGGCAGCTTTATCGAAATACTGAAGTATTTCCGCTTGGGCAGTCTTGTTACAGCTCAGAGTCCAGAAGCTGCTGGGTTTGATGGCCACAGCAGTAGCAATAATTCCTCTTGGCCTGCTAAGAATGCACCCCTTGCAGTGCTGGTTCAATGCTTTCCATCTCCACCCAAAAGACGACAGGCAGGTGAGGCTGCATGTGTCTCGGGCGTGCTTCCAAGCTCTACGTCCTTGGAGGGACTGGGAGTTCTTGCTCAGAGGTGTCCCACTGGGGGGCCTTCCCCACAGGAGACAGGTCATTTCGACAGATGTGTCCCTGACAGGCTGGGGAGCTGTCTGGGAAGCACGGTCGGTGAGGGGGATGTGGCAACCCTGTGGATGTTGGAGCACATAAACGTCCTCAAGCTGAAAGCAATCCATCTCACTCTTCAAAGATTTTTGCCGGTGTTGCAAGACCAACATGCTTTTGTGAGAACAGACAGCACCTCAGCGGTGTATCATGTGAATCACCAAGGGGGCATGAGGTCCCAGCGGTGCCTCCAGGTGGCAGAGGAGTTGCTGACATGGGCATGGCCACAACTCTCTTCACTGAGGGCAGTGCACATCCCAAGTGTAGAGAACAGAGCAGCCGACATTCTCTCCAGGATGGGGCCACTCCCGGGAGAATGGAGACTGAACACGGACATCATCAGTCAGATCTGGATGTGGTACGGTGTTGCAAAAGTGGATCTCTTTGCATCAGCAGAGACAACACACTGCCCGGAATGGTACTCCCTCATGGGACAGGGGGGCAGTCTGGGCCTGGATGCTCTGTCACAAGAATGGCCAATAAGTTTGCTGTATGCTTTTCCTCCACTCCCTCTTATAGCTCAGGTCCTCCAGAGGATCGGAGAGGGCCAACACTCAGTCCTGCCAGTTGCTCCATGGTAGCCATTGAGGCCTTGGTTCCTGGACCTGCTCCGGCTGCTGCAGAGTCAGCCATGGCAGTTACCATGCAGAGCGTATCTTCAGTCACAGGTGGACAGGCAGATCTGGTATCCGAACCCAGGTGCCGTACGTCTATGGGTTTGGCCCCTGCAGAGTCCATCACTGAGCATTTAGACGAGCCTGTTCAAGAGACACTCAATAGCACCAGGGCTCCATCTACTAGAGCTTGCTATGCACTCTGATGGAGGATCTTTTCAGATGGGTGTACCGGCATGGGTCTTGAGCCAGCAGCTTGCCCTGTGCCACATATTTTATGCTTCTTGCAGTCCCATTTGGATCAAGGCAGGGCAGTCAATACAATAAAAGTCTATGCTTCGTCCATTTCAGCCTTTCACCAAGGGTGCAGATAACAGACCCCTGGGTAGGCATCCTTTGATTAGCAAATTCTTGAAGGGAGCCTGCTGGTTGCATCCAGGTCGCGCCTTGCGGATGCCAAGCTGGGATCTGCCCTCAGTCTTAACATCGCTCACTGAAGCTCTGTATGAGCCTCTTTCAGACGCAGATTTATGATCCTTGTCCCTTGAGACTGCTTTTCTGTTGGCACTCTGTTCAGCAAAGCGGGTTGGAGAGCTGTGTGCTCTCTCCATTAGCGACGACTGTCTAAGGTGGCAGGCAGTAGGTACTGGCATATTGCTTTGGCCAAATCCAGTCTTTTTTGCCAAAGGTTCTGAAAGCAGCAGTCCATCAACCAGGTTCTGGAGGTGTCCCAATTCCAGCCTTCCTCTGCCTCACAAGCAGAGCAGGACAAGTTGCTCACTTTGTGTCCAGTCAGGGCCTTGATGGCATATCTGCCCCTTACACAGTCCTTGAGGAGAACACACTCAACTTTTTATCTGTTATGGAGCAGCGAAGAGTGGGCTGCCACTTTCCGAACAGAGGCTGTCTCATTGGCTGGTGGAGGTTATTTCCCACACTTAGAGGGCTCAGGGGATACTGATCCCTTTGGGTATGAGGGCTCACTCTAACAGAAGTGTAGCTATGTCTTGGGCTGCCCTTAGGGGTGTGGCAGCAAGTGATATCTGTGCAGCGGCTTCATGGGCTATGACATGCATTTTTACAAGATTTTACAGGGTGGACGTAACTCGCCCAGCTCTGGTTGGCGATGCCCCCCTCATGTCTGTGACCAAGCGAGGTTCTAATGATTAATTCTGGCTTACTCATGACTCTTTTGGTATGTGTCATCCCTTATTTTAGACCGTAGTGACTGTCAGAGCAAGGTCGAAACTGATCATAAGTTATGAAGGTAACTATGGATCTGTGAGACTGAGGGAAGACCATCACTATCCTTGTCGCTCGGACCATGCAGAGGTGCTCAAGGTAGGAGACTGAACCGGGAGCAATCTCTGCTATTTATAACATGAGTTGTTCTGCTTCCAGAGGTCATGAACTTGACTTTGTTGACATATGGTCTCGGTGG
>JAODXR010000026.1:47819765-47829830 GCA_028877395.1 Cathorops festae | reverse complement strand
ATTATATTATATATAATTATATTATTTATAAATATAATAATTATTATTTTTATTATTATTATTACACACTAATGTTAATTGGGAGTATATGTAGGTCAAATTTTCATAAGAAAAATGTTGCTTGTAAAAATTATTTAAAAATAAATCAATCAACAAAAGTAAAAAGTTACCTGTTTGCCGGAAGTTCACTGAAGTTCACTGAAACTAAACAGAAAATAAAATCAATGTCATAAATAAATAGCCTAAATGAATTAATAAATAAAGTAAATTATGGTGTCCACACAGAGACAAAAGTCTGATCACTCCGAGCAAAATGCAGGATTTTATATTCTACTGTGTTTGTTTAGGATGGGAAAATAAATACGTTATTGGGCTTCTTTTCCATCAGGCAAAAAAAAACAACAACTGAACAATCCGACTTGCGTCATGCGTTTTAAATTCTAGATGCTGAACTGTCTTTAGTCAGGCAGTGTAGACACGTGCACACGTGTGTGTGTGTGTGTGTGTGTGTGTGTGTGTGTGTGTGTGTGTGAGAGAGAGTTGTAGTGTAGAATGGTAACAGATGTGTTATCATGGGGATGTCCTCTTCCCGTTTGCCTGGCTGATTGATTGTTATATTTCAGCTCAAACAGAGCCTCAGGAGCTCCACACTCTTTAAATGTCTGTGCAGCTCAAACAGCGCGCTCTCAGTGAAGCCCCGCTGCAGGAGCGCGCCGCCCGGGTGACGCTTCAGAACATCTTCACAATCTATGAACAAATAAATTGGCCATTAAATATAGATGAAAATTATACGGTAATAGATCGTATTTCCATTCCCGTCGTGGTTATTTTATAACTAACGCTTGCCTTTTTTTTTTTTAAAGCATTGGATAAAAAGCACATTTAAAAAAAAATCTGGGTGACATTTTCCATCCGACCCATGTATTACATTCAAGTAATCGAATGTGTCTGCTATTGTTATTTGGAGTATTGTTATTTGGCTCAAATGCGTTAACCTTATGCACTTTGCACCATGACTGACAATTTTTCCACTATTTCATTCATTACCACTTAAATCCCTGATCTATTTAATCATACTGTGGCGATGCTGTTAATAATAATAATAATAATAATATTATTATTATTATTATTATTATTATTATTATTATTATTATTATTATTATTGTCGTTATTTTTACTGTTTAGATGCCCAGCTACTATATTTGATAGTACCATATTATTATTATTATTATTATTATTATTATTATTAAATATCGAAATACTAAGTATATTAGACAAAAGTTGCACTAAAATAATGGCTTGGATCCAGTAACTTCGTGTTTCTAACACAGCTAACCGGCATGCAGCAGAGCTAATGTGATTTTACGCATGTTTACGCTTTGTGATGGGAAAGATACAACCAGTGTCAATGAGGCTTACGTTTAATCAAGGAAATGTCCCGAGGAAATCTCTGTAGCCACAGTTACTGATCAGTGACGAGGCTGGAGGCTGTAGATCACTGAGGATCCCAGACAATCTTTGAAAAGCTTATAAAAAAAAAAAACCCAACAGCTTAGTTTAACTCAAGCCTGGCTAGAAATAATGGAAAAAGTACAGGAAGGTGAAAATGTCAATGATCAGGGTGCGTTTTTTTTTACTTGTCTTCTGCTTCTGTAGTTAAATTATACTGTCTAATTAAACATCTGTAAATAGAAATAAATACAGCAGAGAGAGAGAGAGAGAGAGAGGCTGAAAATGCACTCCGTCTCCTCTTCATTAGCAGCAGTGGAATGGCCACACAGCCCAGTCGCATCGAGGTTAATGTACTTACACTGTCAGCTGTAATGGGTCACAGAGTAAATGTGTCTTTTTGTCAAATCTGGAAACAATGATTTTCTACAGTATGATGCGTCACTAATAGCGCTACAATAAGACCTTGATAGAGTGCGGCTTTGTTCAAGTGACGCGCACGCGGCGCGTCCTGCTGCTTGCCCTCCAATCAGAGCGCGCCCTCACTTAGCCCCTGTCCAATGGGAAATACGCGCGTGCAGGTGGCGGCGCGGTTATCAGCGGCTCCGCGAGCATCATAACACAGAGTCAATTTAGCAAAGTGAGTGGAGCTAACGCGCGCCATCACACGCACGCGCTGCAATCCAGCCATTATACACGACCTCCAGCTTCCGAGCGCGCGGCGGATTGTGGGTCGGGACGCGCTGAAGGCTGTGACACGAAAACTCCCTGAACTACAGACACTGTGGCTGGGGACTCGCCCGAGGTTCGGGCAGACATTTGTGTTATTTAAAACTTTTGATCAGCTGCGCTTCGTGTTGGATGAACTTCCTCAGCTCGAGTGGCCGTGTGTGCGGTGGCGCTTGTGCTCGGCCACTGGCGCTCTTCGATTAGTGTTTTAATTGGGTGTTCAGGTCTTTTTCCCGCGCTCACTGTGTGGTTCATGTACACCAATGTTAGCGGTGGGGCAAATGGATGCTAACAGGCAGAGTGCTTTCGTGTTGGGTAGCACGCCACTGGCTGCGCTTCACAACATGACCGAGATGAAGAGCTCGCTGTTCCCCTACACACTGCAGAATCCCGCCGGCTTCAAGGCGCCTACCCTCACCAGCATCAGCTCGCAGCTCCCGCTGGGCACACCGCACGGAATTAGCGACATCCTGGGGAGACCCATCACCACGGCGGGACAACTGCTCTCCAGCTTTCCAAGGATAAACGGCTTGGCCACCTCCGCCGGGATGTACTTTAACCCCGCTGCCGTGTCGCGCTACCCGAAGCCCCTGGCGGAGCTCCCGGGCAGAGCGCCCATCTTCTGGCCCGGAATGATGCAGAGTTCCCCGTGGAGGGAGCCTCGACTGCCCTGTCAGGGTGAGACAACCATCTGTCTTTTCACACCTTAGTTTTTACAAAGTCTAACCTGCTCATGCAAAATTTTATACAAAGAGCACCAGCTTGTTTTTCTTGTTCTTTCCCCCTCCTGTTTTATTTTGTTGAATAGAAATGCATTACAGCATCTCCATACTTGTTCTCAAACCCCCCAAAAAGTATGCTCAGCCTTCAACTCGAAAAATTAATTCAATTTTGCTTGTTCATCATAAGTATTAATTCAACAACAACAACATTTATTATTATTATTATTATTATTATTATTATTAGGCATCTTGGGTAGGGGTCAGTGGGACTTGTTCTATGTTGTTCTGTTCTACCAGTCCGTGTCCTCTTTTTTTTTTTCTTAAATCTTGGCATTACTGACTAAAATCAAGACCAACGTTTCACAACAACTTATTCTATATCCTCAACTCATCCAAAACTTTTTTTGTCTATTTCAGCACAAGCAAATTTAATGTTGGATAAAGACGGGAAGAAGAAACACTCCAGACCAACATTTTCGGGACAGCAAATTTTTGCGTTGGAAAAAACTTTTGAACAGACTAAATACCTGGCCGGACCGGAAAGGGCGCGTCTCGCCTACTCACTGGGAATGACCGAGAGTCAAGTGAAGGTGTGTATTAGTTCAGATCCCGAGTTGAACAGACCTGTTACATCAACAAGAAAAAAACCCTCAATAAATAATGCTTACGAATGTGGATTTGAAGACAGTTACAATATTTAAACTGGCTTTAACAAAATGTGCTTATTATTAATGTAACGCATGTGAATAAAGGTTTAGCATTTCCAACAAGAGAGTCGAACTAATTATAATTAGGCTTGCATTGCCAAATCAACTTGGCCTTTAATGTCTCCTTGCGTATAAAATCCTTTGAAGTTTCAGCACAAAACAACAAACTCATGCATTTCCATCAACAGGTCTGGTTTCAGAACCGGAGAACCAAGTGGCGCAAGAAGCACGCGGCGGAAATGGCCACCGCCAAGAAGAAACACGACTCGGAAACGGAGAAGATGAAGGAAAACTCTGACAACGAGGACGACGACGAGTACAACAAGCCGCTGGACCCCAACTCGGACGACGAAAAAATCACGAGACTGCTGAAAAAGCACAAGTCGGCGAACCTATCGCTTATGAGCCCGAGCAGCAGCAGCTCGGACACGTTGTGATGCTGAGCACCGACTTCTCCTCCATCCGCTGAGGAACTTTCAGAAACTGAAACAGGGGAACACGGGGGTTGCGCGCTCAGACCCGACTGCTGCCGCAAGTGGAACTCGTGTATATAGTTTTTTTTTTTACACCGAGTAAATTATGTTATTAAGCCGCCAAAAGGACATGGCCACTGCGCACTCACTCCTCCTCTCCTGCGGCAGAACCTTATTTCTCTTCTGTCGCTGAATAACCAAGTCGATCACTACTACTCCAAGTTTTACGACTGGAGTGTTACGGGCTGCAAGTCCACCGGCTGTAATTGATCATGTACATAGAATTTGTTCTAACACTTTTAACAATATCCTCTCTGGCCGGTTGTTTTCATTTAAAGACTTTAAGTTTTAGGGCTACCTCTGTAAAAACAGATCCAGATGGAGGCTTAAATGCTGAATTAAGAGAATATTATTGCTTCCGTGCTGAAGTAAGAAAACCTTTGTATTATCAATAAATTATTTAACAAGCTTATGTTTTAAATAGCCTATGTCTCAATAGACTTCATTTCGTTATGTTTTCATGATTTGCTTTATTTAGGCCAACAAACGCACAATGTCAACCTTTTTTTTTTTTTTATGTCTTGCCTTGACCAAACACAAGATCAGCTATAAGAAGTGATCAATTTTAAAAACAATGTGTAATGAGTCTGTAAATGGCTCTATAGACAGTTATTGCTCAGCTGATGGGATTAGCCTGTTTGGTTTTATTTCCACTTAGAGAAGTGATGAGCGGTGTGCATTAATAAATACATCACCGTGTAACAGATGATACACAAATGGTTTAATTTGCAGAAGTAAGATGAGGATAAATGGTTTTTCCCCATGGATCATTTAAATGCAACCTGCTTCACAAATTTTTGGCATCTGGCTCCAGATACACAAGATAAATTGCACTTTAATCTTAACGAGAGAGATTTAATAACATTTTGTAATTTTAATAGGCTATACAAATGGATTATTTTAGAGTTAAAAATATTTTTTTAGGAAAATGGAACAATTTTCAACAAAGATGATCATGATTCATCTATTGAAACAAACTTATTATGCACACACGAAACATTCCAGTGTTCAAGAGAAAGAAATACAGGTGACCATTGCAGTGTGAATGTTTGGGATGCAGCCATTTTGTAGTGTCCGAATTCACATGGATAATTTATATTCCCTGAATGTTTTTACATCATATTATTACCCATAATGCACCGTAAATCCAATGTACAACTGATGTCCACTACTCCCACCCGAAGTTACAACAATGCCCTGTGATTTATTTCAGCTCGGAATGGTCAGGCTGGATACTGAAGCTGCCAACTTTGTAAATAAATGCAAATCAATATGATATTTAACAACCACCAGAGGCAACAGGTGTTTGTTTGTTAGTTATGTATTCAATACAGGAAACTAGACTACCCTCTTTACAATTTCTTTTTGTGTGCTTTCAGGTTGTGCAGTATTTCAAACTGCTGGAATTGATTATGTAACTGGGGTCATGATAATGTGCTACCAAAACACTAATAAGATTATTAATAATCTGAATTCAGTCCAGTGACTGTAGGCCTATAGCAGTACGAGGCCAATTAAAATGGCAAAAGACTGCATAGGTGAAGAGAATTATTTTAAATTCAATAGATATCTGAATCAACCTTCGATAAGTGATTGCTGATATTGTTACAAGCATTTTTAATGAGACTAGGTAGTTGAATTTTTCACAGATGAGACGTAATTAATAATAACCTATACTTGCATTTAATAAAACCAGAAATCTACTGTTCGAGTGATTAGAATTAAAATGCTCATTTCACTGTGAAGACACTCAACTGAAATACTTTTAAGCCTACAAGACCGTTTGCTTCTGTCAATTTCGTTATAGTTTACGAAGTGTCCAGTTTTATACGTTTATTTTAAAGTATAAAATCTAACGTAAATCCAAGAAAATTACCAACATTTTGGGAAATTCCTCGATACAGGAACGAAAAATGAGGCTAAAATAAAATGTCATGAATGCAGGTAAAGAAACTGCCATTTCTTATTTTAAGGAAAGTGATTTTTAAAATAAAGTTTGCTCTTGTGTGTTTTCACTTAAGGTTTCCAAAGAAATATAATGATCCATACACAGTCATTTCAGGAGACAAGACACGAGTTGATTGGGCCAAGTGGGCGGAGCTTATATATATATATATATATACACACACACACACACACACACACAGTGTGAATAACTATAAAATGGCAAAATATTTTTATATTATACATGTAAAATTTTATATATTGACAAAATGTAAATATTTAAAATATTTAGATATTTTCTCATATATATAAAAATTATATACATGTAATATACATATTTAAAATACATTCATATATTAACACCTATTATATTATATATATTATAATATATATTAGATGAGTCTCGATTTGTGTCTTGCCTTATTATGAACCTGGTGTGTGTGTCAGAGAGAGAGATGAATGTGTGGCAGTAATGACAAACACTCGGTTGTTCAGTTCTAATGGTTTTATTGCTTGAGGAGTCCAGGCCACCCATGGAGCTCAATCTCTATCTGCTGTTACAGAGGGAACACACCGCGTCACGTGACCGGCGGGAAGGGGAAAGGTTATTGAGCAGTGTCCAAAATGGCATACTACCGCACTCAATAGGAGCATACTAATAAACAGCACGTCGACGGCTTCTGGCGAACAAAATACATTCGTGTCATCTATATAACGCCTTATTCTCTCCCAAAACCTCACCTTAATGCAATAAATAGGCCTGCAATGTCAAAATAGTAGGCTATTTCACATTTAGTTAGTCAGCACACTATTTTGACACTATTTAGTAAAGACGACATTAATTTTTACTGCAAATTCATTCTCACTTATGATGATTTTAAATGATGGACGGGGGGGGAAGAGAGAAAGAAATCCAAATAGCCTATCAAACTACCTGTTTCACACGGCCTGTGAACTATGTAGTGTCCTAAATTAAAATCGATATGAGGAAACGCCACCCAGCCGCCTGCTAATCGCCATCTTACAGCTCGAACGAGCGGCGCGAGGGGATTCACGGTGAAACAGACGGAGCAACTCAGGCCGCGTCCCAAACCGCACACTATACCACACCGAAGTGCGTCTCTAAACAGCGTCGCGTGCTATTTTGGCACACTGTTCACTCCAATAGTAGGCTGCGCGGTTTGTAGCGAGACTCTGAAAAGCGACCGCTTTCCTCCTACCGACTGCACAAATTCTTAACACACACTTGTCTGTTGTGTACGATACTTGGCACCATAACGCAGTAACAAAAGGAAAACAAAACTTAAACAACAAAAAAAAACAGTTTACATTTTTAAAGATACCCAAGCCTATCTAAAATATCACATTCAGAACCATATTATTACACAGAAATAAGTTAGGCTAAGAATAATAATGCAATAACCAAAGTGAGACTGCTTTATGAACCATCCTTATAGAGCTACCTGCATGGCCTATGACACTGGTTAGAAGAGCTCAGATAGGCTACATGAAAATCATATAACTACAAAAAAAAAAAAGATGCACTTCAGATGATGTGTGCTGTAATATATAACTATAACTAGGCTATTCAAATGGTTCAGCTGACAAGTGGCAGGTTTTTATCCATACCTCAGTGTAATCATTTTCATAAGAATCATAAATTATCATCTCTTTAAAAAGTACAGTATATAAAATGAGACTTGGTGAATGTCAGACATGGCATGGTGTGCTGAGCACACGGGTCAGCAACAACAGATCAAAAGGAAAAAAAAAAAGCAAACTAATGTCAATTGTTGAAATGAACTTAAAAAAAAAATCTAATCCAACAGAGAGAGAGACTGCACAAGCTCGCCAAAAGAGAAAGGAAACAGCTCTAAAAGCATCATTACCACTATATAATAATCCAATGTACAAATAAACCTAACACTATACATATACAACAGTTGGTTGGTTTTTTTTTGCATTGCACTTCTTAAAACATCTTACACAAGTTATGGAAGTATCTTCTATAATGTAGAGGCATATCTAAAAATCGCAAGTATTGTCTTTAAAATATGTAGTACATCTGATTTTCTATTAGAGTTTTGGCAACAAGGCTATATCATAGAAGAAGAGCTGTCCTTTAAGTTGTCACTGTGTCGTGATCTGGGAAAAAGGGTCGCAGGAAAAGTGTCCAATGAGAGAAGAGAGCGGCTTGACCTGTGTGTGTGTGTACTTGATGTTCAGTGTGTTCTTGAATCTTAAATCATCCCTGGGCACATGCTGCCATTTCTATCAGTGTGATGGCTTGCACTCGGTTCACTACGACTGGTCAGTCCTGCTGAAAAGTCTTATCAGGGTTTTCGGTGAGTGTGTGTGAGAGAGTGAGTGTGTGTGTCCAGCTGTCTCAGAGTCTCACAGGGTTGCTTGTGGTGAAATCCCCTCCATTCTTTGGCAGCATATATCTAGCCAAGGAAAACAAACAAACACACACACACACACACACACACACACACACACACACACACACACACACACACAAGAAGTCATACACTGTCATTACAAACTGTTTAAACTCTAATATTAATGGCGTGATTTAAAAAAAGATGAGAAAACAAAAAAAAAATAATGAAAGAAAAAAATATTTACCACATCACTGCATGACACAACACTTGTGCTTATTTGCATTACGTTTACCTGCCCCTGTGGTTAATCGAAAGGACAGGAAAACAGGCTGCAAAACATACAGACAAATAAAAGAGGAAAAAAAAGGCAAAAAAAGGAATCAGTAACAGCTTAGCTTTGACCCTTCCATATGTACACATGGGATACTTTTAGCCTTTCTCTATATCTAAAGCAGTGGTGATTGTGTGGCTCATGCAAGATTTCTCATAGTGACCTGACTGTATCTCTCTCTCTCACGCACGCACGCACGCACGCACGCACGCACGCACGCACACACACACACACACACACACACAGAGAGAGAGAGCTCTCATGGTCTCCATGCACAATTTGGACTTATATATGTAAGAGCTGTTCAACTGGAACATTTCCAATCAATCAATATCAACATTTTGGCATTTTAAAGTTATGTTAACGTCAGCATGTAAAACCTTTTTAAATCTTTGGCTGATAAGATAAAAATGACGGATGTTGAGGAGGCGAGTGTAATTCAAACTACATCATCAGCATGAGAATGAGGATAATCAAGCAGAGATGGAGATGAATCTTTCTGTAAACTGTTTCTGCTTACCATTTGTTTTCCGTCTTTCTTTTTTAGGAAGCAAAAATGTTAAACTTAACTGGCAAACTCAATGTAAGTTTGTTATACGACAAATAAAATACAGAAATTTAGTCAGATTCACAGTCATGACTTGCAGACTCTTAGACAGACTCATGGATACTCAGACACACACAAATCACAGCCATATATTCTCACCCAAACTTGCAATCCCAGACTTATAAACCCCAGGTCGGGCCCGTAGGCTCTCTTCCAGTCAGACACACACTCATTCAGAATAGGTAGCCAGACACATGCTCACAACCATACAGTTGAGGTCATAGACTCAAACACACATGCACAGGACAGGCTTACATACCTTGTGGTCCCCCATGCAGACATTGGGCCCTATATTGTCATACGTTATTGACTTCTCCTCAATCTCTGGCTGTGAGCAAAAATAAAAAGCACACAAAAAAAAAATCAGCAAAAACAGCACACAAGTAAATAAATGATACCTGCATTTACTCTGGAGCTTTAACAGTTTGAACAAACAGAAAAGATCCTTTCTGGTATTAGAGCACAAACATATTGGATATATTGACCCAAATACATTCCAAATAATTATTCTATCCACATTCACTGGAGACAAGCAAATCACATGCTCCGATTGCCTACTCTACTACTAGGCTATCAGCTCATATACAGCGAGTAGCGAAAAACAAAATGGCCGCGTGTTGCTGACCCGATCGAGGGCGAAATAAAAACTCGACTCGGGA
>JAODXR010000026.1:46661821-46672148 GCA_028877395.1 Cathorops festae | reverse complement strand
TGAAACTTTCCACTCTATTGCTTTGGCTTATCGAATGATTTATTTTTAAAATCACAAACAAGGTAGGCTACAACTGCACTGCTTCGAAAATGTAAATTTTCATGAAAGTGCGCTGATGGTTACCATGAAAAAAAAAAACATGTCTACTGCACTGCGTTCACTCCCCAGAGTTGCTCACTCATTCGTTTTTGTGTTCTTGGTCTCAGAGCCGCATGCACAAAACAGACACAAAAGAAGACAGAATCAACGTTTAACATAATTAACAATTAACTTTTTACAGAGACGTTTTAATGTTATTCTTTAGTTTTTTATCCATTTTAATATTTAGCGTACAAATGGATTTTCGGCTCTTAAAAATGGCCTCATAGCTGGCTATAGCCATGAGTGCAAGAGTAGGCCAGGACAATAACATCTTGGGAAAAGTTCTCTGTCATCGTGGTGTAGGAAAAGAAAACTCAAATGGATTACTCCTCCTGAGTTTATGTGCCGTGAATGAACTTGTAATCACAAACACCATCTTTCAACAAAAGGATTCCCTGAAAACAACCTGGATGCATCCGAGATCACGCCACTGGCACATGCTGGATAATGCTATTGTCAGACAGAGGGACCTGGCAGATATCCATCTAACTCGAGCAGTACATACATCTACTATGTGGCCTGACCACTGGCTAGTTAAAATTACATCTGCACTTCGCATCCCCACAAAGGCCCACCACAAACCACCAACCAAGGTACTTTGCCTGGACATTGATAAGCTGAAGGTTGAAGAAAATAGAGACTGGTTTCAAGAGGCCATCAAGTCTGAACTGGAAGCCATAGTAGTAGAAGAAGATAATGAATCTGTGGATGTTGAAAGGGTATGGAATGACCTGAAAGAGGGAGTCAGCAAGGCTGCTGTTGCAGCAATAGGACACAGTGACGAAACCACAGATCTGCAGATTCATGACATTCTATTCGATCTACATCAGAAGCATCTAGACTGAATATCAGACAAGCTAAACCAGGCAAAGAACGATGGCTATCAACAAGTTAAATCTGCAGCGCAAGCTAAAATCAGGAAGATGAAAGAGGAGTGGTGGGTTGAAAAGGCCAAACAGATGCAGATAGCTGCAAACAAGAACAACCTGTGTACATTTTATCAAGAACTGAAAGCTTTCCATGGACCAAGTTTCAATGGTGTGTAGACCATTTGTAGCTCTGATGGGTGTACCCTTCTTACAGACCCTTCACTTATCATAAAAAGGTGGGCTGAACACTTTAAACAACTGCTTAATTGTCCATCCACCATAGCAGATGCAATGATTAAGGCTGTGCCATGCAGACCACCACTTGAGAGTCTGAGCCTGCCAATCCAGTTTAATGAGGTTCTAAAGGCCATCGGTGAACTGAAAAATGGTAAAGCACCTGGAGCAGACTCTCTCTCGCCTTAGATTTTCAAGTATGGTGGCCCCTATCTGGCTGAAAGGCTTCATCACCTATACTCGATCATCTGGCAGTTGGAATCAGTCCCTCAGGACTTCAAAGACACTAAGATCATCCACCTGGAAAGGGGAACGTGCCGTTTGTGACAATTACAGAGGTATCTCTCTGTTGTGCATTGCTGGCAAGGTCTTAGCGAGCATCATAATCAGAAAAGCCTTTGTCTTGGCAGAAGAGGTTAATCCTGAAAGTCAATGTGGATACAGGGAGAATCGCAGCACTGTTGATGTACTTTTTGCTGTGCATCTAGTGCAAGATAAGTGCAGAGAACAGCAACAAGATCTGTACGTAGTGTTCGTTGATCGAACGAAAGCCTCCGATTCAGTGAGTCGTGCAGGACTTTGGAAGCTCTTGCACCATGTAGGATTCCCGGAAAAGCTAATAAACATCATCAGGTCACTCTATGAGAGCATGAAGGCACATGTGATTGACATGGGACGGGAATCTGATCCCTACGATGTAGACAATGGCATCAAGCAAGGTTGTGTTTTTGCACTGCTACTATTCAGTATTGTAACTGCTGCTGTGATCTATAAAGGTATCAGTGTCAACTTCCAATACGACGGTGGCATATTTAATCTACGCTGACTGAAGCAAAAAACAAAATCCATCGTATTTTGGTCAAAGAACTACTCTACACAGATGACTGTGCTCTAGTAGCTCATAATGAACAAGATGCCCAAGTTCTTATTGACTGTTTTCAAAAAGCAACCACCAGGTATGGCCTCACAACATCCGTAAAGAAAACGAAGTGCTTGTAAAACCAAGACCAGGTTCCTGTTACATAGAACCAGCAGTGAAGAACAGAAGACAGTTTGTTTGTATTAATGGATGCTATTCCAACAAAGCTACACTACTTTGTGGGGTCCCACAGGGGTCCATTCTTGGACCATTATTATTTCTTATTTATATTAATGATTTATCAACTGTCTCAAATATTCTTTCTCCAATAATGTTTGCAGATGATACAACTCTAGTTCATTCTCATTCAAATTTTAATTATCTGATTAAAAATGTTAATGTTGGTTTAATTACATATGCTGCATGGTTCAGATTAAATAAATTCTCTGAATATAAAACATCTAATTATATAATTTTTTTGTGGTAAAAAAAATCATATTCTAAGGAATTTTGTAAAGTTACAATTCAGTCTGTTGAGATACCTCAAGTCTCAACAGCAAGATTCCTGGGAATTTTTGTTGATGAAAGTTTGAGTTGGAAAGCACATATTGACTGGGTTAGCAAAAAAATACATAAATATATCGGTATAATTAGGAGGATTAGTAATCTTGTAACCCGCCCAATCTGGCAACACTGGTGATAGGACGAAGCGTAACGGAGGTGAGAATGGGGGCGTGGCACTAATTTAGCCATTAGCGCAGCTGGGCTTTTTAAGGCACAGGAGTCTGAGTGCAGTTGATGTTTTGCATGGCGGCGGGTCTGCTGGATGGGCACTAAGGGCTCCTGTGCTTGAAAGTGGACCTTGAGGTTCATATTTTTGAGTTTGAGGCTGTGTTGTGTTGTGTGGGACGACTATAGTGCTTCCTGGCCATAAGCTCAAAACGCACCGCCACAGGTTTGCTGTTTGAACATTTTGCCTCGTCTCTATTAGGCAGGTACTGATTTTAACTTTGTTTTCTAATTACAGAAACCTGTTGGCCGCTGCTTCGCTGTTTGATTGGGCTGCTCCATGCACTGTATGCGGCGCTGCTTTCTGCTGCCGTTCTCTGCCATTCGGCTTAATGCTTTTAAACTTTCTGTATGGATGTTAATTTAAGGCCGCTGCTCTCCATTGTTCCTCTGGGCTGTTGTATGGTGGCTTGGTGTGTTTGTGGTGTGTTGTGCACAGGTGACGTGTCTCCTGTGAGTGTGAATGGTGTTTGTGTTTTGCAGTAATTGTGCTGTGCTTGAGTGTTGGTTTGTTTGTGTGTTTGTTTGGTCTGTGTCTGATAAATCTATTTTGATTTTGGATAATTTCTTATTTTTTATATTGCATTGTAACCTCTGAGTACTGGCTTACATGCATGTCTTTTCTGTTGTAGCGTGCTGTGATTGTGTGTTTGGTTTGGGGGGATTGAGCCAATGTCGCATTGAATTGGGCCTCAAGAGGCAGCATACAAGTTGTATTGGTGCTACAGTTGCATGTTGTAAATATATTTTTATATTGAAATGCATTCTTAATAGTGCGAGAGCCTATGTATCTGATTTGGGGGCTCGTTGGATTTGGATGTTAATTTTTGGAGACATTTATATCTTCATTCTATAGGGTCTAAGGAATGAAAAAAAAAACATGTCTCCATTTTTTCTTTTGGCTTTTAGTGCCTTTAAAAGGTGAGATTTATAAACATACATTCTCTGTATAGTTTCGCTGCTTGGCCCCCGAGTATTTAAACATTTTGTTCAAAAAGAGGGCTAATGTTTGTCAGGAGAGCTTAAAATTGAAGATTCTTGACTCTGGAAACAGAGAGCACAAAAAAATCAAGGGCCAAATATAGTGATCACCCCAACTTTACATGATGTTAGCATCATTTTACTTGCCAGCTAAGCAAACTCGGGATCTATTATTTCCAACCTGTCTGCAATAAAATAACTTTTTATCTGACATTATACACATTTATGTTTCATGTTTAGTCTACTATTACCAGTGTTCCAGTCATAATTGACCGACAAGACTGGTTTGTTTTGCTGTGGATGGTCACATGTGGTTTCAAAAAAAATAATTGACTGATTATCCTTTTTCGGGAAATTGCATACATTTTCTCAAGTTTTCATGTTTAGCATTTAACTTGCTTAGATTCATTTCATTAGTATTTTTTTTTCTGTAGCTGGCTTACAGTTCAGTGCCTGTTTCGAGGTACAGTATATGATATATAAAGGATTAGTGACCTTCAGTTTGATGCATTGCATGTTTCGAGATGGCAAGCAAGATATTCTCTGAAGCAAGATCAGAAGTCGATTTTCAGCTATGTATCCAGTGTCAGAAAGCAGATATATCTGGACTGGTACATCAGCCCTCACTGGAAACATATTCAAAATTTCTGTCTTTTGTCCATGAGAGAGGAAAATATGGAGATGCCGATTACCCACAGATAAGCAAACAGCTACAACCATACAGTGCAAGTGATCTGCAGCAGAATAACGCTGTATGGCACAGGAACTGTTACAAATCAACCTGTAACAGTCAGCATCTGCAGCGTGCTAAGATTCGCTACCAAAGAGCATGTGAGGAGGGTAAGCCAGAGAATCTCCAGAAACGGCGTGGTAGGCCATCGACAGGTCCAGCAGAAACAGCTGCAACGCCTTCATGCTCATCCAGCGAGACTTTGTACACTCGCTCAGCAGCAGCTGCAGCCAGTAAGGAAAAGTGCTTCTTTTGTCAGAAGCAGACCAAAGATATTCTTCATGAGGTGTCCTCTTTTAATGCAGGCAAACAACTGAAAGAAGCTGTGCAAAAGAGCAACAACCAACAGTGGAAAGTACAGCTAAGTGCTGCCATCAGTGCAGATGATGCGCGCGCAATTGATGTGAAGTATCACCTAAAATGCTGGGTCCAGAATGTTCAACGAAATAAAAGGGCATGTGATGAAAGTAAGGAGTTTGAAAAGCTGGAACATAATGTTGGGGTGGTAGCATCAGATATTGAGTTTATTGGCTTAGTTCGATGTGGCTTGCAGGCTGGAGAGGTCATCAATATGACTGACCTCAAGTCAGCCTATTCCACCATTCTTGAAACAAATGGTGTACATAATGTACAGACATCTACAAAGGACATTAAACAGAAACTTACCTCTCACATTCAGAATGTCCAGTTCATTAAGGCAAAGCGTCGCAATGCTCCTGATCTTGTATGTTTGTCTAAAGTGTGTGATGCAGCCGTGGAAGAAGTGATAACTAAAACAACTCATGATGACATACACAAGTTGTTTGAGAGTGCATCTATTCTGTGAGATGCCATTGCTGCTCATATCAAACAACCTTGGAAATTTGAAGGAGAACTAAGCACCGTTGATGCTGAAAACAGTGTCCCCAAAGAGTTGTACACATTTCTCCGCTGGGTACTTGAAGGACCAACTTCAAGCATTAGACAAGAGACAGTGCGCACAGCTTCTGCTCACAGAGATGTCCTTGCTTTGAGTCAGAATCTCATGTACTCTTTCAAGACAAAGCGTCAAGTCATGTACACAGAGAAACATCCCAACGCACCGTTCCGCCATCACCTAGAATGGCCACAGCAGCTAGCTGTAGGCATAGCAGTTCATCAATCAACAAGAAGTAAGAAGCTTCTTGACTTCCTCCATGGTTCTGGTTTGTCTGTTGATTATGATCGGATCCTGAGACTTGAGACACAGCTGGCTAACTCGGTCATGGAGCTGACCAGGGAGCAGGGTGCCTACTTGCCTGCAAACATGAGAGTGGGAACATTCATATTTTTTTGCTGTGGACAACAGTGATTTCAATGAAGGCACATCTGATGGTAAAAGGACTCTACATGCTACTGCTACTGCTCTTTACCAACGGCAAACAGTGTCCACAGACATAGCCAGCAGGACCATAATAAGGCCGCTTAACCAGAAAGCAAGAGATCGCTCCTTGAAGACACTGACAATGCCAGACTTTGTCCCGTGTTGTGCACCCAAGACGCAGACAGTCAAAAGTTGAAATGACCAGAGATGACTGCAAGGGAAAGTGGGTGCTGAGGCTGGGTGAAATGCACACTGTGATGGCAGCACTGAGGGCCACTGGCAATATCATTGAAGATAGTGGGCTGGATGAAGCCTGGATTGAAGCAGACATCTATGGTCCTGCTACAACAAGGCAGATCCTAGAAGCAAAGCATATGAAGACGGCTCTAGAAGCACACATGACTACAGTCCAAGCCCTGTTTGACCTCTATCTGGAGGAATTCTTTCAGGAATATTCAACACAGAAGAGTGTATGTGCAGTGTCAGCAAAGCTAGCTGACAGAAGCTGTGTTGGATAGATTCATGCAAAAGTGCTAGAGGGGCAGCAGACCATGCTGGCTACATTAGAGTCGAACAAAGTACTTGAGGCTATGTCACAGTTTGACAAGAAGAAATAATCCAGCCATCCACTTTTCAAGTTTGTTCGGCGCTACATGCACATGATCTTACTGATATATACCTTCATCCGTGCTACACGTGATGGCCTTTGGGAGCTTCATCTTTCCTCACTTGATGAGCTGTGCAAATACTTTTTTGCTCAGGACAAGTTAAAATATGCCAGGCTCGTTCCACTCTACCTGGCAGAAATGAAGGCCTTGCAGACCACTGATCCTGACATATACCAAGAATTTATGGAAGGGAATTTTTCTGTCAATAAAAATGAAATCCCATTCTGTGCCATTGGGGTGGATCATGCACTTGAACATGTTAATCGCATCATGAAGGTCACAGGAGGACTTGTGGGGATCACTCAAAATGCTAGTGCAAGGGAGAGATTCTTTCTTACTGCACCTGAGTTGAGCAGGCTTGCTGAGCAAGCACTTCAAATTACTGGCAGACCCACAATTAAACAGAATCAGCACCATGAGCTGTCCATGACTGTCTGGACAAGGCAGGAAAAGAATGTTGTACAACTCAAAGATGTGATCAGAACATCCTTGAATCCCATGACGTATGATGGTGAAGATCTGCCAAATGTTATAACAAAGGCTGTGATGCCACCTCATATTCAGAAAGATGTATGCAGCCAAGATGAGATTGGGCAGCAGATGTATGCTACTTTTGTGGACGAGCGTATCAACAAAAGTGAAATTAGTGTCTGGGCCAGAATGAAGAAGGCTCAACTGAAGATGTGGAAGTGTGCAAGAAAAGTAGTAAAACAAAAACTAGCTGACCAGGTTGTAGAATTAAAGGATGAGAGGTCACTCTTTGCTCGTATGCTGATAGTTGCTCGATCATGATCAGAGATTGACCTGAAGGAAGCCATTGGCCAGCATGAGTTTACACCCCAACCACGTGCCCTGTTCTCAGTGACTGGAGACCTTCTGCCATGTACGGACAAGAGCAAGCTCATGACCATACTTGAGGAGCTGCCCAGTCAGACCACTTGGGATGACAGTGACCAAAATGATCAGGCTGTTACAGCTCATAGTTGTCCATTGCCAACCAAGAAGGTCATTGTAATAGATGGAATGGCAGTAGTACAAGGAATGGGAAAGCCACCATTTATCACCACATGTGCCCAATGGGCCAGCCACTTCATAGCCACACTGGATATCAAGACCAAAGATTATGATGAGATCCATGTAGTGTTTGACCGCTATGATCTTCCTTCTTCACTAAAGGAGGCCACACGAGAGAGACGCCAAGGTGGAAAGCAGCCAACTGCTTACCATGTACAGGACAGCACACCAATGGGGAAAGTGTCTGCAAAACAGTTCCTATCAAGCATCAGTACCAAAGATGAGCTGACTGTCTACCTTGCCAGGAAAGCTCTTCAACACTTTATGGGAAAACCACAGGTTTTCATTGTCACATCAAGGCAAGATGTTCTCTCAAATTGTATGAATGTGCAACATCTTCACAGCTCCCAAGAAGAGGCTGACACAAGAATAATTCTTCATGGTCTGGATGCTGTTAAAAGAGGTGCAACAAAACTCTATATAGAGTCCCCTGACACCGATGTGTTTGTTCTTGCAATTCGACAGTACCATCAGCTATGCAAAGACACCTACTTTATCACTGGTGTGGGTAATAAAAAACGGATTATCTCTCTGGAACCGGTGGTTAATGCACTTGGTAAGGAAAGGACCGCAGCCTTGCCAGGCTTCCATGCTTTTTCTGGAGCTGACCAGACAGGCCGATTTGCTGGTAAGGGAAAGCTGACATGTTGGCAAGCATTAAACAGGTGTTCCCCAGATGTGTGGTCTGCATTTGCTGGTCTCGGAGCTAAAGAAAAAATAACTCCTGATATGGAAAAGAGCATCGAAGAATTTGTTTGCCAGCTGTATGAGCCTGGCACTACCCTGACAGATGTCAGTGAACTCAGGTGGAGGCTATTCACCAAACGACAGCTGGAAGCTCAAAAGCTGCCCCCCACACGAGGGGCATTGCATGAAGCCATTGCCCGTGCACATTTCCAGGCAATAATCTGGGATCAAGACCATGTAGCTCATCCGAAGTTACCATCACCAACGGATAATGGATGGGAAGAAGAGGGAGGCCAACTGGTACCAATAACATCTCGTGTTCCCCATGCCCCAGCCACCATTACACAATTAATTAAATGTGGCTGCAAGAAGACCAAATGCATGTCACACTGTTCTTGCAGGTCTCAGGGTATCAACTGTTCAGAGATGTGCCTGTGCGGAGCAGATGAAGAGGTTTGTGGAAATATGAGCCAGGGAGATATGGTGGGAATTGATGATGATGAGGAGGATGGAGATACTTCTGTTTAATATGATTGCAAATCTGAAAGTGTCATTGTAGACAGCAGCACATGAACCATGAACCATTCCAGAGAAAATTGTATATATTTTTTTTCATATTGTTGAAACTGGTTAAAACAACTATTAAACAGAAAGTTTGGATGTTAAGTGCCCTGTGTTAAGCATTTATTTAGCTTGTATGTTACAAAATAAAAATGACAAAAAATAAAAAAATAAAATAAATAAAAAAATAACTAAAAATTTAAAAATAAATAATAAAAAAAGGAAAATTTTAAAATAATTATAAAACAATTATGCATGAAGAACAACATTATATGCTAACTCTTTTAATTAAAATAGTTATACAAGCCATATTTAAGGTGTCAATTGCAGTAAAATATCAAAATCAGGGGGGAAAAGGTAAGAAACTGGGGGAAAAAATGGAGACATATTTTTTCTCAAAGTTCAATGACCCTAGAACTCATTTCAACCAGTCTCCAAAAATTAACATTGAAATCCCACGAAAATACATAGGCTCTCGCACTAAAACTGGGAATTTTAAGTATCTTGTTCGAATAGATAATATATCAGAATTGTTCTCATCTTTCAGAATGAGTGAGCTTTTTGTTATACCTGGATATAAAGTGTTTACTAAGTACTGCCTTAAAAAAAATTGTTACATTTTTCGTTTACTAACTCCAGATCATCTGTCTTTACCTTGTGTAAATTTGGAGTTGGTATGCTCCAAATATTATTCTTAAATCAGCTGGATAAAGGCTCCTGGGATATTCTGTGTGACTTTCCTATCGGTCTCCCTGGAGCAACTCGTACTATATTTAGCATTAAAAGCGTTTAGCTGGATATCGCGCGCTCAGAGTACCTCAGCGCATCAGGTGCCGCGGCGAAGAAATTACTATATCATTACCATTTAATGAACGAGCTCACTATATAGTGAGTAGGGCGTAGTGAACGAGCGAGTGATATAAGACACAGCGTTTGTAACCAATCAGCGCTTCTCCTCATCAAGTTCGATTACCCGTTCTGTTTCTCGATAAACTTCGTAGCCAGTCAGAACCAGAAACTAAAGAAGAGGAACGAGATTCACGTCGTGGTCTGCCAAGGCTACTGATTCGATATAAAGTAAGTGGTGTTTATTTTAAGAAAAAATGCCTTTTGATTATCGCAGCTTTTGTTTGCTTCTTCTGAAATATTTTGTAAGTTGTTGGGTTTTTTTTTAAAGCTTTTTGACACATTTTTAGACTTTTTACACTACACTTGTGAAACTAAATGTTCTCATTAGTGTTAAATGCTGCTTCTGAGACAGCTCACTAGACTAAATAAATCGCTTTCAGACATGTTCACCTTTAGCAAAAATAAGTTTAAGTGTACTATGAGTATACTTTTTTTTTTTTACTAAAACTGAGGAAGTATACTTGAAGTTGACTTTTTATAAAC
>JAODXR010000026.1:45828373-45838608 GCA_028877395.1 Cathorops festae | reverse complement strand
TTTTTTTTTTTTAAAGTACCGATTTAAATACCGTTTAGGAACCGGCACCGTTTTGAAAGTATCGATTTGGCACCGGTATCGAATGAAACCCTTTCAATACCCAACCCTACACATGGCACAATGTTGCTCTAACTTGATATGCAATATCTGATCCAAATAAAGTCTTTATTTGCAAATGTAAACAAAAAAAATTTCCAGGTAAAGCAAAGCATTCTCAAAGAATGTCAGAAAAAAAATATTAACACTATGGGTTATCTGCAAGGAAAAGGGGAAGATTTTGGCAGCACACTGATTGTATGGCAGGTTTTGGAGAAAAATGCAGTCACATTGCTTCCCTCTTTTGGGTGACAGATGCTGGTGTTGCAATTCTTTGATTATCTTAGATTTAAAAAAAAACATATTGTGTTCTACCAGCTACTGTTATGAATGTTCCTTACACCAGAATAAAGGATATTGACTTTTTAAATTGGGTGATATCGCTCAAAAAAAAACAACAACTCGTAATCCTACTCCAGCTGCTGAAAAGCTAAATTCATTTCTTATATCCTTAATGAATTGTTTGTTCAAGCCTGCTGCATTATCAGTATTTCTAATTGTTGGTCCTGAAGAACTGTAGGGAACTTCTCCTCCATGCAGCTCATCATAATTCCATGGTGGAGCATTTAGGTCAAGACAAAACACTGAACTGACTCACGGCCCATTTCTGTTGGTCAGGCATTTGCAAAAAAGTGCTTGCAGGTGGTGCACGACATGTCATGAATGTCAGCTGCTGAATCTGCCAGCCACCTCAAAAGTGCCATTATGCCCTTTACCATTAACCAAGCTCCCCTTTGAAATAATGTTATGAATCTCATTGGGCCTTTAGATTTAACAACATTAGGGCATCATTTTGTGTTAGTCCTAGTGGACTGTGCGATGCAGTACCCAGAATCAGTGTGTCTACACAACATTTCTGCACACAGTGTTGCAGAAGCACTCTTACACATTATCTCCTGAGCTGGAATCTCTAAAGAAATACTGATGGTTCAAGGCACAAGTTTTATGCCACACACCCTTCATGAATTATATGAATTATTGGGGATTAAATCAATTCATACCAGTGTTTACGATCCACAAGCAGACAGAATAGTTGAACAGTTTAATGGAACACTTAAAAACATGATTTATGAGTTCGTGCAGGATGACATGAAAAATTGATATAGGCGGGTGGATCCCCCCTTTTTTACAGTATGAGAAGTTCTGCAAGCCTCCACAGAGTTCTCCCCCATTTGAAATATTGTATGGCTGCAAGCCTCATGGTGTCTTGGACATCATTAGGGGAAAAATGGGAGCAGGGACCTTGTGTGAGTAAGAATGAAATTTAGTATGTTCTTGCCCTGACAGCAAAACTCCACACACTGAATCACTTAACCCAGGAAAATTTGCTACAGGCACAAGAATGACAATCTTGGCTGTACAGCCAGGGGCTCAGCAATGGGAATTTGAAGCAGAAGACAAAATACTAGTTTTACTACCTATGTCGAGTTCTAAATCATTTGCAAAGTGGCAATGGCTCTTTGAGGTCGCATGACAAGTTGGAGACATCAACTATGAGGTTAGGCAAATGGATAGAGGTGGGGTACTTCAAGTATACCACCAAAATCTCCTAAAACTGTGGTGAAAGGAGGTGCCTGTGGCTCTGGTGAGGGTGGTTCCAGAGAAGGAGCAACTGGGACTGGAGTTAAGTCCATAAAATGTGGCCCAACTCACCAAGGTCCCTTGTGGACACCACCTCTCACTGTTCCAGAGAGCAAAGGTTGCCAAGATGCATGGGGAGTTTTTGCCAGGTTGATGTGTTCTCACTTCTTCCTGGTCACACTAATCTCATAGAGCACCACATCGAGACACTTCCAGGTGTGGTTGTGCACAGCAACCCATACTGCTTACCTTAAAAAGAATGTATTTTGGGATGAACTCAAGTCTATGCTCGACATGGGGTAATTGAGGAGTCACACAGCAATTGGAGCAGCCTGGTGGTTTTGGTCCCCAAGACCGATGGATCAGTCTGGTTCTGTGCAGCTTTAAAAAAAGATCAAAGTGGTGTCTAAATTCGATGCACACCAATACCTCACATTAACATGCTACTTGATCAGTTAGGCTTGGCTCACTTTTATTTGACCCTGGATTTAATCAAGGGATATTAACAGATCCCCTTGACTCTGATATCCCGAAAGAAAATAGCCTTTCCATTTCCTTTGGGTTATACCAGTTTTTCACCCTTTTGTTTGGGCTGATTTGGGCACCAGAGATGTTTCATTGGCTCATAGACAGAATCATGAGACCAAAATAGAACTTTTTGGTTTAAATGAGAAGCGTTATGTTTGGAGAAAGGAAAACACTACATTCCAGCATAAGAACCTTATCCCATCTGTGAAACATGGTGGTGGTAGTATCATGGTTTGGGCCTGTTTTGCTGCATCTGGGCCAGGACCCTATGCATCTGGGCCAGTTGTATTTATTTGAACAGTTTGATTTGAACCATACCTAGAAAATAGTATCCAACTAACCTTAATGAAATATACCATTCATAGTAACAACTAAGCATGTCCAAACTTTTGACTGGTACTGTAAGAAAACAAAACCAGTTTAAGGCACTGCTGCCTCACAGCTCCACAATCCCTTGTTCGATCCTCTGCTCAGTTACTGCCTCTGAGGAGTTTCCCATGTTTGCTCCATGTTCATGTGTGTTTCTGGGTGTCATTTCTTCCCACTGTCCAAAAACATGCATGTAGGTGGATTAGCTATGCTAAATTTACCCTAGTTGTGAATGACTGTGTGAATGTGTAAGAATGGTGCTCTACGATGGACTGGCATCCCATCTGGGATGAATTTTGTACCCACTGTTACTGGAATTGGCTCTGGATCCATCACAACCCTGACTAAGATAAATCATTTCTGAAGATGAAGTAACATTTCAATCATTTTGATGGAAATACTGCACACCACTACAAGAAGCAAGTCTAGGACAAAGGTTAGTGATGAATGCTTTTTGGTCATTTTCAAATTCCAGGGGCAAATATGCAAATATTCCAGGTATGTATGAAAACTCTGAGTGCCAGTTTATTCATCTTTGCACTGAATTCCATTGAACTGAGTTGGAATTTTGCAAATGGTTATGACTGAACATTGAACTGAATTAATCTCAGCCTGATAAATCTCTCTTGCTCATGCATTTGATTATGAATAGTTTTCTCTTTTTTTTTATAACCAGTTTGTTTCATCGTTATAAGTTCCTTGAAGCAGTTAAAGGAAGACTGACTATCAGTTTAATAAAATTGATAAAATTTAGTTCTCTCTGAAACTTGGTCATAATGATGTGTTTATTTATCTAATATCTCACAAAATATCAGGCAATTCTGTGACTGGGAACATATCTAATTTGAGGGGATTCCATAGCAAATAATGTGCGTGAGATGACCTGGTTCATGCAGTCAAGCAAATGGAGGAAGTGCATGTGCGCATGCGTAAGTTTACCTTTGATCATCCCACCGTCTCAGCTGATCGACTATATTTTTTTCAGTTTGGTCCTGCTTTTCCTTTCCTTCATAATACAGCTTCTTTTCTTTTTATTTTCTGTTACTGCAGTCGGTCTTCCATGTTTCATTTGCACGCTCAAATTTGTATTAAATTTGTATTTTTCAAATTTGTATCCCACAATGCCTTGCATGAATGGGGAAAGCCCACTATGTGATGCATGATGTAATATCTTGAATTGGGTCATGTTGAAAGAAGCAAAAATGGTGGCAAATGTAGGGCCATGTGGCCCTCAATTAATTGTCCTATGAGGAAAAAAAACGAATAAAATTGGAAAACCTGTGATTCGGATTCAGTAGCTTTCGGTTGACTAAACAAAAATAATTGGGTGTCAGGGAAAATTTCTTTTTATGACCTACACTTGAAAAATCTGAAAGGCAGTCTACCTTTAACGCTGTAGCAAATACACTTCACAGTGTGTATTTATCTATATGAGGAAGAAAAAAAAAGCACACGATTTCCTCTGTCATTATGAACCTGTTGTGTGAACCCTGGGGGAATCAAGCCTCACCAGGGATCTTCAATATCACTGCAGTACAATGGTAACCAGGAAGCTAACTGTCCTTGAATTCTAAAAATGTCATCACATTCTCCAAGGCAGGATGTTATTCTGAAATGTGGGAGTTTTTCTTTTTTAATTTCAGCTGAAACCAGTGACCAGAAGTGCTTGCATCTGTTCCAGGTTAAGACCACTGGGGCAGAGAACACCCAACCAGACAGAAAAATATGTCAGACTTTGTCATGATAACAGCTGAAATGCTATTGTCCAAATTTTCCTATTTTTGGTGCCTTATTTATACAGTGGCATACTTTCACCCTAATGTGTACAATAATATGCATACAGCAATTAAAAATAATATATATTTTTTAAATTTATGTAATGTATCAAGCGATACATTTGAATGCTGTCATGTTAGATAGGATGTTTTGCACAACTTGACAACTAACATTTTAATGAAACAGTCTTGAATTAATGAGAGTCCTTTTGGCAGGTGGTTTGAATTTGAGATCTTAGTGCAAGTCATAAAATAGCAACTTCTGCAAGTAACAGGAGAATAACACCCAGCCTTTCCACTGTGCTGTAAGGCTCTAAACAACGTGTGGTTTGTTAGTTTAAAGAGGCCTTGGGAGGCTGTACATTAACAGTGCAGGCTTTCACTGGGCTGGCCTTGTACAGACACTATTAGTGCCACAGTGTCTCGCTCCTTTCCAAACCCAACAGGCCTCTTCAGACTTGTTTATCCTATAGGCAGCTTCCTCTGTGCTAGCCCAGGTTGAGTGGAAGCTTAACTTGCAGACCTACAGACAAACATTAGCAGCAAACACTCTGAATGCTGTCCTTGTACTGAAGCTAGGAAAGGCTGGAGGTAATAGCTGAGAAATAGTTCTGAAGGGCAAAGAGAGCCGTGTACAGTGTATAAAAATGTTGTACACTGACTAAGCACATCGAATCCAATATGTATACTCTCTAGGCCTTTACCTCTCTCTCTCTCTCTCTCTCTCTCTCTCTCTCTCTCTGTTGCAAATATACTCTTGAATAATTCAGAACCCCTTCTGAATTCTGAGTCCTGTGACATCAACACCCACAAGAGGGTGATTCCTGGAATCACTGGTGGAAGGGTGAACACAGGCTGAAAGCCAGGTGGTCCAAAAGCTCTGGTGATCCCTATGGCCAATGCAGGCATGTACCCCCATCATCCCAGGAACCATCATTGGAGGTACAGCCCCCCATCGGCCCTGGCCATCCTGCTCCCTTGCTTGCCACCTGGATCCCCAGCAAGGAGCAAAGCAGTGTGGATGAGGACTGCGCACCCTCATCACCACCATCAACAATAAATCCTTTGCGCAGGCTGTGTCCTCCCCCCCCTTTCATCTGTCTCTTTCTTCTACCATCTGAAAGCCCTGTGGCAATGGACAACGCGCGATGGGGGCAGCTGCTGGATGGTGGTGGAAGCCATCAGTTCAGAATCTGCATGAAGGCGGTGCCAGTATTGTGACGGCCATTCCATGGCACACCCTGAGACAAGTGCCTGGTCTGTGTCCTGCTGGCGTGTCTGGGCACCCTTATTCAAGGATAGTACTGCCCACCCAATTCAGGGAAGTGACGATAAAAGGAGTCCTAAAGAAAGCTTGTCCCACTTTAGTTTGTCCAGGATACCGCACCTGGAGAGCCATCCCACTTCTGCAGTGAGAAACCTACTACTTCCAAAACAGTCTCAGCTTCAAAACAAAAACCCAAACCCCTCATTCTCACTTCCTGGAACGTTCAAACCCTAATGGACACAACCGGCACCGACAGCCCCCCTCGGAAAACAGCTCTTTTAGCCTTGGAGCTCCAGCACCACAGGGTGGACATCTATGCCCTCAGTGAAATTAATCTTACTGATGAAGGATCCATCACCGAAGCCACAGCTGGATATACCTTCTTTTGGAAGGGTTTATCTCAAGCAGAACAGTGGCTCCATGGTGTTGGACTTGCAGTCCAGAATGAACTGCTCCCCAAAATTCCAGAATTTCCCATCGGGATTAGCTCGTGTCTGATGACCCTATGCATTCTGCTGGTCAAGGGTTCATACATGACAATAATCAATGCATATGCGCCCACCCTGGACTCTGAGGAGGAGAAGAAGGATGACTTCTATACTTCCCTTGATGAAACAAGATCCCTACAGCCGATAAGATCACCGTGCTCGGAGACTTCAATGCCTGAGTTGGGAGAAATTCATCTGTATGGGATGGATTCACTGGTCAACATGGTATGGGGAATATGAACACAAATGGTCTCCGTCTACTGTCCTGCGCAGAACATGGACTGTGCATCACCAACACAATGTTTCAACTCCTGGACAAGTTGAAAACAACCTGGATGCACCCACGGTCCAAGAACTAGCACCTCTTGGATTACACTATCATTCACCGTCATGACATCCAAGATGTCATGATCACACGGGCTTTGCATGATGCTGAGTGTTGAACTAATCACAGACTTGTCCAGACTATGCTTCAAGTAGTTCTCTGACCATCTGCAAGAAAGTAACCACCCAAACCTTGATTCAATGTTGTGTCACTTGGGAATATCAACACCAGACAAACTCTATGTGACGACCTTTGCAAAAGGCTTGACCTTCACATGGAGGAACTGTGGAATTCAGTCCTTGAAGCTCTCCAAAGCTCATCCAAGGAAGTCCTTCGATACTCCAAGAGGAAGAACCCAGATTGGTTCAACGAAGCTGCAGATGAAATCTGTCCCTTGCTGGAGACTAAGAATGCTGCACAACAAGCCTCCTTGGCACACCCGGTGTCAAAGGTCCTTCTGCAAGAATGGAAGAAAAGAAAGCACAACTTTATTTATCAAATTTCCTCTGCATTTAACCCATCTGAAGTAGTGAACACACACATACCCAGAGCAATGGGCAGTCATGATAACAGTGCCTGGGGAGCAGTTGGGAGTTAGGTGCCTCGCTCAAGGACACCTCAGCCCAAGACCATCCCATATTAACCTAACCACATGTCTTTGGACTGTGGGGGAAACCGGAGCACCCAGAGGAAACCCACACAGACACAGGGAGAACATACAAACTCCACACAGAAAGGCCCTTGCCAACCACTGGGTTAAAACCCAGAACCTTCTTGCTGTGAGGCAACTGTGCTAACCACTACACCACTGTGCTACCCATGTGAGGTCAACTACACAACGCAGGCTTTGTGAGATCCAGAACAGATGGTGGATCAACAAAGTTCAAGAAATCCAATGTTTTGCCAATGACAACCACACATATGAATTCTACAATACCATCAAAGGCATTTATGGCCCCACTTGATGTACGGTGGCTCCTGTCCGATCTGCAAATGGTAACACTCTTCTTAAAGACAAACAGGACATTCTAGACCAATGGGCAGAGCATTTTTGGGAACTGTTGAACAGAGTCAATCCATTAGACCCTATCTCCCAACGCTCCCTCAAGTGAATGTCCCACCCTTGATGAAGCCCGATATGCTGTCCATTCCCTGAAATACAAGACAGCTCCCGGTGGAGACATGATACCTGGTGAAGTGTACAAGTGCAGTGAACTGTACCTTCTTGTGAAACTCACTGACTTCTTCTCACTTTGCTGGAAGCCAGGCAACATCTCTGGCACATGGAAACACACCACCATTATCACCACCTACAAGAAGAAGGGGAACCACTCCAACTGTAGCAATAATCGAGGCATCTCCCTGTTGGATGTTGCTGGAAAGATACTCACCCGAGTTATGCTCCACCATCTCATCTGTTATGTCACCAACAGAGTACTTCCGGAGTCACAGACTGGATTCCACTCCAAGCACAGCACCATTGATATGATCTTCGTCACCTGTCAGCTTTTGGAAAAGGGAAGGGAACATCAAAAGGATATCATGTTTGCCTTCATCGACCTGCTCAAAGTGTTCAATGCCATGAACTGCGAGGTGCTCTGGAACTATCTATGCAAGTTTGGTTGCCCTCCAAAATTCCTCACCATTCTCTGTCAGCTCCATGATGGAATGACTGCAAAGGTCCTTGTCATTGAGGAAACATCCTCTGCATTTGAAGTCATGGTTGGTGTGAAGCAAAGCTGCATTATTGCTCCAGTACTCTTCAATATCTACCTTGTCAGCATCACCCTCCTCTCCAGAAATGCACTCTATATGTGCACGACAGCATGTGAATCCATTACCGCTCAGATGGTAACTTCTTCAACCTTCAGCATCTCTCAGCCCACACAAAGACCTCTATGATGGCAATCATCAAGCTCCAATATGCTGACGACGCTGCTGGTATATCCTTCCATCCTGCAGGCCTTCAAAGGACCATTACATCCCTTCAAACAACCTATACATGGGTGGGACTAACTGTCAATGTCTTGAAGACTCTGACCCTACAGTCTTCACTACAATGACCATCACAATCGACAATGCAGTACTGGAGAACACAAGCTCTTTCACATACCTTGGTAGCATTCTCTCTGATGGTGTCTCAATGAATGAAGAGATCACCTCCCATATCAGGTATGCTTCTTCAGCATTTGGCTGCCTCCATAAGCGTGTCTTCATGAACCACAATCTTTGCATCCACATGAAGGTCGTAGTCTATCATGCAGTCTGCATCTCAATCCTTCTCTACGAATGTGAAGCCTGGACCTTGTACAGGAAACAAATCAAGTCCTTTGAAACCTTCCATATGCGTTGCCTCCAATGCATCTTTGGAGTGACTTGGAAGGACAGGATCCCTCACATGCAGATCCTCAGCAAGGCTAACTCTGCAAGCATGGAATCCATGATCCTCCATTGTGTCCTCTGATGGACCGGACATGTCATCTGAATGGCCCCCGACCAAATGCCCCAGATGGTTCTCTATGGAGAACTCACAGAAGGGACCCACTCCTATGGAAGACCCAAGAAACATTGGAAGGACTTCTTGAAGTTGTCCCTGCAGTTATGCAACATCCCTCCTGCTGACCTTGAGACGGCACTAAGGACTGCTTGAACTGGAAGCAGACTGTGTCCCAGGGAGTCTGCCACTTCAAGGAAGAATGGACCAGGCTGAGAGAGGAGAAACAGGCCCAGCAATGCCTTCGGCAATTCCTTCCCTCTGCTCTCACGCCTGGTCCCTTCGTCTGTCATTGTTGTCGCAGGATTTGCCGGTCCAGGATTGGGCTTCTCTCTCATGAGTGGGCACATGAGAGACAGTGATAGACAGTGACAACCCCAACAGCAACAGCAGCAAGATCTGGGAAGGCAAAGAAGACAACGAAGAGGAGGACCTTGTCATCATCGAATATTGACGGACAGTCATAAGCAAATAAGCAAATAAGATAAGCAAATTCAGAACCTAAATAATATTAATTAATTTGGTCACTACCTGTAGTCATAATAAGAAAGAAAGAAAGAACAACTTAATTTCACAAGTATGTGATGAATATCCTCTCTGCATTTAACCCATCTGAAGCAGTGAACACACACACACACACACACACACACACATCCAGAGCAGCGGGCAGCCATGCTAACAGTGCCCAGGGAGCAGTTGGGGGTTAGGTGCCTATATGATTTCTGGTTAGTATTATGACAATTTTTTAGAGTTAGTTAAAATACACATTCTGAACATATACAGCTTTATCATGTATAATGACCTGTGTCAGGTAACATAGACTAATGTCTTCAACTCAATCACATATATTTGAGGCAATATTAAGTGAGCTCTGACTCATGGTTTGTTGATTATAATTTAAAGAAAAAACAATCATGAGGCACAGAGTCTTTCAGTGGCAGGCTCAGCCTGATACGTTCCATGTCATGCCACACAAGCTGTACAAATAAACTAAGGCCAAAGATCACAGAGACGTGTGCAATGCAATCAAACATCTTCATAATTAAGATTCTCTCTCTCTCTCTCTCTCTCTCTCACACACACACACGCACTACATATACACTTAGTGGTCATTTTATGAGGCTCACCTATTGTATCATATAGGTGTACTTTATAGATCTACAATTACTGACTGTAGCCCATGTATTGATTTTTCAAACCTCCTGTACTCTGTCCAGAAACATCAGCAATACTTCTGTCCAGTGTTGGGAGGGTTACTTTTAAAATGTATTCCGTTACAGATTACAGAATACATGCCCCAAAATGTAGTTTG
>JAODXR010000026.1:45557355-45567374 GCA_028877395.1 Cathorops festae | reverse complement strand
TGTGTTTAATGACAGTTCTTATTCCAGAAAAAAATATTTAAAAAAAAATACAGTTAAAAAGAGGTTTGGTTGTAATAATTCTGACACCAGATATTTTTCATGATCTATCATAGTCTGTACCTGCACAAAAATAAAATCCCAATGATGAAACAGAGCAATGACAAGAAACTGCTGCAGGTGTTGGGAGTGGTTCTCTGTGCTCGGTATGTGATAGATGTGCATGTGAAAACTTGTGTGGGGTACTAATTGGCATTATCTAATTACAGCCATTCATGCCAAGAGGATAATCTCACCCTGCTGATGACTTTCAGTCGTTAACCGGTACAATACAAACTTGGATGAAATTAAAGCCATCAAAAGTAAATATTATAAATAGTTGTTAAGGACTGCAGGGTTCCAACATCTTTAATAGAGGCAAGTAAAAACATTTCTGCTTTTCTCTCTGTGGTTATATTATACATATATGCACCATTCAAAGGTCTGTCAGACTCAGTAACATGCTTAAAATGTTCATTTTTGCTCTTTCTTTTTTGAGAATCAGGGCGGGGGATGCATGAGAAATCTATATAACCCCCCTTGGACACAGACAAACATTCCATCCAAAATCAGATCTTTGCAAAACTTTGAACTCACACACAAAGATCTAACATAAACAGTACTGCACTGCACCAAAGCAACTGCTCCACTGGCAAAGCAGTAGTGAAATCATGAGGGATTCCCAAAGAAAAACACTTTGTGTTGATGTTTCAAGCAATTATACTAAGCCCAAGAAAAGCAACAGGAAAAATTAACTATTCAATAAAAGTGGCTGAGAGGGATGGGGTGGGGGAGGGGGGAGGTTTCCAGAATGACATTGAATTGAATTCCCAAGAGGTGAAATAATGCCCTTAGATGACTGCAAAGGAAATTACTTAATAGCTGTAAAGAAGCAAGGAGTAAGAGCGATATTGTTAGATACAACGCATAATGTCGATGTTTAACCACTGAGGTCTGACCTCTTGTAGCTCTCCAGTGAAGAACAGCAGAAGTAAGTGATTAGACTGCAAGGGTTCATTTACTGATTGCATTATTGTGCAGATGGGAATTTTCTGCGACAAATTACTATTAAATAATTTGGTCAATCATAATGAGTGTTGCTGATTTATAATGATAAACACATAACAGCACAGCAATTAGAGGCATCATTTCACTCATTAAAATACTCACAACACCTATTAGTTTCCTGATGCAAAAAAAAATAAAACTGGGTCAGTGCAATATGATGCGCAAAATACTAATAAATAAGCACTGATGCGATTTAATTTTCTTTGAGGTACACTAAGGATATAAACCATGCACAATTCACAAACGAACAGAATGGAAATTCATGAAAAGGATATACTGAGAGGTGCAACAAAAAAAAGTCATATTTGGAAAGAACTCAGCACATAAGGTTATTGTTTACTGAGGAACAAATCTGAAAACTCATGATACTCGTGTTGGCATATTATATCCCTAAATATTTAGTAGAGCAGTAGGGCACAGAGGTAAACAATTAAAGCCCAAAATGCCCTTGCCAGAGACAAATTCACTAGGCCGTTTTAATAAGTAAGACTCCTGTCATTTTCTGTCATTTTGAGTTAAAGAGCAGCGCACTGTTTACAGTATTCTACTTTGTAATAAATCAGAAGACCACTTCCTTCAGGGAAGTAAACACTTCAATATGTGCACTGGTTTTTGAAGAACATTCACAAGTGCTCTCATTAGAGGAGGATCCATGGGCCGAGCCACTGCACTGACACACCAACTTCTTAAGAGGAAACTGAGGCACACTGAAAGCTCTCAGGCCATTTTAACATTGACATGCTTTTCGGTGCTTTATTAGGATAAATAAGCCTGATCTCGAAAATCGTTCAGTCATAAAACGGTGCCTACATTTTAACCTGAAGTTTTGTTTGTGTTTAAAGTTTGAATTGTGGGAAACAGACCAATATGCAGACATTACAGTCACTGTTAAGAAATAACAAAAAAAATGTGAAGACAAAGCCCCAATGCAAAATATGAACTGGTTTTGAAAAATAAATCAATAAACAGATCGTGGAGAGAGTTTATTAGTCTAAATCAAACGATCAAACGCACTGAATTCCTTTGAACTCCTTTGAATTCTTGAACGAACCGCAAACAGTGTTATATTTTTAAAATGTATAGAAGTTTCCTGGAGTAAATATTCTTTTTAAATGCAGTGTGTAGCTGTTGATTAAATTTTAACACACTTTTGCTTTTACCGGCAATCCGAACAAACCCATACAATTAAAAAAATGTATATGCGTGTATATATAGATTATGGATTAAAATTATAATATTTATTTAAATACGTTTAAAATACTGTCTGTCAAAAAAATATTTATGTATAATTAATGTAATTAAGTGCATTGTTAAATATTTAACTTTCCTCGAGTGAATGGTTTGTTTACAGTCAAGTGTCCAGAGAAAGCAAAGCGGCCATGTGAAAGTGTGTTGTTGTTGCTGTTGTTTTTCTCTGTCTATTCGTTGTAGAAAAATGAATCAAAAATTATGATCGATTGTGTGTTTTGATCGAAGAGTCATCAGCTCGGAGTCTGGGCGTGGAGCTGTAATGTGTGTGCATGGGAACCGCTCATTCTGCACTTATTTCCCTGCCATTAAAGTGCTGCAGGAGAGAATTGGTTAAGTGGAGCTACCCGCTGCCTTACTCTCCCCGAGGTAGCTTCCTTTTTGATCTCGCCGAGACTGGCGCCTTCCAAAGCACGACTTGTCTGCCTTATGAAATGCTTTGACTTACGGTGAAGGCTTGCCAGTTGCGTTTCAATAGAGGCTTCTTTTTTTTTTTTTTTGCATTCTTAAAGGGCCAAGACAAGCTTTAAACTGCTGTAATGTGGCGTGACACAATCGTCATTCATTCATTCCCATCGTTTATCAATTGTCCCTGAAGATCAAGCTAAACATGGTCTAATTGATGCACTTTACTTTGTCCTACTCAAATTGTAATTTCTGTATAGCTCATATTTTTTTTCCTGTGGAGGGGGGGATAACATTGTTTACAAATAAGCAATGTAATTATCGGTCATTTTATGTAGTCTAAGGCTGAAATGAGCTAAAAAAGAATGAAGTTTTATGATAGATTCCTCACAAAAGAAAAAAAAATGGAGGAAGAAAAGCCCAAGGAAGTGACTAGTTGTCTTGCTGCATGGTTTCAATAAGGGTTAAGTTAATGAGTGTGGAGTCTCTCTCTCTCTCTCTCTCTCTCTCTGGCCCCTCCGGTTAATTGCAACAAAAGTTCTCAAATAGCTCAAACACTGGAGCCCTGGAGCCATCAATAAACCACCGCGGCAAGACAAGTATGATTGACCACGCACATTGCTTTCAAAATCACTTTGACGTCCGTTCCGAAGAAAGTTTGCTGGCCAATCAGCAAGCAGAAAAGGGGAGTCATGTGGGCAAAATCAAGCGCCGATTGGAGGGCGGCAAAGAAGAAAGCGAACTTTGGGGAGTTTTATAGCTGGGAGAGCTTTGGGCGAAAGCCTACATGAGAGAAGGGACTGTCGCAGAGACGCGGCGAATGACAGAAAGGAAAACAAGCCAGGACGAGTTAAACTGAGAGGGCCTGGCATTTGGAAGTTGTATGGCCCCTTTACCCTCCACCATGAGCTCTATTCAAGCACCGCTTTCCCAAGAAGGTGAAGCACAGAAGCGCGCAAACCCGGACGCAGAAGAGTGTGAGAGCACCGAGAGAGCGGCGGCCAAAGGATGTAAAAACAAGGCGTTCAGTCTCCCCTTCAGCGTGGAGTCTCTAATATCGGACAGAGTAACTTCCAGGACTTCATATTCCGCACCCGACTCAGGGCTTATTTCCCCTTCCGAGGAGCGAGCACAGCTCTCCCCAATGGCTCTGTACACAGACAGGAAACTGCCTCTGGAGAGCGTCTCAAACTTAGCTGTGGGGAAGAGAGGCGAGTCGGAGGAGAGGAATGAGAAGGCACAGGGCGGATGGTTTCACACTGCACCGGCATACGCCTCTCCACCGAGTAAGTGAATTCAAAACAATGGGCTTGATAGTGTTCTTCATGATGGATGGATGGAATAGGTTTTCTCGTAGGGGAAAAATCTTTGACTGAATGCGCATGTTGTCACTAATGGGCCTAAATGATTAAAATAATAATAATTAAACAGTCTCTGTCCAAGCCTTTAGCTTTTAACTGCATGGTTTGTTTCTTATTCCAGGCTATCTATCATTCTCACGCTTGTTTTGTTTTTGTTTATTTGTTTGTTTATTTCCAGGACACTCGAGTCCGTCTCCTTGCGCGCTCCGAAAACACAAGAACAACAGAAAACCGCGGACTCCGTTCACCACCTCGCAGCTGCTCGCGCTCGAGAGGAAGTTCCGCCAGAAGCAGTACCTCTCCATCGCAGAAAGAGCGGAGTTTTCCAATTCACTCAATCTAACAGAGACACAAGTGAAGATCTGGTTCCAAAACAGGAGAGCGAAAGCAAAGAGACTTCAAGAAGCAGAGCTGGAGAAACTGAAACTGGCCTCGAAGCCTCTGTTACCGGCGTTCGCGTTCCCCTTCCCGCTGGGAGCGCACGTGCAGGCTTCCCCCGGTCTGTACGCAGCCTCGAGCTCTTTCCCGAGGCCTTCACTGCCTGTCCCGGGACTTTTCGGAGGACCTGTCACCTATGGGATGTATTATTTGTCTTAAATGTGTTCAGTGTAATTAAGTGCAAGGCTGATGTTTTTGCCAGTCATAAACAGACAAGTAAAAATGTCCCACTTTGAACTTTAAACTCAAACAAACTGGCGCGAGCCTACACACACACACACACACACACACACACTTAAGTCTGACAGCAACAATTAAAAAAAATTATAATTTTTTTTAATGCTATAGAAAAGCTTTCTGTGGTGCCCTCAAAATAAATAACCTGCAGATTACAGGTCAAACTATTTAGGTCCATTAAAAAAAGGCATGTATTTAAAATGATCACCAACTCCATTTTAATTAAAGGTAAATATATATTTGGAGAAATCAGTGTTTCAAATGAAGCCTGTTGAACAATATACATATAAAAATGCCTGCCCCCCCCCAAAAAAAAAAAAACCGTTGTCAAGGCCAGAAACATCTGTGTCAGACTATTTGAATACATCCCGAGTTACCTCTGACTTGAAATTATTTTTATATATGAAGTGAAAATATCACTATAGTCTACATTTGGGGAAAGGGGGAAGCGCATCATTTTCTGTGTGAACTCTTCTGGAGTGTTTCAGCTGCAGTCGTGCGCCAGATTCCCTTTCCTCAGAGCCGACGTGGTGAAAGTTTGAACGTTTCCTGGGTTTCCATTCGCCCACATTGATGACTTTCACTGGTTTTTCGTTTAGCCACAATACCTTTGTGCTGCATGTACTATGCTATACTTAGATAGATTGTAAAATTAACCTCTAGACCCTTTTATAACTGTAAATAAGCGTTTATATTAGCATACAGATATTTCCAACTCCATTTGAAATCACGAATAGAATTGATATTTATATACTGTGTTTACATTTACCTCCTGTAAATTATTGTATATATTTGTACATAAAATAGAAGAAAAATAATCTTTTGTATTAAAAAATGCATTTTGAACCAGATGAGTGTGCCTTATTTTACTAGAGATTAAACTGCAGACCCGACCTACAGGATATTATTATTATTATTATTATTATAAAAATCGGAAATGATGTTCACGATCATTTACATGTTCATTCACACGCATATACATGTAGAATCGATTTGATGTTTAGGGTAAACTTTTAAGCCACTGCATAATGAAGATCCAGGTATTTTTATATCTATTACAAATATAAATACAGAACATTTTTTGTGTCATTTCAAATGATTTTCCTCAAAGGCGACAATTTGGATTTTGGATTTATAAGCAACAAACTTGCTATTAATAAGAAAACTAGTCATTTATATTATTAAGTCTGGTATATAGGCTATCATTAGGAGCTCTTTATTTGATTATGCATTATCCATTAAAGCAAATTAATTTAACAGTTTAACCATCAAAATTCTAAATAATTCGCTCTCAGAGATGCATTTCGGTTCCTTTTGAAAATGAAACCTCAAAGGGTAACACCATTCCCTCCTCTCAATTTAGATCAAGTTAATTACACTCCAAATTAGTGCAATAATGAGCACAACTGGAACCATTTTAAAGACAGAATGATTCATTCCAATACATTCAGTTTATTACATGCCTTGCACCAGTTTAACCAAAGAATGATGGATAAAGAATAAATTACATTCTTCCAGCAAAGTTTAGGATTTTACATTTGTTTTATTTTTATTGTAAAATAGTCCTCCAAGATCATATAAAAGATATAGTATGTAACAAATGCAAGCTTTCCTCTACTTCTTTTTCCTTCCACCTCTGAAGCCTCTGACTGAGCCATGGCCAAAGCAAACAGTTGGTGGCACCCTGGAAAAAAAACATACACGAATTGACATTAAATAAACATTTAAAATATCAACACACTGTCACATTTTAATGCTGTTTAGACAGAATATTTTATAAATACTTACTTATATGAATAATGTGGCTTTTGTCGCTCAGGAAGCACAAATTTGTGACTCTCGGACACTTGGGTCGGAGAAAAATCCATCAATTCACAATTCTCTGATTCTCCATGTCGACTAACTACATTAGCAGGCCCTGTCAAACACATTTCTTCCTGTTGAGGAATCTTTTCCACTTTTGTTCCTCTGAAAGATCAATAAAATACTTATTACAGCCTGCTCACATATTATGTGACATGAGCAAGCTTTTAAGTTAAAAAAAAAAAGTCACATCACTAATCATACTATATTTCCAACAACTGAATAGTCAATTCAAAGTTTCACTGGTCACACCTTTTGATTTTCTTTGGTTTGTCAAATCTGAAGTCTGATGGATAGCTGTGAGTTGAGATCAGATGCTCTTTCCTTTCTTTGCTGGTTTGGAATTTCAGTCCACATCCTTCAACCAAGCACTGATACTGAAAAGCCATATTACATTGGACATCTTAACAACAGTTGAGTTGTTCCCAGTCATGTAGTAAGAGTAAAGGCTGTTTCCAGTTTGTATGTGGTCATGCTATTTTAAGTCTTTTACTATTAGGATACAATACAAAGCAAGAAGACGTTTAATATTTTCCTAAACTGAGCATGTAGACAAAAGACAAAGGGATAAACGACTAAATTATTTTCCACTCTTCAAAAATACACTTCACTGACTGCAGGCAAAAGATGGTGGCATAAGCTACAAACATCACATCATAAATTATACCATTTTTTCTGGTAATCACCATGCAGTGAAATATTGGCTGTTCGCATTTACTGCAAAATAAAATAAAATAAATGGATGCTTGTTTTTAAAAGTGTTCCAGTGGGATACCGTTTACTTTTAGGTTTACAAGTAAACTTAAAAAGGAAAAGATTGACTGCTGCACATTAGGAGTGTCTTCCTGTAGCCTATGCAACTGATTCCTACAAAACGTCATGTTTTTGGAGGCGCTCTCTTTCAGAACATGCGTAACAAGTTCTTCCTGTATTATGTGCTTTCTTGATGTGCAAGATTCAGAGCTGTAGCAGATGTCAAAGCAGAGCCAATTTTCACCTTAAGTTCAATGCAGCATGTACTCTAACTATTTAGCTATAGGAAGCTAGTAATGTTAACTTACTGCTAACTTGTCATTAGCGACTGTTCACTAATACACGGCGGGTTCAAGATGCTTCGCATTAATCACACAGCAAAGTTTCCATGCTTTGCTTTAATCATTCAAGTGTTTGTAAATGCCGTAGGCGTTAATTCAGTACAGGGAATTTGGCTCTGCAGGCACATGACATAACTGGGCTAAAAAATTTTAACTTGACATGCAAATGTAATGTTTACACTTCATACAAATGTAGTGTTTATATTTTATAATGATTATGGGCATTTCTGGTGTCGACATTACCATACACTCTCTCTCTGCCATGACCTGAAAGAGAGAGTCATGCCACTCTAATATGTGTATATCCAGCAGACGGTTGGATGGAAAGGCGCGCTTGCAGCTGGAGCACACATGACGATGAAGTGAATTATAGTGGTGCTCGTATCCCTCAAGAGTGTCAAAGAGCTGCTTACAGCCGGCAATGTGGCACTGGAATTCTGAAATGCTTAAAGTAAGTCAAAGACATATGAAGTTAGTGCTTATCATAATTATCAATTAATAATCAATAATTCTCAAGTTAATATAAAAAAATTATTTGACATTTCACAAGTTTAAAGTGGATATGAATTATTACAAGAAACTTTAGGATGGCATGCTCATTATGGAACACATAATTGATAACAGTATCTCCAAAAAAAAAAAAACCTGAACGATGTTTACTGAAAAATTCACCACAATTATTAAGAGCCTGGAAGCAATTATTGGTGTTGCACTGATCAAATTAAAACTGTATTGTGACCAAATGTTAACCCGTTATTCTATTATTTTATTTTTCACGAACTGTTTTTAATAATGGCCCTATTAGACCCATTAAATAGTTAGATTTGGTAAACTTTAAATAAATATTATTTGTTTCATCTGCTAAATTATGTTTGTTCCATAATTAGTTACCCACATCAAAAGTAAAGATTATACATAGTCAAGTATTTCTGTGGATTTTCTACTATATCACTCACTGCTATTGATCATGCAATAAACACTGAATTTATTGCAGAATAAATGTGTGTCCGTGCAAAAAAAAAAAACACCATTCCTTTTTACAGGATAACAGTAACACTGGACTCAACCATACTGTCAATTTTCACTCTAATACATGTGAGAAGGTCACTGAGCTCTTCTGTATCTCTAATAACACTCACATTAATGCTGGAGGTCTTTCTGCAAGTGGCGTCATGAGATCCTGCAAATATAAGTGTCGGTGCACATCGCCATCCTGTTGGGGAGAGGGAACGGCTTAGGGTAGAACCAACTGCAAAATTAGGTGTAGAAAAAAAACCCCAGATGCATATACAGTAGTATGATCAGAACACAGGAGTAAAAACACATCTGTTGAGATAGCAGGCACATTAATTATAGACTACTTATTTTTAAGCTATAGAACTTTAGTAGCTATAAACCTATTTATTTTAAGTAACCAGTACGTATGTTAGTTTCCACAACTACTAACAGTATAGTTGATGCTGATGTCTCGGTCATCCCTGAGCGACGTAACAGACCCCTGACAGTCACTGAACAACACTTATGGAGATGTCACATCACCTGATTCCTAGATACTCGCTGTAGATTTAAATAGAGATTCCAACCTCTACATTCCTGTTGCCAGTAGGTATACTGGGACTATAACTGATGGAGTGTAACAAAAAGTTAACATCTTGTGCAAGGAATAAATAATCAAATTTGACAGTAACACACTTTTTGCAGCACCATACATCAGACTTATTTCATTAAAGCCTTTACAGGCAGAGGTAGCTCGAACCCAGTGCTCTGAAACACAGTAAGGCTTACATTACCATCATGTGTCTCCAGGGTTCCTGGCCTTGAAAAATTGCCAGAGCTTGAAGATTTCAATTTTCCAGACTTTCAGCCTTTTACAGATCTGAGTTCAGATTATTGGCTATTAACTGCATTATTAAAAGGGAAACATTACTAAATGTGATATGCATTCGACAAGTTGCATTAATAAGACAGGGATTAAAGACAAGTGATTTAGAAAAAGCCATAAACTCATTGTCTCAGGAATATTTATACTTTTATACAGACGCACAGCTTGTGAACAGGCAAGGCAGGCAAATGCTTGGGGCCCCCCGGCTCAGGGGCCCCCCAAGAGTCGGGGCCCGAGGACTTATTTATTTTGTTTTTTATTAGGGCGGCATGGTGGTGTAGTGGTTAGCGCTGTCGCTTCACAGCAAGAAGGTCCGGGTTCGAGCCCTGTAGCCGGCGAGGGCCTTTCTGTGCGGAGTTTGCATGTTCTCCCCGTGTCCGCGTGGGT
>JAODXR010000026.1:44562589-44576624 GCA_028877395.1 Cathorops festae | reverse complement strand
CCAGTTAACCTAACCTGCATGTCTTTGGACTGTGGGGGAAACCGGAGCACCCGGAGGAAACCCACGCGGACACGGGGCGAACATGCAAACTCCGCACAGAAAGGCCCTTGCCAGCCACGGGGCTCGAACCCAGACTTTCTTGCTGTGAGGCGACAGCGCTAACCACGACGCCACTGTTCCGCCCCCTTAAACTATCAATCAAAGCAAATTTGCTTGTTCAGTTCAACAGTTAATGGTATGTTCAGCGATGATCTGTCTGCTAAAATGCTCTTTCACAAGCTTTGTCTGATTTATTAACTAAGCTTTTGTCTCTCCATACAAACAGGATGGAGGCTGAAGAATTTTATTGAAGTCTAAGTTAATTACTCGCAGCTCAACACCAAACACAATCAAGCAGATACTTTTATCAAATTATATAGATAAATGCAGAATTAAAAGCTTGCTCTGTTTACTTCACATCTAGTTCATTAGTAGACTCTACTAGTGCGTCTCAAACAATTAGAATATTGTGAAAATTTTCACTATTTTCCATCAATTATTTAAGAAAGTGAAAATGTAATATATTCTTGACTCATTACATGTAAACAAAAATGTTTCGAGCATTTTTCTATTTTAATTTTGATAACTGTGGCCTACACCGCAAATAAAAATATCAAAATATTATTTCATTCTGAGCTTGTGTAAAACAGTATAAATGCTGTGTATCTCTCGGTCTAGTTCAGTACACACAACCACAATCATGGGGAAGACTCCTGACTTGACAGTTGTCCAGAAGACGATCATTGCCACCCTCCACAAGGAGGGAAAGCCACAGAAGGTCACTGCTGAAAAGGTTGGCTGGAAAAGGTGCACAAGCAACAGGGATGACTGCAGCCTTGAGAGGATTGTCAAGAAAAGTTGATTCAAGAACTTGGAAGAGCTTCACAAGGAGTGGACTGAAGCTGGTGTCCGTGCATCAAGAGCCACCACACACAGGAATTGGCACCTGCTCACAGAGACTTACTTAAAGGCGGCCTCAGCCGATCTGCATGCCTCGAAGACCAGTTTCTGCGGTCGAACATGCAGGCAGCAAGCTCTGCATTGTTGGCTGCTCCAGTGTCCCTCATGAGTGTATCAACTAGTGTATTCGCTGGATGACCAGGATGTTGCGATCCACGCGAATGAGTTGACTTGCGGGGAGCTCGTTGTGCCTGAGGCAGTGACCTGCCAGGCCAAACCTCCTCCAGGCCACCTTGTCGGAGAGCCTTGGGAGGTCACCATAGAACTTTTTGTTGGGAATGTGGTCCTGCCAACTGATGTTTTAAGGCAACATGCAGCATGCAGGTGTATGAGCCATCCAGCGACTTCTGGTGGGAGATGTTCAGGGCCCAGCACTCACAACCATACAGGAGTATGGATTCCACCGTTACACAGAACAGCTTGATCTTGAGTTCTCATGATATGGTGGATTTCCAGACAGCTCTCATGTCGTTAAGATCCTTCCATGCAAGAGCCTTTCGGATCTTCATGTCCTGTTTGGTGGTGCCAATCCATGAGCTGAGATATTTAAAATCGTTCACGACCTGAAGAGGCTTTCCAGTTTTTGTCCTAGGTAAAGCTGTGGGGAGGGAGACATTGCAGGTCGTAACTTTTTGGTTTTCTGGTCATTGACAAGGAGTCCGACTCCATTACACTCTTCTACACGTAGCAGCAGTTCCTGGGCCTGCAGGATGTTGTCAGAGAGCAAGGCAATGTCATCGGCGAAGTCCAGATCTGTAAGCGCCTTTGGAGGGTACTCTTGTGATCTTCGGGGAGTGATCATAAGACCAAGCTCAATTTCTTTCCCATCAATGGCTTTCCTGAGAGCAAACTCAATAACCATCACAAACAAGAATGGAGCGAGTGTCTCCCCTTGGAGCATGCCTCACAGTGAGAACTACTACTAAATAGTTTGCTGACCATGATATTACTGTGCTTGATTAGCCAGCCAACTTGCCTGACCTGAACCCCATAAAGAATCTATGGCGTGTTGTCAAAAGGAAGATGAGAAACAAACAAGCTGAAGGCCGTGACCAAAGCAACCTGGGCTTCAGTAACATCTCAGGAGTGCCACAGGCTGATCGCCTCCATGCCATGCAGCATTGATGCAGCAATTCATGGTAAAGAAGCCCCAACCAAGTATTGAGTGTCTAAATGAACATACTTGTCAAAAGTTGGACGTTTTCTGTTTTATAAATCTTTTTTTGATTTTAGTAAATATTCTAATAGAGATACTGGATTTCTGGTTTTCATGAGCTATACACCATAATCATCAAAATTAAAACAAACAGGCTTGAAATATTTCACTTCATGTGTCATGAATACAGAATATATGAAAGTTTTTTGATAAATTATGAAAAAAAAGAACTTTTCATGATATTCAAATTGCTTGACACGCACTGGTACATCTGAGGTCAAAATGCGGTCCTATAAATGGGTTCTTTTTCATTTTATATGGCAGGTTATGAAACATTGCAGCACTGAACATGGATGGTTCTTATTTTCATGCAAAATTAGTTTAAATCTTAAATTTTATGGAGGGAAAATCCTGACAATTTTTACTTGACTGTCTATTTGCTGTTTTTCAATAGCCTTATTGATGCGACACACAAAGACGTGGATGTTCTGTTACTGCTGTCCAACTGTGCATATTATGTTGCTTAGTAAGTGCTTACATTTTGTCTCGTAATTGATAGTTGGCCACAGTTTTTGGCAAGAAAGTCTCATCTCTCTTCTTTTCTCCTTTCAGCTATGATGAGGAGGCAGATAAAGTTAACCAGTACCAGCGACTCGGTTTAGACGGCTTGGAAAAGATTGAAATAGGTCAGTGCTTACAGAAGGAACCATGGATGGATGGCCGGCCACTCTGACTGGCGCATCTGTTTGTAATTGCTTCATTATCAGATGTTGTATGTCTTTAGGCCCAGAGCCCACTCTCTTTGGTAAACCCAAATACTCCTGCATGCGGCTGCATTATAAAAATGGGGAGGTTGGTGGCTATTTCCACACCCTGAGGGCCGTCACACGGAACCCAGAAGACGATGGAAAAGGTACAAGACCATGAAACAATGGTGCCTTTTTTAATTTTATTTATTTAACTGCAGTATAGTCTGCAACTAATGTAGATGACCATACATATGTAAATCTGCTATGAATGTGTGTTTGCAAATTGAAATAATTTAGTTTTAAGATGTATTTGATATTTGGTTTATATTTCAGACACCCTACAGTGTATAGCAGAGATGCTTCGCATAACTAAACAAGCCATGGGACTTGACCTGCTAGTCATAGAGAAGAAATTGGAAAGGTAATCAGTCTTTTGCTTTACGATAATTCTGTGGTAACACCCAGCAGTAACTCCAGGTCTGACAGTGTCTTCTGAGATAGAAATGAAGAGACTGAATTTCTTATTTGTTTTACTTTTGACTTTTTTCAAGGAAGCACAGCAAACCTCATGAAGACATCCTGGGCATACAGGGAAAAGCCACTGAGCCACTAAGCTCAGGCTTAGCTCAGGGCAAAAGTTTCTTCTTGAACAAATTCTCATCCTTAAATCAGAAAGTAAAGCAGACAAAAACTAATGTAAACATTGGAAACTTTAAGCCCCTCGGCAGACTTGAGATGAAGGTGAACTTCCTAAAGCCCAACATGAGAGTGAACCTTTGGAAATCAGACAGCAGTTTGGAGACTTTTGACGGCAGTCCAGGCCCTGGAGCTATGAAGGACCTTTGTAATGACCGTTCAGATCTAGAGATCTCCGATGACTCTGACTCCTATAACTCAGATGAGCAGCCATGCTCAGGCTCCCTAGAGAACGTTGATTATGTGCTCCCCAGTTGTGGGATTGTAGCATCTGCACCTCGACTTGCCAGTCGGTCCCAGTCCATTGGAAGTGGTGAACTTGTTGTACCCTCTGTTATTCGAGTCACAAGTTGTGAGAACAAGGTCGAGGATAGCTTGTCAGTTGAACCAAACTCTGAGTCTCCTGGTGTAGCCTCAGAAGCAGAGGAGGCCATTTTGATTGACTTTGGGACACCAATCGATGCTTATTGCCACCAATTTGTCCAGGATGCACAGATCAAACCAGTAGAAGTGTTCGAAGAATGCCCGGTGCTGCCACCAAACCCACAAGCACCAGAGGGTTTCAAAGCTCCTCCAGTTTCAGGCTCAAAGCCAGAAGCCTCAAACACCCAGCAGCAGCAACTTCCTCGTCCATCTCAGCTCGATGTTGAACCTTCAGTCTCAGGAGGAAAACTCCTCACCGTCCAGCCCCCAGGCTCTGCAGCATCATGTAGCTCCCAAAAGAGCCTTGGCTCCATCTTGGAAGGGAGTCTAGGACCTTCTCCAGCAGACAGTAATGGAAGTCGTGTAGTGTCCCCATTTGCTAAGATTAAGAGCTCTGTGGTGCAAGTGGCTAGCATGACCCAGGCCGGACTCACTCAAGGTATCAACTTTGCTGTGGCGAAAGTTCAAAAAAGTCCAGAGCCTGAGGCTGTCAATGAAACGCAGCAGAATGAATTGCGAGCTATGTTTACACAGTGCCAGACTAGGATCATTCAGATATAATGTTTGTTTGGCCTTGTACAGATGCATTTTAGTGTAGAATGTGACTTCTAGCACAGTAGCAGTAGCATAAGTTTGCACAACAAAACAAAACTGTACAGTCAATTACTTCACATTTCTGCTCCAGTTAATATAACTGATGTTTACAGCCAGTGTCGTGCAGTGTGTATTTATATATAGTACACCTAAGCTGAATCTGACTGTGCCCTTATTCTGACTAAAATCCTTAATGTTCATACATTTCTGGTTTTGCATGTTGAGAAATCTTAGGTAGATTGGGGCAAGCAAGGTTTATTGCATGTCGAGAGTCGAGATCTAGTTTAATCACATGTGACACCTGCTGTGCAGTGCTCTTCTTTGCATCTGTTGAGTGTTGTAGCGGTAGCCGAAACGTATAATAAAAAAAAAGACTTAAATATCTATTCGATGGGCAGCTCAGTGTTAGACAGTAGAAAAGGAGGAATGTAAACAAAGCTCCATATAGTTCAATAAATATATTTGTTGTGTTTCATGTCAGTAGAAATGTCCCAACGTAGGACAAGAATTCTACTTTATAATCTATGGTAAAATATATTGTCCAATAAAATATTCTGAGTCTTCAGAAGTAGGGCCTTCCACTTAATATATTTAGATAGAATACATATATTTACATAAAATGTACTGATTGTGATGATAGGAAAGTTGCCACTTCAGATGGACATTTGGGACATGTTGAACTAACTTTTTTTTTTTATTAACTTTTGAATTTGAAAGGGTTTGCATAAAGGTACAATAAGAAGATCCATCAAAACTTGAATATTAAAGTATTGGTCGTAAATATCAAGTGGAACATTTAGATAAAAAGAGCAGACTTTGGGTGGAACACTGCCTTTCTCATCTCCTTGCTTTGGATTTTACTGTATATTGTGCTAAATACATATAATGCTGATTTTATTCCTTGTGCTGCTAAAAAAGCTACAACTTTGTAACAAGACTCCTACATGAATTACTTATTGTACCTTTATCTTAAGGGAATAATATATTTAAGATTATGAATATTGTTTTATTTTCTAGATTATGCAAGTAACACCTGCTTAGTTTCCCCCCCAGAAATGCTTTAGGATTATGGTAAAGTGGTCAGTGTCTTTAAATTATACTTGTGTAAAATGTTTCATTCTTTCAGAAGGGTTTATTTGCAAAGTGAACCTGCATCAAGTATTTGCTTGACAAATATATTTTGATATTCAAACATACATAGATCAACTTTACAGTTGTCTGTATAAGGATAAACAAGTAACGGTGTGTGTGTGAGATTACATACAGTACTTTGACTGCTTAAAGCTTTATTTGATGCAGATCAGATGTAAAGGACCCAGGCCAAACATAACACTGTAAAATGCTTTTTGCACTCTTATATTTATATCCAGTGTCTTATCATATTAGGTGCAGGGTTGTGTGTGTGTGGTTTGTTTTTTTTGGACAAGTATGACTGACTTACTTTATAAGTCAGGTATGTATATTTAATTTAATTTTTATTCAGGTTATTTTGCTGTGTCTTGAGTGTAATAACTTCTGGTTTTGTCACATCAATAACCTGTTCATTGATATGTTCACGCTCAGGCTTGAGGTATGACCATTAGCATGCTTTTTAATTGATTTTAAAGCATGTGATCAGTACTGTTCAAGGTGGTACCGCAAATTCACCACACTTTATACTGTATTTTCTGGGGATTTTTAATTTAATTAGGAAGTTAGTGCTGTGATTTATGAAAGAATTGTATACATCTAAATTTAAGCGGACACTCTTCAATTGAATAATTTATCTATTTCTTCTGAACACTTCTACTTGCTTCTTTTAGTGGTGATTCAGTCATCAGAGGAGGGGGGGGGACGAGTTTCAGCATTCGGGCCATCCCTCCTGATGATGGCTCTAACTCACTAGATAAAAGAGCTGAGAAATAAGTAACAATAAGGTCATTAATCAGAGCTAAGTAATTAAAGTACACGCTTTGTGCTTATAGTAAGATGCATTCAATTCTGTAGAGTCTGCAAGTTTTAAATTCCGTTACATTCATAGGAAACACAATCCGATGTTATTTATTAAGTTCTTATAGTTATTATAATATTTGACAGCTCAATTGAATTGTATGGGTTTAATACAAATCTCATTAATTCAAGTCAGTAGGTTTATAAATAACTTCAATATAAAATATTTTTGTGCACATTTAAATAATGAACCTAGGAATACCCTGAATAATTGGATTATGTGCATAAAATTAACCTGACCTGAATGGGTCTGTAGGATGTCGTAGTAGTAATAATATTATTTTTCTCTCCCCCTCCCCATTTAAAGGGGTCCCTGTGTGCAGAATGCTTAAGAAGCCTTGCATTAAAGGACAAATGTTTCTGGCATAGTGTTTGATAAAAGGGGAACTACTCTCTCTAGCTAACTACACGCAGTAATTTTAGATTCATCAGATTGAGGGGGCAAGATATTGGTGTCTAGTTCGCATTGTGTGGAATAAAGATTACATTGAAGTTTTCTATCAAGTCCTTTGTGGTGGATATTGCAGTAGTTTTCAGACTTTTCTGTGTACTTTGGACCAAGATACTGTACTCTGCACTCACCTTTTAGTCTTCATCTATTTTTGTTTAGCTGCACTGAATAGGTGTTGTAAAAATTGGGTGCTTGCAGTGAGGATTCTTAATGAATTATTTGTAGAGACTGAGCATGAACAGGCCTGACCGCTCTAATAATACATAATTATGAATTCTGTTAAAATCCAATAGACTAACATGTAACATGGCAAATACATTAAAAATAATAACAGAATGCGCCTTTAAACAATATGCAAAGGCTAGGCTTTAGGCAGCCAGAACCATGAATAACAATTTTTTGTGCCTTTCAAGGCTCAGCTTGTCTGTGACTCATGATGAGCGCTGATAATTACAGCAAGCTTGAGGATGTGTAGGTCGCTGAAGCGAATGGATTACAAGTGGTATTTTTATAAAACGAAAGCTTGAGGATCAGTCAGTGTAGTGTCCGTTAAAGCAGTGACCTTGCATGGTCCAATTGCTGCACTGATGGTAGACAAGAATTATGTGGATAACCCAATAATTCTCATTATATGCTACATCTGCCATGTAGCATAAAATGACGACCTATATAAAACCTCAACATCAACCTGGAGTATAATGCAGAATGGATTCCATTCCATGGGTCTCGTTTGTTAAAGACTCATCACATGGCTGTCGATGACTAGCATTGCCTCTTCACAAACCCTTTCAGCTTGAAGGTGATGAGCCCACAAGCTGGTTCCATATCACCATTTTGGACTGAGCCTAATGGGAACATCGGTGGCCTGATCACCAGATGTGCACAAGTGCCCCCAGAGTCTTAGTAACCCAGATCTTGGCATGGTACTATTACTTATTTGTACCTTTTCACTGGGGTATTAGGATCACTCTTTGTCTGACCCCTCCCCTCCAATCTGGTCATCAAGTGCAGACCTTCTAGGAGCATTAAACTCCTGGTGACACAGCCCTGAGGTTCATCCAAGTCCACAAGCTCCTTCACCAAAACAGTTTCTCAATCTGTGAAGAGGTTGTATAAGTTGTTTCGTATAATGAAGCATGTGGTCATCTCAAGCCTGAAAGAGGATGTACGAGTGTTTTATGGATCGTGTCTTTTGAATTTAGTTTTGTTTAATGGTTGTACGTTCTCCCTTATGCATATGGTGTTTAATTACTGTAATTTAAGATGCAAATTAAGTATTGACATCAAGCCATACAACTGACATTTCAATAATATCTTTAACATCATTCTGATACCTACTGACTGTCTGAATATCAACATGCTGGTTATAATGCAGGTTTGATTTGCTGTATGCTGGGAAATGGGTTTTGCCTACAGGTTGATTTGCCATTCAAGATGGCATGCACTGGACTAGAATTTATTCTAATGCTGTTCTAATAATTTAGAATATTAGTACAAGATGGTGGTACGTAAATGTAAACCTATTCAAAGAGCAGTTCTGTGTTCCATACATTCCTGTTGTATTTTCTATGCATTAAGAGGTGCGCCTTCATTGTTTTCAGTCACAGAATTTCCTGAACAGACCATAATTTCACACAAAGTGCTTTGGAAACCATGTATAATTTGCCATTACCACTTTGTCATAACCAACATGTATTTTTAATGTCTCAAATGTTGGCTTCCTTTAAATACTATGTGTATGTGAGACATCTTTCCCACTCATGTTGGAAAGAATTCTGTACCTAGAATTTTATTGTATAATGGACCATTTATTCTTAATGCTTATTCACTCTTAACCCCCTGTATTTGATAACTGTAAAACTGCTGTATTTTAAAATATTATTTGTCTTATTTGGGAAGCTTTTTAAGTAAATCATTCAAAGCAAACTTATCTTTATCTATGAATGAAGGTACTTTTACAGGAGATGGTATCAAAAGTTTACTATTAAAAAAAACTTATATTACACTTTTTCCTGCTCCAACAGTCCAGACTTGGGTAAAGGGGAGAAATCTAATTGTTGAACTGAACACAGATATGTTAATATGTAGTGCGGCATTTCATATGGAGTGAAAGTCTTCACACTGCCCCAAGGTAGACGAGTCATACAGACCTCACGTGTGCAAATGCCTTGTCTGTACTCCTACACTGACAGTATACTGGGTATAACCTTCCTTGAGCCCGACTTGTATATTCCAGACATTCAGTCCTTAAATAAGAGTGCTGGTTCTTACCAGACAACAGATGAATTCTGGATAGAAAAAGAGAAAACAGGGCCATGCATGGATACAAGTAATTCATCACAAACAGGATCAGGAGTGTGTTCAAGGTGCAACTCCAGTAATACAGGTTTTGAAAAAAAAAAAACATCTAAATAAGAGAAGTAGATATTTCCTCTTCAAAGACTGCAACTTTATTTTAATTTTCTCTAATAAGTTCTGAGCCAGAATGTTTTAAGCTTCTCTTGCAAGGATGTTTTGTAATATTACAAATCAATATAAATGCTTTTTTGGACAATGTTTCAAGACTTATCAAAAAATTATATTCAAAAATACCCCTTTATTGTTCTTCCTCACACCTTTAAAAAGGGTCAAGTTTAAAAAAAAAAAACCTTGGTGCTGTACAAAGAGAAAAAAATATCACTACATTACTTCACGATTAACAAGTTAATCATTATCCCCAATGCAGTTTATAAGAAACTCATGGATGTTAATTTTAAGGCTCGTTGCCATTCACACATTTATGCGGTTGTGTCCGGCTAGTCCGCAGAATTTCCAGTTGCTTTGCTTTCATCCAGCCTTCTCTGGAAAGAGTCATCTGCCCATAACTTAAAGACAGCAATCTGGAGAGAGAGAAAAATGGACAATTATTTAAATTAGAGTTTGTACAGATGAGTCAAGTCAGGATTGCAGAGTTAAAAATTAAAATGTTAATCTTGTAAATTAATCCAATCCACCTTGCGACTACCAGCATCCTGTGCAGGTCCTCGGCCGAAATACTCTGAGGGTCATCCTTGCGCATTTCAACAAAGTCTTCCTCAACCGCCTAACATGTTGGGAACAAAAGGATTGATGAAATCAGTGACTTGCCTGACATCAAGGCATTAAATAACTTGTCATAGGTTGCCAAAGAGGTACTGTCTTGAGTTTCTGTGCATATTCTCCCTTTGTCCATGTGAGATTCCTCCAGTTTCCTCCCAGAAACATGCTGGTAGGTGGATGGGCTACACTAAAATTTCCCCTTGGTGTGAATGTGTGTGTATGGTGCCCTGTGATGGACACTGCTCCAGCCAGGGTGTATTCCCACCTCTTGCCCAGTGTTCTCAGGATTCAGCATTACCATGAACATGCAGTATATACGAGATGGGCAGCAAAGGAAAATCCAACAAAGTGCATTGGTATAAATTCTACAAGTCTCTGGAACTATACTGGAAGAACAACCCACCCACCCCCACCAAATAAATAAAATCCCTCATTTGGTGTTTTGATGATGGTGGTCAGGAGTGCTGCTTAAAACACCATCCAAAATTTCCAATAGGTGGTGTTCATTTGGGTTAAGATCTGATGACCATGCAGGCTAAATTTACATTTTTTTCAATCTTCCCAGAGCCATTCAGTGAGCCCCCACGCCCTGTGGATTTGGGGATCCACTAAACCTTAGTGGCAAATGGATATAGCTAATAGTTTGTTTATTGTTAACGCCAAGTAGATTTTTTTTTTAAATTAGCTTTGCCATAGCGAGATATACATGTACATACAATATGGCTGGGAAACCACTACAGCTTGCGCCAGTTGCAGTGGCCCCATTGTACTGAATCTGCATGCCTTTTGAACTGTGGGGGAAACCCATGCCAACACAGGGAGAACATGTAAACGCCACACAGAAAGGCCCTTGTCAGCCACTGGGCTCGAACCCAGAACCTTCTTGCTGTGAGGCGACAGTGCCAACCACTACACCACCATGCCACCCACTTAGCATATTTAGCTTCAGTTCTGTTGCTTGATTTGTTCAACTTATTTAAAACATTTAGGGTTTGTCTTGGAACAGTGGTAACATGTAGGAGGTGGACAGTACCCACACTGAAAGCATTTGTGATCTCAGCAAGTCTCATCTTGCCAAAGCTACTGGCAGGGATCATATGCAGCACTAAATGAAGGGAGCTCCTTCCAGCATACTTTGTGCTGGCATGCCACTTTTTTTTTTTTAAACGGTCATGCTTAAAGGCTCGGAAACAAATGACAAACCCACCTATTCGAATCTCCAATGCTATTAAGTAGAAATAAACTCAAAGCACTGATTAAAAGTGCAAGTTATTTTGAAACTAATGTACCCAGAATTCTATTACAGCCTACAATTGCCAATTTATTTATAAAGTATAATTCACTCAATCCTCTACTGGATAATAATAATTTCACGTTTGCTGCCTCACAACCTACAGGATTCCTAGTTTGATCCCTGGTTACTGTTGGGTGTGAACTTGCACATTTCTCCGTGTCCATGCAGGTTTCCTCCAGTTTCCTTCTACCTCCCAAATGCATGCTAGCAAGCAGATTGGCTAAATCATCCCAAGGTGTGTGCACACATGCCCTGTAATGAACTGGTGTTCCATTTAGGAAGCCTCTGACAGTAGTCCTGGGCTAGGTTCTGGTTTCCCTACAACCCTAACCAGGATAAAGTGCTTACTGAAGACAAATAAATGAATGACACTTCATGTTCATAAACTTTTTTTTGCCAAGAAATACATAAATAAAATGTCTCCATTTAGATTTAAATAAGCAAATAATTGAGAGCCTTTGATAATAACTGCAATGATTATATTTCAGCTGATAATTCTTTTAACACTAACTGATGCAGTGATTAGCTTTTCATTTCCTGAACTACCATGGTGGAAGATGTATCCTGTGCTCATGGAAAAGACAATTGTGTTTTAAAAGAGTCAAATTATTAGCCTGCATAGAGTAAAAAAAAAAAAAAACTAAGCAGATTGCTGAAATTACTGGAATGGGGTTAATAACGGTCCAGTGCAACAACTTCATGGAACTGTGGTCAGAAAAAAAAATCTTGACTGACCATGATAATTTAAAAACATGGTCAAATCTTAAACAACCCAACAGCAGAACTCAAGACGATGTTTGATATTGGAAGCAAGAGCATTCCCATACACAATGTGACAAGATCTCAAGATTGGGATGAAACAGCTGTGTGGCGATAAGAGAAGAGGGAAAAAAATTGTTTGCGACTAATGAAGAGAAAAGGCTTCAATTTGCTTGGGAGCATAAATATTGAACTCCAGAGCAATGGAAAAAGGCCATATGGTTTGAAAAGTCCAGATTTACCCTTTTCCTGAGTGATGGGTATGTCAGGGTAAGAAGGGAAGCTCATGAAGTGATGCACTCATGCATGCATAGTGGCCACTGGACTGTGTTATGATTTGTGGTTGCTTCAGTTGGTCAGGTTGAGGCTCGGCAACATTATGGGGCAATAAAATGAAGTCAGCTGACGACCTGAAATATACTGAATGACCAGGTTCTCACATTGATGGATTTTTTCTTCCCTGATGGCACAGCCAGAAAATTAGGGCTCAGATTGTGAAACAGTGCGTCAGGTAGCACGAGGAATCATTTTTACAGAATTGGCCACCGCAGAATCCTGACCTTAACCCCAATGAAGTCTTTGGGATGTGCTGGAGAAGACTTTATGCGGTGTTTCGACTGGCTCACCATCAAAACAAGATATTGAATGAAACTCTGGATGGAAAAATATTGTGACGTTGCAGAAGGTTGTTGAAACAATGCTTCGGTGAATGCATTCCATAATCAAAGTTAAAGGCTGGCCAGTGAAATATTAAAGTACTTTTTTTTTTTTGGCTCAAGCAAACCAGATTGGTTCAAGCAAACAGAAAGGATACAGTAACAATCAATCACTCTTTAAAACTGTGATGAGCAGAAAAGCATTAAAAAAAAAACTGAGATGGAAGGACTACAACAGCAGAAGTTCACATAGGGTTCCACGTCTGTCAGACAAGAGCAGGAATCTGGGGCTACAGCAACAGACTCACAAACAGGACAGTTGATTTTTTTTGGGGGGGTGGCAGGGGGCTGTCCCCCAGTCTGTCAGATTTGGATGATCCTGTGCCCACTGATTCCTGTTCTTAGCTGATGGGAGAAGAACCCAATATGGTCAGAGTTTTAGTATTTTGTTGTCCATCGTTAATTTTTATTTTTTTCAGAGACAAATTAAACTAGAGACCTATGCAGGTCTGAGCTCAGCTTTTTTTCTGATTGGGAGATAGAAGCTATGGTACGTCATGTGGAATGTTCAGACCTGTTAGAAATAAGTTGATACCAGGATTCGAAACGACATTGCAAATTCTGTTCCTTTCCTGGACAGCACTCTAGATTGCTTGACCACAGAGGATTACATCATGAGCGGAGGTTATGTAATGTGGCACTTACATAGTGAGTACACAGTGGCACCACACCGCAACTGTGGAATCGCTACCTGAGGCTGGCACACTAATTACATTCTTAACACGCTCGAACTCAGTTAAACATACACATACAGACAGGCGCCTCTATAGGATTCAGCCAAAGGCTGAGCCAAAAAGAAATTAAAATGTCAAGACCAAATATGTATTGTCATGTTGGACCTTAAAATGTTCTGTTGTGTGCGTGCGTAAAAGAAGAGTGCTCCGAGAGCACAATATCCCCCGCTGGCAACTATGTCTGGTAAAATGCGACTGAATTGAACGAAATTGCAATATGTGTATTACCGACATATAACAAAAGAATTCTGTCAAGTTTCGTGAAATTCCTCCAAAAACTGTACAACCCCGATTCCAAAAAAGTTGGGACAAAGTACAACTTGTAAATAAAAACAGAATGCAATGATGTGGAAGTTTCAAAATTCCATATTTTATTCAGAATAGAACATAGATGACA
>JAODXR010000026.1:44249120-44259376 GCA_028877395.1 Cathorops festae | reverse complement strand
TTGTTTGTGTTCATTGAGATATTGTTTAAAATGTTACTTTTCAAAGGGGGTGTACTCATTTACGCTGAGCACTGTACCTAATAATTCATAATGGTGACTGAAAAATTAATGAATAAATTAAGAACATCCTGGGACTTAATAAGCTGGGACTTAAATTGAAATGAAATTATAAATTCCATCCTCATCCTCACACTACCTCTTAAATATATTCTAAAGGTTGCTGCAAATGAAACTCATTTTATACAAAGAGTAACTCTTTTACAAAAAGAAAATGTGTATCATTGGTTAAAATTATGCAATCTAATTTCAGTCTTATCTTTCATCTCTTATTTCCAGCACATATCACTCATTTGCTCCTAAATAGTGAGGTTGAAATTAGTTTAACAGACATAAACAACATGTACTGATTATGCAGTGATGTCCGTAAGTCAGTTTTGTTCTGTAATTAAAATGAATCACTGACTATAATAAAGATGTGCTGACTGTTGGATTTAATAGTAAGGATTTGGAAATCCATAATCAAGCATATAAGAATCCTTTTTTTTTTTTTTACAACCCTTCCATTACAGTGAACTAAAAAATACCTGGAAAAGTTTTTCTTTACTTGTTTCTTAGGCATCTGTGTGTGTGACTGCTAAATGTAGTTATTGGATAATGGACTGAAATTGAGCTATCTGATAATGAATAATCTATAATGTATAACGAATAATAATTAAAAAACTAAATAAAAACAAACCTTTAAACAAACCAAGAGTACTATGAAGGATATATGCAAGACCTAGCATAAAGAAAATAATATAACTGCTTCACTAATGTCAAATGTTAAATCAAACTATGTTAAAAGATATGTATATGTGTAAAAATCTACCTAGAAACAAAATGGATTGATGGATTATAAACTAAAATGAATACTTCGTACCAAAGTAGAGTGAAAAAAGTGAACTGCTCATGATTCAGACCAACCCACTTCATCTTTGAAACATGACTGTATGGGCACATATGGCTGCCAATGAAACTGGCTTACTTTTTTCCATTGATGATAGAGGCGTCACAGTAGGCAGTATCTATGAAGAAAAAAAAAACCCAAAGTAAATGCACAAACTGAAAATTGCAGCAGCAATACAAATCTGGTATGTCAGCACTATAGACCCAGATTTCTATGGACCACAGAGCTCAGATCGCCACTTGCAGCAATTTGCATCATCGCACTTAAAATTATGCTAATTTGAAGACGTTAACTGAAAAGACAGTAGCCCATCTTGTCATTCCCAGGGGTCTGAGGATGTATGAGGCATAGCTATGGGGTGTGTTTATCTAGTGATCGACATGTCAACCCACTATTATCAGAATTATGATCCTATTAATGAGTTCTTATAGTTATTACCTTCTATGACTAGTCATACAAATTTAATCCAAATCACAATAACTGTTTTATAGTTTAAGGGATCCCTGGCTGCAAATAGTTTCGTAAAATATTCAGTATAGATCTAATTAGTCTGAATTTAATACTGATCCTTGGTGCTTTATAGTCTTTCTATTTCAAATTCAATATACTGAGCTAAGTCCTGAGCTAAAGTGTTATGATTCACACTCTTTGGGAGGGGAAGGTTAAAGCTAGAACTTCTAAAGGTTCTTCAGATTGTGTTTCTTGGGGGAACCTTTAAAGATTCTCTACAGAGCCCTACAATACAGTGTATCCTATTAAAAAATATTTACTAGGATGAAACAGTTACTAAAGATGAATGAATGAATGAATGAATGAATGAATGAATGAGAACCCTTAACTATCTAAGGATCACCTGAGCAACTACAAGTAGGTTTATTTAATCTTACTCTTTTTCTTCACGCTTACTGATGTGTAATAAGAGGATATAATCCTCATACACACCGTATAAAGGTTTCACAATAAAATTGGAAGTGTAAAATTCAGAGCTCCACTTTAATTACGTAATTGCATATTCTGTGTTCATCTAGTAACTCATAGGAAAATGCCAGAGCTCAGTGAATGTTCTGTTGCACCTACATTATATAGGGATTTTCCCTGTGCTCTCTGATCTGAAATTCATTGTATGAGGTAAGCACAAACAGCCAAACACTCAGGCAGTATGTTATTAAGCAATGCTCAAGGAACATTATATTTTACTACACTATCTCCTGGGAAATTATATATATATATATATTGCCATACAGTATATTGCTCATTATAGGCTTCCTCATGGCTATGCAGATGGCTATGTAATCTAGTCTGTTTCTAGAATTAAATGAGTTCAATGTTGTCCCAAATTAGATTTACATTTTACTAGCCTGTGCGTATATCACTACGTCACATCTCTAATGTCTGAACTGACATATGGAAATAGAAGGCTCTTTCTCAGACATTTATTGTATATAAATGGTGAACACTACGAATAGATGTGTAACCTGATCCTGTAACTTCCTCATTCCACCGGAGAAGGTTGTAGCACACACCGAACAGGTTTTTGAGGTGTACCATCAAATACTGATGTGTGTGTGTAGGCTTGTGATGAAGGACATGGGAGGAGCTTGACTGGAACTGATAGACCTGATTATGATGATGTTTTGCCCTGGCAATGTTCCAGGGCAGACATGTTATTCAAAACTTACACCATTAAACGTACATAAGACGCACCAAAAAACCTCTGGTGTAGGTCATTCGCAAGTTGGCTCATGTAATATGAGTAGTATGCAGCATCTTTTTTTTTTTTAGCCCTGGTAGTGAGCTTTTCTAATTCATTCCTCTCTCAGACACATGTACAACACAAGAACCCTGAAGAATAATATATATTTTTTCATTCTTAGTTCCCAATTTTGAATTGAAAATTTGTTTTTCTCCTTAAATCTAGACTAATCAATTAATATCTTATCTTTCAAGTCAACCTGTGCAAAATCTTAAAATCTTAGATTGTATCCGAGTTCATCAGCTTGCCTCGTTTGGACTACACAGTTACTGCAGATATTACAAACTGCTCATTCACCTAAATTGTGTAGGCAAAAGACAAGAAAGGAAATCCCATAGTGGCATCCTCATCGCCAAAACACCCTAATCTCTCTCTCTCTTTCTCTGTGTGTTTGTGCTCTGCATATGGCTGAATTGTTTTGCTGTTTGTGGTTTGCTGTGCTATACTCTGACAGGAAGTGTTGATTTTAAACTGCAAGTGTTCTTGATGAGACAAAAAAAAAAAAGGGAGACTGTCATGCATCACATGTATTGACATCTATTTAAAGAAGTGCGTTCTCATTTATTTGAATGGCAAGAACCATGTTATACAGAAGACTATATACTATTTGTCCTACATGACTAATGCTCTAGAACCTCCCTGTGCTGGATAATCGAACCTTGACAAAATCTCAGAGCGGTGGCAGCTCATTAAGGTTCTGTGCTAGTGATGAGAAGGTTATGGGTTCAAATCACATCTCTGTGAGTGTTGGTTTGAGAGTTATTGCCCCACTTGTAAGCCCATGTACTTGTAAATATAATGTAAATCATATACTAACCCTTCATGTGTGTACAGTAAATACAATGGTTTAAGTTAAAAACACACAATATTAACGCATGAAGAAACAGCTCCTTGTTCTGTGCCTTTGAAATAGTCATTCTCTGTCTAACTTCAGTAAACCCTTCAGGCAAGGCTTCTTAATTTTTTTCTTTTCATTTTGACTTTCTACCAAACAAGGCCATGATGTATAAAAGACGGCCAAGGTTTTGGGATGGCCTTTTAATAAAGACTAATTTAAAACTGAGAAAGGAAGGGATTGTGAGTGGGATTCATTAAACAACATATCCAAACGTGCAGCACGGAACACTGGTACATAACATGTCGGATCCTGTTGCTGAGGGTTTGAGGAATGGGGTGTCATAAAAGAACAATCACAAAGTCTGGAGGCTTCTACTGTCTCTAACTGAGCTTACATTTGTCCATCAGAGAAGATATACTGCTGTCTTACTTTATACAGCATTAACATTGCTTGTCTTGAAAACAAATATACAGTGGAAAGAACACAGTCTGTGTCTTAGTGAATTACTGTCCTGGATTGCAGCTGCACTGCAATAATCAGGATAATTTACAACCCCAAATTCCAAAGTTGGAACGTCATGTAAAACATAAATAAAAACAGAATACGATGATATGCAAATCATGGAAACCCTATATTTCATTGAAAATAGTACAAAGACAACATATCAAATATCAAAAAAGGATATTGATGGTAAACTAGTCATGTTTATACGGCAGGTCACTATGAAGACTTCAGTAACAAGCTTTCATATTTTCAATAATTCTTTTTTTTTTTAAATACCCTTCGAAAAATTGTGTTGTGTCTTCTCCTTTGCAAATGTTCATAATGCAAAAGTAAAACCAAGCAGAGGAAAAACAAAAAAGGAAAAGAACTACGATTGCTTTAAAGTTGTGATACAAACAATCCAGAATTGCAAAAGAGGTTGAGCAAATGCATTAACCAAAATGCATCATGCGTTATATGACATAGCACTAGACACTGTTGCGAAGGAATTACTGAAGTAGAAAAGCTGCCGAACACATTTACTCATTAGACATATATTAAATATGAGCACAAACATGCCTATTTTTTTTTGAAACAGCTTTGTATTCAAGACAGCTAAGGAGTCACAGTAGATTGTGGCAATACAATGTCTTGAGGACGTCAAAGCTCCAAACCAAGCGATGTGATTCTGCTGACAGCTAGCTACTTCTCACTTTTTTCCTGTCTGCGCGGCAGAAAAATGAATTTCTGAAGCAATTAAAATCTCATCAGTGTGATAATCATAAAGTGATACACAAAGAATATTAAGCTTTTTATTGTATAAAAATACAAAACAAAAAAGTTGCAATAGATAGGAAAATCATCTTGATTTCACTGTGAAGCTGAAACAAGCACACATACAGCATAATCAACATATAATCATCTTTTTTCAGTAAATATTTGTAAAAATAATCAGAAAACAAAATCAATCATGTTCTAAAGGCATAATTTCAATTACTTTTGATAAGGTTTAACCCAGCATTTTGAGAACTTTGGACAGAATGTGTGTTTTAATATGACATAGCCATTACACAGGGTCTGAGGGTCCCTACAAGTTCCAGAGAACAGAATTACTTCCTCACACTTGAGAAAGTTTGGAGAGGTTTTCCAGAATTCCCAAAATATGTTCATCAAAAATCTATGTACATGTTCATTGAAACTGTTGCTGCCTTTTTTTTTTTTTTATATGACAGTGTTGCCCAACAGTAATGGCTTTAGAGGCCCAATAAGCTTATTGTTAGAGCAAATATTTATTGTAGCAATTGATCAGTGGTTGCCTGTTCCAGCTACTACATCATCATCATCATCATCATCATCATCCACTATAACCATAAGCTCAGTGCCTCATCACTGACTCAACTAAATACTAAAGACGAAGGATTATTCCAGACAACAACCAAAGCTAAGCTATTTAAACAGTAAAAAATATAGTTCCAGGTACTCACACTCAAAACAACATAGAATATATTATTATCCATAGTTTAAAACAGTGTTGAACTTCTCTTATTCTCCGCCATACTGATTGTAGGGCCAGCTGAGGTTATCGAGGTTGGCTTCTTGGACCATGCTGGTGAGGGAGAAGGATGGGTTCTGTGTGTTCCTTTGTCCTGATCCACTGGCTCCAACATTGGCTACATGTCTCATGGCCTCCTGATTGCTGCTGCTGGTCGGTGAATAGTTGAGCATGGCGTAGGACCGTGCGCACTCAAAGAGGGTGGAGTTGTTAGGCTCCAACATTGCCAAAGTACTTTGCGCTTGAGGCTCTTGTTTTAAATGAAGACCTGTTGAAGGGCCTACTAGGCGATTAAAAATTTCATTCCCATCCGGACTATTTGAATATGTGTAATTTATCCCCATCATCCCTGTATTTGCAGGCCCATTCTGTGTTCCTGGTGCTTGTGGGAGCTCAAGGTTAGGCCAGATGTTTTCACCAGCAGGCATGGTTTCCTTCCTGTGGAGAGGCTGCTGTGAATGCTGGACACTGTGCTCTAGCTGCTCCTGCCGAGGCTGGTTGGCAGAAGCACCTGGAGGGTCAAGAAACTCCAGATCCAATGTAGTCAGTAAGGGGAGGCTGTTTCCACTCTCCCCGGTGGTGTTTAGGGAGGGAACTGAGTTAACTGGGTTAACCTGTGACATACCCACTCCATTACTGGCCCCAGGGTTGCTGCTAGCTGGGCTGAAGTGAAGTGAACTAGGCCATTGACCTTGACTGTATGATGCAGCTGGAGATGCTGAAGTGGATGCCATCATATGCTGGGGCTGATAGAGATTGTTGCTTAGGATTTGTTGAGGTGGTCTCATTAGACCATGATGAGGGGGCTTTACATAGGAATTTGGTTCTGTGGAAGACAAATTAATGCACAATAAGACAAACAGTGGAGTGTGATGCTTGATAAACATGAAGATATCTTAAAATGTTGCTGAAAATGTTTTAATCTCTCACCACTTTTAATCCTGGAGTTCATCACAAGACTTTGAGATGCTACTTTTCTGCCCATAGAGCCTGCAGCTCCAGGTGTGAAATTGGAGAAGGACTTCATTAGATTCTCATGTTTTCGCTTCTTTTCACGACAACCATAGGGATCTAAAAGAAAAAAAAAAACTCATTCTAAGTATGCAACATCTATAAGATTGGACATCTAGGCTCAACGTACATAGTGCAGCAACTTTAAGGCCTAGGATTTATACATTTTGTGTACATTTGTAACAGCTGAAGAATGGGCTGACATTCTGCATCAAGTGTGACATGATAAAAATGAAGTCTTACCTTTGTCATCAGGCAGGTACCTAAACTCCATGGGTTCGCTTACTTCCTGGTCAGTGGGGCGGCGCAGCTGCATGTGCACAGTGACCGGAGATGTGATGGAGGTGTCGCAGTAGGCAGGAGTACGGAAAACGATAGCCACCTGTCTATGCACATCTGCCTGGGAGAAGGAGCCTCTGGCCTCCCAGGTCTGGGTGAAGAAGCGCACTTCTATATCATCTAGTGTGATGAAGCAAGCATGGAAGGATGAGGTGAAAGATGACAGATGTATAAAGATGTATTTAAGTGTTACATGGTAGCATGAGGAAAGCATGAGTCTATTATTTTCAGTGAATGACTGTTACAGGTACGCCAGTGAATTATGGAAAGAGACACAGATGAATGAGTAAGTGAAGAAACCGATGGGAAATTAAGCACTGTGGGAAGAGTGTAGTTTGGTTCATGAGAACATTCTTTTGAGTGTTCATAAAAAAATATAGAACATTTTCTACCTTTTTGGACTTTGTCACAAAGCAGGAAGATCTCATCGCCACCCTTCACACTGCCACTGTTTTTGTTGACGCGGCAGATTCGCAACTCAGCCGTGTTTGGGGCACCTGCAGAACAGCCAATGAGATCATTGGGTAAAAGTTCACATCGCTATTCAGAACACAAATGGTACACAAGACCATGAGATCAAATACAAGCATGAGATGTGATGTGACTTGGAATTTCTCTCTCACTCTGGCTGTGTTCCATTCTGAAGTGATCATGACAATGCCCTACTCCGTTAAAAGCTCCACCCTTTGCAGTGAGAACCCTGAAGGGTTCCCTTTGGAATGGGTCGAAAGTAGCAGGCATATTGAACACACCATAACATTATTTTTCAAAAACGAAGCCTGTCCCACAGTCACTAACATTTATGCAAAGGAGTATTGAAATTTATTAAGGAACACCCATTTCATTTACGTGTTGGGTTCACTTAGTCTTGTGAAAAGACGAAACCTGCATTGGAGTGTTTATGCAACGCTACACTACTTTTAGCTGCTTTGTTTAGTTATAATTTACTATTACTAAATGTAATGTATGTGAACTTTACCTACATTTATAAATAATTTCACTGGTGGCTGCAACCTTTTATTCATTTAGCATAAAAACGATGAGAAGAGTCTCAGGTACAAAATGTCCACTATTTGTTCCCTTCAAAAACGATACCTTCACTTGGGAATGACTACAAATCGCTGCTATGGACGAGCCCCCTTTTCAAATTTGCGTCGGGGTCATCACTTCAAAACGTATCTGAATTAAACAGAGCTTCGGAAATCTCAAACTTTCTGCTATGAAAAGAAGGGAGTGAATTATTAAAGTATACAGCAGGTTGGCAGGCCGTGTTTTAGAATGTGAGGGTGGGGCTGTTTTGCACTTCCTCTTTAAGTGTATTAAAGTATCCATTTTAGGGAAGTGTATCTCAGTAACAGTGGTTCATGCGATATGAGCAACCACAACAAAAAGAACTCATCTCACGTGTATTACACACACATAACGCTTTTTTTTCTTGACTCTATCCTGTGCTGCGTTACCCAATGTGACACCGGCCCATAAAGACCTCTGAAGAGTGGCTTCCGCTTACACATGGTACTCACACTACCTAGCAACTCAGGAAGTGCTAAATGGGGCCATACTCACTTCCTGTAATGTGATAAGTCCCACTTACAGCTCTGTGACATCTGTGAATTCTAACCAAGTAAACTTTGTCATGGATGAGCCAATATTCTCCATGATTATGTACATTTACCGATATCCACAGTCATTAAGTGATTAAAAATGTAAACAAAATCCATCCTGCTCCATTTTTAACCTTTATTTTTATACACATACAACACGTTGTTGCTGCTCTCACTAATGCCCTCCTTACCCTGGCAGTGACTTTTGGTGAATTAACTCCTCTTGGCAGAGTTATGGTTTTGCCATTCTTTGTATTTTTAAAATAATGGATTTAAAATGCTCTGTGGCCTGTTCAAAGTTTGGGATACTTTTCCAGAACCTTTCCCCAAACTTGTTTTGATGGCTCCTTGTCTTCGTGATGCTGTTTGTATAGGTATACTCTCTAAAAACCACTCCCTGGCCTTCCAGGAACAGGGGATTTTATCGTATATTGAGATAATGTGACACTTTAATTCTTTACTTACACACACTCCATTCAACTCAACTCGGCTCAACTCACGTGACCTCTGACAGCAACTGGTTACAACAGATCTAATTCAGGGGTTCACAGTAAAGTGAGTGAATACTAATTATATTTTTTTAAATCAGTAAATAATTTTGCATATTAAGTACATTGATTTTTCCCTTCACTTCAATATTATGGGTTGTTTTGTGTGTAGATTCATGACATATAATCCTAATTAGGTCTATTTCACGATAACCTGGCGACTTGTCCAGGGTGTACCCCGCCTCTCGCCCATAGTCAGCTGGGATAGGCTCCAGCTTGCCTGTGACCCTGTAGAACAGGATAAGTGTCTATAGATAATGGATGGAAGAAGACACATCATTCATTTATATTTACCTGTTTTCTGACTCTTTGTTGACATAATGTAAATTCAGATGCAATGGGAGTGACATCTTTAATTGTCTAACTATTAAAACGACGTCCATATTCCGTGTGGCTATAACATGCAGCAAGAGATTATGATTAATCTAAAGTGTGAGTGTTGCCTTTTTGGAGTTTTCTTTACTAGTCTCCAAAGTGTATGTCCTGACATGGCCAATGATATACTCATTAGGTCAACAAGGATTACAGAGATGTAGTGTGTCATGATCAATATTTTTTACTTCTATACCAGAAATTGATTGGGGGGGGATTCAAAGGCAGCAGGGTGGTGCAGTGATCAGCACCGTCACCTCACAGCAAGATAGTCCTGTCTTTCTGTGTGGAGTTTTGCATATTCTCTGCATGTCTGTGTGGGTTTCCTCCGGGTGCTCTGGTCTTTTCCCACAGCCCAAAGACATGCAGATGAGGTCAACTAGCTACTCTTAATTGCGCATAGTTGTGAATGGAAGTGTAAATAGCTGTCTTTCTGTTTTAACCCCATGATAGCCTGGTAACCTGTATGGTGTACCCCAACTCTCACCCAGTGTCAACCCATTTCTGACCCTTAGAAAATGGATGGGAGATATTTTTACAGAAAATTAATTTTGCTGGCCCATTTTGGCTTAATATAGTAGATTTTTAAAAATAAAAACAACTTTTATTTTTTTCATGGTCCGGTTTCCATCAAATCATGTGCTCTGATTGGCTTGCGAGCAGTCTGGAAACCTTCGATACAGACCCCGGTTACGGACCTTTGGCGACTTGCTCATTCACAACAACAACAACAAAAATCTCATCTCATTATCTCTAGCCGCTTTATCCTGTTCTACAGGGTCGCAGGCAAGCTGGAGCCTATCCCAGCTG
>JAODXR010000026.1:44228454-44238757 GCA_028877395.1 Cathorops festae | reverse complement strand
GACTTCTACATGCATTGCAAGTGTGAAAACCAGCAAAATCGGCAGCGTATCAAATACTTGTTCTCCCCACTGTATATTACACATGCAGTAAAGGTTTACAGAAACAAAAACCCATATATGAGATATTAACATGCAAGTTAAAATTTACCCCTGTTGGGCCATTTACTGTTTCCTGGCCATTAGAGGAAGGCAGGTATGGTTCTTTAAATGTATAGTCATCTGAGAACACCTGCTGTACAAAAACAGAATTCACATTAGAAGCCTCTTGAAGGGGGACACGGAAAATAGTGAAGCACAAATATTTGACAGTCATAAGGCTCAAAAGAATAACAGAGGCGAGAAGGTAAATTAAATATAGAAACTTAAGTGCATGCATCAGATCACTTTACAAACGAAAGGAGAATGCTAAACCAAATGTCATATAATAAAGCTTACTAGTGCACCTGAATAACCGTAAACAATTTGGATGGAAGTGGGCTACTTACCTGTTCTGTGTCTTTCAGTTTCTTGTGTGAATCCTCCATTGAAGGTGAGTGGGGCCTCTTAGGTGCAGCTCCATTGAGGCCGTTGGTCAGGTCAGAAGAGCTGGTGTTGGGCGGGCTCATACGCGGCATCACATTTCGGCCCACCACCGTGGGAATGGTACTCCCTGTGACTGGCACTGTGGGCTTGGCCACCTGGGTGACTGATGTCTCTGGGGTGGGAGAGGGGGAATGTGTGAGAAAGTGGTAAGACCAAATATACACAGTACCAGTAAAAAGTCTGGACACACCTACTCATTTCATAGGTTTTTCTACATTTTGACTATACCACATTGTAGAACAATACTGAAAACTTCAAAACTATGAAATAACAGATGGAACATATGGAATTGTGTGGTAAACAAAATGCCCCCCCCCAAAAAAAGTGTTTTATATTTTAGGATTCTTCCGAATTGCCACCTTGACACTTTGCACACTATTTGGCATTATCTTAACCAGCTTCATGAGGTAGTCATCTGGAGTGCTTTTCAATTAATTAGGTGTGCCTTGTCAAATGGTAATCAGTGGAATTTCTTGCCTTTTTAATGGGTTTGAGATCAAATTATAAAAAACAAAAACAGTAAATAGCCTTATTCCACAACTGTAGTAATCCCTAGTAAGTCAAGAACCGCTCAACTAAGTCAAGAGAAACAACATCCATCATTACATTAAAAAGACCTAAAGTGTCTTAATAAAAAGAAAGAAAAACCACTGAACTAGTGTCCAAACTACTGACTGTTCATGAACATGATCACCCTTTAGAAGAATTCCGCTAGGAGCTGATGTAAACTAAATAGGTACACATTAGACAACTTAATTTAAAAGAAAGGAAGGAAGAAAAAAAAAAAAGGGGGGGGGGCACAAGAAACACTCACTTGCTCCAATTACTGGAATGGACATTCCTGGCCCTTTCTTTGGAGATGATTCAGAAGATGGGGAGCCATCCATAAACATGGGAGCTGAAGGCTTGGGTGGGGTAATACTACTTAAACAGCAGAAAAAAAATAGCCACAGGTCAAGACAGGAAAACTAAAGCACAGGAATATTTGGACAGCATTACAAGATAAAAATCACTTCTGACTGGAGTTACCTGTCGTCAGGTGTGGAGGTTGACTTGCAGGTTTTGTTGGTTGGGGTAGGAGAGCTGAACGGGGTGCCTGTATCTGTGTCTCTGGAACTGTCCAGCTGACTTCCGTCCAGTGAACAGCGTTTAGACCCACCACCATTTGAACTGCGATTCAGATCTCCCAAACTCTGAAGGGTTGTTGAAAGTCACATCACTTAGTGTGAGCTGCGCAGGACTAACCAGTCATCAATATTCGAGAACGCTTTGTTGATAAAATTAAAAAAAAAAAAAAATCCATTTTTATGAGGTGATAATTGTCCGGCTCATGTTCAGAGAATGCCTCTACCTTCTTCTTGCCCCTGTGCACAAGTTCCGCGGGCAGGTATTGATGTAGTTGTTTCTTCCTCACATGTGTGGCTTCGATGGTCATCCCTTCTTTTAGCATGTTAATGTTACTGGCTTGCCTGTAGACTGCACAGAAAGCAGCTGTCAGCCAAACCAAAATCTTTATTCCTTTAACATTAAAACTTTATCCAAACGATGGAAGCTACACAGGATATATACACATTAAAAAAAAAAAAAAAGACTTACCAGTGTCTGTAAAGGACTGGATGTCATAAGTAAGATCAATGTTCACACAGTCAGCGTTCTCCAACTTTTTGAAAATTATTCCAATGAACCACATCGAAACGAAGTCATTGCTGTAAAAACCAAGTTGACAGTAAATCCTTCACAACCAAGTCTACACTTCATGGCTAATGTATCCAAAGCTCTGAGGTATTGCTACACAAGAGGCACTCAAGCATTTTAATGTGGTATGTGAATATTATGCAAAAGATACTCACTCGATACGGCTCTCTTTTGACCAGGGAAAAGACTGTGGATTCACATGAGCAAGAGTGATGTATTCATTTCGCTCCAAATTGCCAACCAGAACTCTAATCTTGGATTCAACCAGTCCAACCCTAAGGAAAGCAGAGGACCACATGAATATCCACAGTGTTATAGCCTCTTCTGATTGTGAATGTACAAATATTTCAAAAATGTCCAAAGACTTTATTTGCATTAAAAATAAAATTATTTTTAAATAAGACTCCTTGTAGTACCGAGGAGACTACAAAAAAAAAAAAAAGCCACAGATAATTACAGCCTTAGAAAATACACAATGATGTGAATCACTACTTGCCACTCATAACCAGAGTGATCCATTAACAGGGCACAACAAAATGCTTCTTGTTAAATTGCTTGCAATAAACAAAAGTTTCCAAAAATCACTATCCTCAAAATGTTTCGCTTTCAATCTTAAAACAGGAAATTCAGAGACTGAGCATCGAACCAATCCAGTACAAATAGTAACATAAAACCATCACAAAAAAAAAAAAAATAATGAAATTAATTCAATAAATGCATTAACTAATAATTTTCTTTTTACCATTCTAGGTGGTTCTCCTCAGTGGATGCACTGGCAGTAAGCACAATATAATGTCTAACAAAAACACAAAGATCACGAGGTTTCAGTATTTATGCAACTTATCAATATTGAAATATTAAACTATGCCAATAACCATGTGTTATTATACATACTTGTACTTTTGAAAAAAGTTTGGTGGCTCGAACAACTTGGACCATTCGGCCTTGCCCTGAAGAATTTCATCTGTAACTGTAAGGCCTGGGAGAAGAAAAAACAAACAAAAAATGTTTTGTAAATAGGATTAGTGCTTCCAGTACAACTGTTCTCAAAGTGGGGTCTGGGGACCCCCAGGAGCCTGTGATGCGTAGCCATAGGGTCTAGGCATAGCATAACTTTAGTTATAGCGGTGATATAGCAACTCCCCATTAGGAAAGCGAGCAAATTTGTTTGAGTTGTTCTAGTTATTAGCCCATTTGACTGCTCCCTTGAATTTAACGTTTTAAAAGCCAACCCTCAATAATTCAGCCTACAAACAAAGTCATCTTAATAAAAAGCTGTGGCTCTATTTATATAAAAAAAAAACAAAAAAAACTGTACATATATGAATAATGTTCATGAAATCAATCTGTATTAAGGAGTCCATGGAATTTATAGTTAAGTGTCCCTGGTGACAAAACATTTGAGAACTGTTGCAGGAGAGTGTCATGCACTTAAAACAAACCATATTTGAACTCTTCGTTCATGATGGTGCGGGTAGAGGTGGACACATTATAGGTAGAGTTCTGCTGGGGATATGCAGGTGTGATAATTGGCATCAAATGGTACCTGTCTGATGGGTTTACCTAAAGAAAGAACAGGTAAATATCTGAGTGGGTGGAATATGAAGTGTTTTCAAGTTTCCATTCTTAGCCTCTGGGGGTTCTTGTTTATCAAAAATGCACTTACCCGTGGGTCCCAGACTGGCAGATTCAAATTACTGTCTTCAGGTTGCTTTAAAAGGACAGGATTTGGCCACTCCCTAATGAGCAAAAACAGTGTTTAAAAAAAAAACCCTACAGAACTGGAAGTTTATTCAAAGTCCATTACCAACCTTCCCACAAACATTTCAAGCCATATGCATAATTTGACTGCAAATCAATTAGTGAGACCAGCATTTCTAGCTAAATGAATAAACAAAATGACCTTCAATGTGACTTCACAGACAAAAAAAAAAAAAGCTTGGGAGTTCGATCACAATTCCAGAAAATGTTTTTGCCTTCATGGCCAGCACAGTCTATGAATCTCAACCCTATTACGTATCTTTATGATGAGATGGAAACAGCTGCAAAGAGCAAGACTGAACAGTGGTTGCACTGCAAATTATTCCACATAGTTCAGCCATGCATACCATCATCCAGCATTTTGCAGAACCTATGCCCAGACAAATCAATGTTGCTTTTGGAAAGCAAACAAACAAAAGAAGAACCCCCCCTCCACTTCCTTCCATCAAAGACATTTACACCACACACTGCATCTGGAAAGCCACCAGCATTGTGGAGGACCCCACGCACCCCTCATATACTCTCTTCACCCTCCTGCCGTCTGGAAAAAGATACTGAAACATTCTTCACAGCCAGGCTCCGTAATAGTTTCTTTCCACATGCCAGACTTCTCAACTCCAAGGGACTGGACTGTGATGTGTGCTGGCTGGTACTGTACTGTCGGTGCTAGTGGTCTTTGCACTTTATGCTGTATGTGGTTGACAGTCTGCAACGTTTGCACTTGCTGCACTCGTGCTCTTTGTTATATATAGTTTCGTAGTCCTGTGATGTTTGTCACACCATGGTCCTGGAGAAAGGTTTCGTTTTAACTGTACCAACTCTAAATGGTTGAACTGACAAACAAAAAAGCCTCGACCTTGATATCTGTACAAACCTCAGAAAAAGGACTACCTACATCTGGTAAACAATTTCAGCAGTGAATAAACAGATAATTCTAATGATGAAATTGGTGGTGTTTTGCAAGTACAAAGTTGGGAAAACCAGGGCTCGACATTAAGCACTGCCCGATTGCCCAGGACAAGTGGGATATGTCCCTGACATGCCTGACCAGCGCAAGTTGGAATGAGCATATACAGGGGGCCACAAAAGGAGATATACAGTAAGGATTATATGCAAACAGTAGCAGCAGGACAACTTCTACTTTCAGCAGGATGGGGCACCACCATACTTCGCACCTCAGTGTGCGTGCGCTACTTGACAAAGAATTTTCCAACAGGTGGACTGGACGTCAGGGAGCCGTTGACTGACCACCATGTTTGCTGGATCTCACCCCTATGGACTTCTTTTTCTGGGGATGTGTAAAAGATAGGGTTTTTGCATGCAAGCCATGTTCTGTTGATGCCATGATTCACTTCATACGGGAGACTTGCCAGGAAACTGATGCTGATAAAGGCCTCTGTACCAGAGTGTGCATGGTGTCCACACTCGACTAGTGGAGTGTGTGAATGCCGGGGGCAAACAGTTTGAACATTTGAGGGACTGTTATGTTTAGTATTGATACAAGTTTGTGTAATCAATAAAAACGGTGTGAACGTTTTGTTTTTCATTACTGTATACCTACTTTTGCAGCCCCCTGGATTACGAACTAGCGCCACAAAAATTAGGCTTTTTGATCTTTTCAGTTCCTAAAAGCTTCTCTCACTATGTAGCCACCATTATGTCTTGGCTGTTTTCTTAGTTTTGGTTTTATTTACTGCTTTGCAAGTTATTTTAGGCACTCCTGCTGTTGTAGTATGGTATGCATGCTGTCTACAGACCCTTTGTGCATGAAGTCATGCATCACGTGAGAATTACAGCTGGGGTCAGACAGTCTTTCAAGCAAGCAAAGCTTAATCGGTCTTCGATATAGTTAATTTGTTCAAACAGAGGAATAGATAAAGGTATTACCATCTCCCCGCTATCAAGCAAAATGTTAAATAGAAGCAAATGCTTCAAGAACAATGAGGAAACGAGTGGTTAAAGAATACAACGAGAGGAGCTCAGCATTAAAACTCAAGAAATTCACGACTGTATTTAAAATGTTTTACAAAAACAAAGTCAGAAGTGAGGATGGAAGAGTTTGCTTAAGAATTTTTTTTTCTGCTCACATTTGAGTTAGCTCCTTCATGAAAGTGTTTGATTTTCTTAAAGGTGAAGCCGCTTCCTGATTCAACACAGAAAACCCAGACTGGTTTCAAACAACTCGGGCATTAAAAAAAAAAAAAAAACCCTCAACAAGGAGTGACCTGTGTGATAACTCCTGAAAGAACAGAGCAGATTAAGAGCAGAATGAGCTGGAGCTTAGTTTCTGTTATCAGAGGAACACAGTCTTGTGCAATTATATACATCATCCACCTCCAGATTAAAAAAAAAAAAACCTATAAATACTCACAGTATTGTGCAAAAGTCTTGGCACACTATTTTCTTCATACAAACTGTTATAGATTTCTGTTTTATGATTTCTAAATTATCAAATAATGAACCTACAGTCAGAGTTCTACACAAACACACAACTTTGCAACAGCTGCACGCATGCAAAACAGAAATAAATTGGCTAAGGCAGGAAAAATTATTTTGGATAAAGTTGTTCCAAATTCCAAAAAAGTAACCAATAACCAAGCTTAATAAACTTAATTAATAATCAAACTTCAACTCAATGTGTGATCTTCATTTTAATGTCTCAATTCACAACTATTTTCTGGTTTTCCTTTAAAAAAAAAAAAAACCTCACAAAATAGGGGGCAAGTGGGTTTAAAAGTTAAATGTCGTGCCCTGAAAACAGTTCAAAGGATTCAGCGGTTATCTGGTGCCAATGTTGAAAGTGCATCAAGCAGAAAACTGACACTAAACACGTTTTGCCTGTACTGCATCGCATACATTTGTGCTCCAAGATAGTAATCAAAATTATTTCATGAATAAACCCTGTTTGGAAATGGACTATATACACCGGCCAAGACGCCTGTGTCTGTGTGTAGCATATAGAATGACAGCGCCACTACTAGATGGACAACTCAAACTGTTAAACAATCTATTATATATAGAAACTCGGTATGTGTGCATATGTTTATATGTAAACACACGTTTTACTATGAAATATGCTATTTATATTTTTCATAGAAGCTACATCCAGGACATGGAGCTCCAAAACCATGACCTAAATCTTTGTCAATTCATCAATTTCCTCACAAGTTTTCTAATAAGTTTTGGCACTTTGTGAATGTGTCTATATAATAAAATCTCACTTTGGCTTGAAGACATGAAGTTTAATGTGTTGAAAAACTCGCATTTTCCATACAAAATGCATCATGGATCCAAGTGACATATTCCCCAATATTTCACTCCAATGACATCAATCCCGATGTTTTCCCGCGGACTAGACACGCATTGTCAAAATGGCAAAACGAATCAAAATTCAAATTATTTTGATTAACTTGTGTATAATATAAAGAACATTGCACGGTGGCACAAAGATATGAAGTTTATCTTCTTGTGCTGAAAATATTCACCACTCAAAGAGAAACTTCATATACATCTTTGTGCAACCATTTGTGTGAGAGAGCGAGAGAACAACTCAACACATATGCTCGGTGTGTAATTACTAAGTGGTAAACTTGTGGCTTATTTGAATTTTAAGGGCCATACCATTTGGAGAAAACAAGGAAGAATTTATGGACAAGTGTGGCAGCCACAGCGTTTGGGTAAAGCTGACAGGTTCTGGCCACCAGCATAGCCCAGGACACACCACCCAGGAAGCCAAGCATGTTGGAGTAGATTCCACGACCTGGAAACGGATTTAAGAAGGGGTGGGATGAAATCTTGAAAATCTTGCTTAAACTCCAAGTAGGTGTAGATCATTTAAAACATTCATGTTTCATACATTGCACAGATATTAACAACTGACTAATTGTTGGACACTTAAGATAAACTAATTATCTACTATAAGTACCTAATATTTCAAAATTGCAAGCAATAGAAAGCAATTGAGAATTTCAGTACAGATTTGGATCACTGATAAGCTTTACATAAGCAGTGTTCTGGCGCCCCCTCGTGGACCTTAACAGCATTATTTCAGAAAAGGTATTTTTTTTTTGGTAAAAAGTTTGGCAAAGTATCAAATAATATATACATTTCATGTATTGGATTTTTTTATTCTGATAACCCAATAAACAGAAAACCTGGGTGGGGGGAGGGGTTGTCGTTTGAAAACTACTGAAAAGCCTGTTTTAAGAAGCTATAATGTGGTGATGTAACCAAGTGCCTAACAGCTCTGTAAAGGTGCAGGATCTCCACGAAAATGTGATCAAGTGACCAGTATACCCTATACAGGGTATTAAAAAAAAAAATTTATATTTCACAGTCTAATAACTTTGCCAATTCTCGTTCAATTGACCTCAAATTTTAACAGCACATCTTTTTAGATATAGAAATGCCATTCACTGGAAAAGAAAAAGGCGTTATGTGTTAAGAGTATGTTTGAACACAGTCGAACAAAACCGTGCAGCGTGCATTATGAGAGAATTCTCTAAAAATGCACCAACTGTAATGCAGATTTGGACATGGCACAAAGTTCAAAGAGGAAGGCAGTCTGTGCACCGCAAAAGGATCTGGACGGCCACCAGCATTGGAAGAGACGGTCGAGCGGGTTTGCGAATATTGAAAGTTTGTGAATTCGTTCATGGAATCAACATACATTTGAATATCTTATTCAAATTTTAAAGAATAAATCTTATATTGCTCAACATTAAACCTGTTCGGTTTCATTTGCCGAGACTATGGAGTTTCTGGGATAGTTACAACTCAATATGAAATTTTTTGAAACACCCTGTATTATGCAGATTGGGACCTCTAGTGTTCAAACAGTGCAATTGTATTCGTTGCACAATTAACAGAATGGACGCACACAGTCACACTGATGCATCATCACACCCCCAAGTGCTGATGAATGATATTTAGTGGGATGCATTATGTGGCAAAGTAGACTCTTATGGAATATACTTTTCAACACCATATCAATCTGATGTTAACATTACAGAAAGTCTGAAGAAAACCTGCATAAACAGAATTTGCAAAAGAAGAAATATTCCAGTAAAGACTTACGCTTAGCCCACAGTTTGATGGCCCGTAGAGTAAGTCTGAAGTTCTCTTTGTTGGGCACCAAATATAGGATTTCATCAGTAACACGACAACCTGCACCACATGGCATTCAGAGAAAAGACATGTTGGACAGAAGAATAACTAAAAATAGAGCAATGAAAATAGACATGGTTAAGCACCTTCAACAGGACGGAAAGAATTACCATTTAAACTACGGATGCATCTAATATCCAGGTTTCTGAGCAGAGAATCTCCTCTAAGATCCAGGTTATCTGGGATAGACTGCAGGGCAAGCCTTGCAAAAAGAAGATCAATCTGTAAAGGAAGAAATGTAGGTTAAAATCAAAAAGTACTGTTCACATTCAACATCGTTGACAATATGATCATTGTGTATCCACTTAACCTCAATTCCATCAAATTTGAATTTGATCACTGGTACAAATGCATCTTCCACAGCCTGAAATAGAAATATTCAGATAAATAAAACCACCCATCTAACTATTAGGAACTGAGGTCCAATCAAATAGACAAAGATGGAGTAAAGAGGAAGAGTCACCCGGAGGTCTTTGATCTCATCATGCTGTTTGAGTTTTTCAAAAAAAGATGCAAAAAAGTCACTCCTTTCAACATGTCGAGGTGCCACACACAAGGCATCTATATCAGCACCTGCAAATCACATGTGATGCATAGATTCATTCTAGTCAAAAGCTACATGTGGTGTGAATATCTGACTTAAAAAGATGCTTTTCAAATTACTAATCCAAGTGTACCTTTTGTATGCACTCCCAGTCTATAAGATCCAAAGGTAAAGATTTTGCCCCCAACGTTTGCTACAGCTGAAGGTGGCAGATTCTGAAACAGGAAACCTTAATTTAGAAGAGAGGTACATTCATCCAAAGACAAAAAAAAAATATATATATAGGTAGGTAGGTTTACCTTTGATTCACTGATTTCTGCAATCCACTCTTTAACAAATGAATTCAGTTTACCAAGCACTGCAAGCCTGTAATGATAATTAAAAAAAAAAGTCTGAAGTTTAGTTGGTCACTCAACAGGGAAAGAAAAAAATCTCAGTGCACTACAAATGCATAGCTGGATGAAGCTGTTAATTCTTTAGGCCCAAGCATTTTAATATACATTACTGGAAAATGGTACTATACACTGACACTCACTCCCTCACTCACATCTGTTA
>JAODXR010000026.1:41582676-41595501 GCA_028877395.1 Cathorops festae | reverse complement strand
TATATATCTGTGTGTGTGTGTGTGTGTGTGTGTGTGTGTGTGTAAAAGACAGATAAGTATGCTCTCACTTATTTCTCACACTCCTCCACCACACATACACACACCACCATACACAGGCACACACAGCTGAGCACTCTGCACACATACACACTGCTGCAGAAAGGGTGGAGGTGTATGACTTGTCGACCATGAACAGAAAACATGAAAAGAGTGTTTGGATACGGACACTGTGTTTGCCATTTCTAATTTGTAGGCAGGGGACGGGTATGGGGCGATCACAGCATGATTCATATTAAAAGTCAATTGGCCTTCAAATTCCTCGGGTCCCCCAAAGTCACTACTGGTGTGAAGGAAATGAGTCTTAATGGAGTGGCAGTGCCACTATAAAATATCTGAAATTGAATCTGACCACAAAACCCAATGGTCCAGGGACAGGAGCTGAGTGACTGACCATTACAGATATGAGATTCTTTCTGTTCATAAGTTTTTTTTTTTTTTTACTGCTTTTTGATTATGAACGTCCCAGCACTCTGAAGATGCCCTTTCTGTGTCCAGCTCTCCCCTTCTGCCTGAATATCAGAGCACTTAGTAATCTCAGCCCCACTTTTAATTTCTCGCATGTCTGCCTGCGCTCAGAGTGCTGGGGTAACTGGGTAGGCGATATAAGGCGAAAAGGCCATAAAATCCTCCTGCTGTGTGCGATATATTAACTTTAACCTCATGGTAATTACCAAAAACTATTTAAACTCAACTTTTCCACTTAGGGTGCTTTCCAGTAATACTGACCACATTTTAGCTGCTATTAGCTACAGGAAGCAGGAACACTCAAAGGTTCATCGAGTGGATGTGGTGCTGATAAGGTGAAATATCTACTTTTAATTTATTCTCACTGACTCAAACTAAGTTCAGGTTTTTTTTTTTCCTAATGGTTGGTTCATTCTCTTCAAGTATCTCTTGACTAGAAAAAGTTGAATGATGATAAAACTGATTATAAATCCTTTATTCAGTCACAGTGACTGTGTTTGGCAGAGAATTATTGCGGTTCCCGTCATTATTTTTGAAAGGTCAGGACTGGCATGTGTGTCCAGACCAACGCAAACGTTCTCAGCATTCAGGCAGACACGTGCTCACATTGCCCTCTTCAGGCCTGGCTGTGTAAGATGACCCTGCTCATCCATCATTGTGGCTGGAGGAAATCCAAACAGCTCAATATCATGTTTAACTAATCAGACAAGATAATCTATTTAATGACAGCCTGGAGACATGAGATAAATGTTAGCCACTCAATGCACTTTGCAGTCAATTCATGTTGCCTAAATACTCTCTTAGGAAATCTAGTACATGGAACTAATCACCAGTTTATGTTAGTATGTTTGGCAATATCATTTGCATTTCGTAAGAGCCTGACTCTTTTTAAGACTCAAAATCTTTGATCTTCACTAATACATGTTAGACCCAACTCCCCATCTCTCTCACTCTCTTTCTCCCCATCCTCCCTCCCATTTCCTGTATCCATCTCCATGACAGATGCAGGGAGAGGCCTGAGGCTGCAGTTAAGAATATGTGATGCAGAGATTCTTTATTAACATTTCATTCCCATTCCCCGCACGACATAAATTAGATGGGACGTTAAAGGCTGTCAGCTGTGGCGATATGTCACAGCAGTGCGGCTCTGTCCGTAGGACGTCCTCTGCCTCTCCTGCAATGCCTACCTTTACCACTGCTTAAAAGACACCTGAGCCACTGCCTGCTCCAACCAAGCCGACTACCTCTCTGTGTTCAGCACAGCTCCATAGAGAAAGCCATCAACGCCATGCCCTGAATAAGCTTTATCAGCTCCATTTAAGCCTGTGTCTTTCGCCAGATCCACATTCTCGATCTGTATAGTGTGTGTATCTGTGGCATTGTGTCACTTGGTGTTGGCACTGCTGTGTTGGCTGAATTAAAAATGGTGGCAGCTTGTATGCATGGTGGCAGATCTGAAACGTGTCTAGCCCAACACTAATGTATTTATCATTAATCTTATCAGTGCTGTCTTTCCACATCATTTCAGGGCACTAGCATGATTTTTATCTCTAATTTGATGGTAATGAACCCATCAGCACAGAATGGTTTATGAATATGATGAAAAATTGCATTCATATTCACTCTGGACAAGACACATCTCCTTATCTCATTAGAAAAGCTGAAATTAAAATTGCTCTTCATTTGTGAACATTCATATTAACAACGTGTGGTCTGCAGACAGCACCTTACATCTTTAAGACAACAGACGCATTTTGAATGCCTAAAACATTATCAAAGAGATCGTAAAATAATTGCAGCTGAATAAGAGTGCAATGGATCTACGAAGGTTTTCAGTCATCCAAGTCGTTGAGTTGGCTAAGAGTAGTACGTCAAAGTGACTGGGCTTGCGGTGTAGTTTTCACTATCTCATCATCTAAGTCGCTTTAATTTACAACTTTTAGAGATAAGCATAAGGCATAACGTAAGCTTAAGGTGTCCGTCACATGACTGTGATATAATGTCGGTGCCATCTATTTAAATAAACTCACCACAAGGTAAATATTTGAGCGAGGTTTGGCAGAGACACGGAGTGAAGCAGATGCAGGGCACAGTGCCGGGCTTGCCTCTGTGTTTTTGTTGCTTTAATTGCTCAAGCAGGACTCAGCAGTGTATGGTGTGGATAAAATGTCAGTGCTGAGAGGGGTGCCACTGCCCCAGGGGCCCAGTGGACACTCACTCTCCTGCACATGTGAACACAAATTGGATCCGAGCTCTGGACGGCGAGCCCAAATGTTACGTTCCCTATTTTTACCCAGTGGACAGGGAAGGAGTGGAATATATTCTCTCAGTGTGACCATTAAAGACATGTTTGTCACCTTTAAATAAAACGACCTATTTTTTTTGCAGCAGCTCCTGCTCTTTAAGGAGCAGTGCATTGCAATATGTTATAAAAGATTGGTTGTGTTTTCTGGTGCAGCCCAACCCATAAACAGCTCTGGGGTATATCATTCTAGGCTGCAGGAGAGGTTACACTAAAAAAGCCACATGAGAAAAAAAAAAGAATATAAATGTAAAAGAAAACGAATAAAAAGGTATTTTATGACACATATAGTAAATTACTTCCCATCTGCCAAGATAGCGAGTTCACGATCTTAAAATATATATATTTTTTGTTTGTTGTGCTCAGCAGCACTTAAAGCAAGGGCCTGCACGTTGTCCATATTAGCAAGTTAACTACTGTACAGTTTGCCTCCCTGCTGGTTCTTGAGTGGCGAGTGCTGACGAGCTCTTTGTCGCCCATGCCTCTCTAAAGAGGAGAGGCAACGGCTTCTGTTGAGTTGACTGGGTGCCAGACCTTCCAGTTTGGCCTGATCCCTCAAGCATGAGCCTCACACATTCAAGCTGTTTCAACAGCCTGTCAGCTAATGGGATTTGGGAGAGGTACATTAAGCCTGTATGAATCTGTGAGGGAGAGAGAGGCTAGATGCTCATATTGCTGTGCCATATTAAAAGGGCCGGCAAAGTGCTTTTCTGCTCAATGTCTTCCTGTTAAGTGTCAGGCCACATATGCTGCAGAAAAAAGTACCAATGGCACGGATACATTCTGTTTATAGTGCATTAAACCCATAGAAACCCCTATTTGTCCAGCAGAGAACCGTGTTTATCCCCTATGATGCAATCTGTCCACAGGGGAAAATTCTGTTTGTGTGTTCCTCTTAACTTAAGGAGCCCACTAAAGAGGATGCCTTGATATAGCTGACTGATACATTGGCGATACTATTGCTCATCTTTTTCCAGGCTTTAAAAACCAAAGTAGACATCACCTTAAACTGTTTGCACCTTCTTTTTTTTTTTGCATAGCAGTGCAATTTTTAATGGAGTGGCATTGAACAGTTTATGACATGCTTCAGAATTTAAGGTCAGACTAATCTATAGTATGATCTGTTTGCATTCAGAGAAGCAGGATTTGTGTTGCGTGAAGGCCAATTATATTTATTGATGAACACAATAAAATAAAGTGCCAAACTGTGATTTGCTAAAATCTCGTCTGTCCAGCGTTATGGGTGGCTCTAATAAAAGGCATTTCTTCAGCTCAGTACTAAATACAAAAAATACATCACCTTGAATTCAAGTAAAAGGCCAGGTTCAGCTCAAATTCTTTCCAAATGCAAAAACAAAGGGCTGCGTGATAAATCTGAGCAATGCTTTGAGCCCACAGACTAATCCGTGTGAGTAATCACAGGAATAATTGATAAACCAGATAAGATTTAATGTCCCTGTCTGTCACTGAGGGACGGCCAACCTCTGGCACTTTGACATGTGTATGGTGTGTGCAGGGACTGATGTGTGTGACTGATGGATCTGTGTTTGGGCAGATGACAGTGGTGGTGCTAAAGCGTGCTGTTTAATTAACCCTACAGTGAACTGCTTGTCACAAATGCCCATTCCCTCCTGATTGAGACTCAGCGGTTCTTAGGGAATGGCAGGAATGGGGAGGAGGGAGAGGGGGGGAAATGGTGATAATGTGAATCCACAACACAAGATTGCTTTTTTTATTCTATTTTATGGGTCAGTGATCTGCATTCATTATGGAGCTGGGTACACGTTCAGTTGTAAGAGTAATGCTCCTTTCCTCTAGACGCAGAAGAGTTGGTAGAGGGCATTAATCTGTGACGTCTTTATCTAGTTATAATTTAAGCCGTAAATAAAGAGGGCTCCACTGCAGGACTAGCTCTCCTTTCATTTAGCAAAAATTAGACAATCGCCAGCTCCCTATTCCATTAGATCATTTCAATTATATTCAGTTAAAACCTTGATTATTCTTGCCACCATGATCTATTCTCCCCATGCCATTTTGATAAAGCTGGCAATGTCTTAGCTTAGGCAAAGCATTTGTGATTTGAGTTCAGGACAGGAAAGGAGGAGATTAGCCTAGGGAAAGTTCAAACAGAAACTCTAAATCAGGGCTGAGTTTAAACCCCATTCATCTAACGTATTGATGTAAGCGCGCGCACACACACACACACACACACACACACACACACACACACACACACACACACACACACACACACACACACACACACACTCCCTCCCTTCCCTCATCTTTTGTAGGGATAATGGATTCTCCAGACTGGAAGTCTATCAGAGGGGCTGCTTCTTCAGTTTAATCAATAGGCAGCATATGATAGTGGGTCAGCAGTCAACATTCTGCCCAGCATCCTCAGGCAGCCGGCTGATGGTTGGGCTGTAGGAAATTTGCTTAAAGCCCACACCAATTAACTTCAGGATGATGAATGCAAGGGGTGGGTGAGAGACTACTGCCTCTTTTATGTGCATGAGCTTGTGTTTAAGCAAGGGCGAAGTACGTGAGAGGAGAGTCTCAGCTGCTTTGGTAAAGCAGGGGGAGGAGGGCTAGGGGGGTGTCTTCAAATAGATAAAACTGTCGAGATCTGGTTCTAGGTCTGCCCACCCCTAATGATTATGTCAATCTGGGTAAGTGCACCCACATTGGAGCTGTCAGAGGGTAATCAGTCAAAGCTGGGCTTGTAAAAGGAGATGGGGAGACCCACGAGGCAAGGCACAATGCTGAGGCCCATTTGCATAGGGAATTACCCTAATGTTTGGAAACGAGGAGGTGCAGGGGTCAGACTCTTTTGTTGAGGTTGTCAATGAGTCCTCCTGAAATGAAGTGAACAGCATGTGTGCATTCTCATCACACACTTCATAAAGCGAGAGGAAACCTAGTTAAAGGGAGACCAGAACAATAGGCACGGCACGACATCACATTTTTACCATATGGGGAAAAACTTGTTTTACATAGATAAAAATGGCCCTGAGCTAAACAAGTCTAACTATGATTGTTAGGATTTCCCCCCAAATATTATCCATCCCCAAAACAGTACAATTAGATGGAAAACAGTTGAACACCTGTTTAAGGTAAACACCCAAATACAAGACTTAAACACATATAAAGTGTTTTAGGTGTATACATTACTGTCAGTAACAGCACAGAAAATCAATGTTTGGAGCAGCATTCAAACATGGCCATTCCAGACTACCTTTCCCAAATGCCACAGTGCCCTGCGTCTTCTGAATTCTAGAAGTGCACCTGTTCCGCATCATGTGGCTAATTACAGCTCTACTTAAGCTCTGCAAACACTCATGTCTGTGCGAAGTATTGTTCTGTGTCCCTGTGCCAGATCATACCAAGGCTTCTCATTATTCTGCCTGACTACTAGTGATTGATTGATTGATTGATTTTTTTTGGATTGACAGACAATAAAATCCAAAGGATAACATGTTAAAGTGAAGAATGCTTATTTCCAACATGGTCCTTGATGTTAAGACATAAAACATAAAAAAACAAATAAAACACAGTGCTTTTGACTTTCGCTCACATTATTTCCTGACTACGACTACTTGCCTGCCCTCTGACATTCTGTTAGTATATCGACTGACCCTTGCCTGACCCTGACCACATCTTCTACCTTGCAATTTGGATTAGGATTTCAGTTAGGACTTCACCCGCTCTCCCCTGTGCCTGCATTTGTAAGTGCCTGCACCCTGACAGGATACTTTGCCTCAGTGGATGCAGCAGAAGAGGTGAAGCAAACAGCTCTCAATGCGCAGGGATGTTTGCTGGGAGAACATCAACAGATGTTGAGTGAGCTAAATACTCATATGTCTCAACTAAATGCTGTTGTCTCACAGGCCCTCCTAACATGCCCCGTGTTGTCCATGAATGCAGCCACCATGGTGTCCCAACCGGATAAATATTCTGGGGAGGTTTCTGAGTGCAAAGGATTCCTTCTTCAGTGCTCGTTGTATTTCTCAACCCTCACTAGCACATACAAAGAGCAGAAGGTGGCTCAGTTCACGAGGGGTTATGTTTTTATTGTGGGGAGCCTGGTCACCTGCTTGCTACTTGCCCTGTCTAACCACCAAGCCTAGATGAGAGGGTTCCCGTTGGGATGAAGCCAACTCAACCAGCCCAGTGAGTCATAAACTCACTTCCATGCATTCATTTAAAATTCACGTGCTGCGGAAACTACCAAACTCGACCCATGTCCTTTTTGCCCTCATAGACTCAAGGGCGGAAAGCAATCTCGAGACTGTCCAAAGGCTCAACCTACCCACCAAGGAACTCCAACAACCCATGAGACTACAGGCCATTGGTGGTCAGCAGCAATCCCATTGGGGAGGGACTGGTCACCACTTGCACTCTCCCACTGAACATTCAGGTCAGTGCCCTTCATGTCGAGAGCCTTTCTCCGTTTGTCACTCACACGGCTCATCATGGATTGGTTCTTGGATTTCCCTGGCTCTAAACCCATGACCCCTTAATATCATGGCAGAACAGAGAAATCCTGCAGTGGTCCCCTTCCTTTTTTCAACAATGCTTGCAGCTCCTGCACATTTCCATGGCATTCACGTCTGTCGAAAGTGCTGCACCTGGAGTCACTGAACATATCCCAGTCTGCTACCATGACCTGAAAGAGGTCTTCAGCAAAGGTAAAGCCAGTGGCCTCACTCCACACCGACCCTATGACTGTGGAAATGACCTCCTCCCTGGCACCTTGCCACCATGCAACCATATCTACACACTTTCCATTGCAGAGCAGGCAGCAATGGAAAAGTATGCTCAGGAAGCTCTACAACAAAGGTACATTTGTCCTTCCACTTCCCTGGCATCTGCGAGCCTCTTCTTCATAGAGAAGAAAGGAGGAGGCCTCCACCCATGCATTGATTACTGGGGCTTAAAACAGATCACCATCAAATATCCTTATCCACTTCCTCTAATACCCTCTGCCCTAGAACAACTTAGGTCTGCCAGGGTGTTCACTACACTTGACCTTCATAGTGTATATAACCTTATCAGAATCCATGAAGATGACAAATGGAAGCCTGTCTTTCGCACATTTGGTCATTTTGAGTATTGTGTCATGCCTTATGGCATCTCTTTCACTCCAAAGGTCTTCCAATGCCTTATCAACGATGTCCTGAGAGACATGCTGGGTAGACACATCATAGCATATATTGGCGACATTCTAATTTACTCCCCTGACCAAGCTTCACACCTAGAACATGTCAGAACATGAGCCGGCTCCTCAAGAATCACTTATATGTCAAAGCAGAAAAATGTGAATTCCACGTTCACTAGATTTCACTTCTTGGGTACATGATTAGTGCTGAAGGTGTCAGCATGGACAACAACAAGGTGTCCGCAGTCACTTCCTGGTCAACTCCCACAATGGCCAAGGAACTACAACATTTTCTGGGCTTTGCGAATTTCTATTGTCATTTTATTAGAAACTTCAGCTCCATGGCATCACCCCTCACAGTGCTGCTAAGGAAAGGTCCCAAGCATCTGCAGTGGAGACAGGCTGCTGAGGAAGCCTTTAATCATCTCAAAACCGCATCACCTCTGCCCCTATTCTGCAACATCCAGCCCTAAGCATCCTGTTCATGGTAGAGGTCGATGCATCAGAAACAGAGGTAGGAGGAGTGCTATCACAGCACTCTGGAGAAAAGCAAAAACTATACCCTGTTGCCTTTTTTCAAAGAAACTGACCTCAGCAGAACAAAATTATGATATTGGCACCCGGGAACTCCTCACCATTAAGCTGGCACTGGAGGAGTGGAGGCACTGGTTGGACAGGGCAAAACATCCTTTCACCATTTTAACCTACCATAAGAACCTGGAGTACCTGAAGACTGCCAAGAGACTCAATCCTCATCAGGCTAATAGGGTGCTATTTTTTACATGCTTCAGATTCACTATTTCTGACTGTCCTGACTTCAAGAATGTCAAAGCTGATGCCCTGTCTTGTATCCATAATGCCTCCAACCCCAGTACTGAACCCACTCCTATCCTATCACCTGAGTGCTTTAACCAGGCCATAATATGGGAAGTAGATGAGGAGATAAACTTAGCCCAATTGTGCAACCCCCTGATAACCTGTCCCCCTGGTCTTATGTATGTTCCAGCTCAACTATGAGGCAAGCTCATCACCTGGGTGCACACATCTCTAGACATAGGACATCCCAGCAGTCAATGCACCTACCAGCTACTCAAGAACAAGTACTGGTGGGAAAGCATGTTGTCGGAGATCAATGACTTTGTGTCCACCTGCTCAACCTGCACCCAAGCCAAGGTGCCCTAGGCCTCCCAGTGGGCAAACTTTGTCCACTACCCATACCTCAGAGACCCTGGTCCCATTTAGCCATTGACTTTATCACGGATCTACCCAAGTCACAAGGAAACACTGTTATTTTAGTCATTATCAATAGATTCTCAAAAGCACTAAAACTCATTCTGCCAGGTCTACCCAATTTCCTTCAAGACAGCAGCACTCCTATTCATGCACGTATTTGGTGATTATGGCCTTCCAGAGGACATCATGAGTGACTGACACCCACAATTCATTTCCAGAATTTGGGCCAAATTCATCGACAAGCTGGGGATCTTGGTCAACTTAACTTCTGGGTCCCACCCTCAATCCTACGGCCAAGTGGAATGTGCCAATGAAGAGATTGGGTGTTTCCTTGGGTTTATTGCATGGAAAATCCAAGGAATTGGGCGCAATACCTCCCCTGAGCTGAGTATGCCCAGAACTCCCTGAAGTGCTCAGCCACACAATTAACCTCCTTCCAGCGTGTCCTTAGTTACCAGCCACCCTTGTTTCCTTGGGATGACTCACCCTCTCAAATTCCAGCAGTAGACTCTTGGTTCAGGAGAAGTGAACAGGTGTGGGAGGGTGTGCAGCAATGTCTGGAACAGGTAGCCCTAAAGTACAAGCAATATGCTGACAAACACAGAGGGGAAACACCCATTTACTTTCCTGGGAACCAAGTATGGGTATCCACCAGGGACCTACAAGATCCCAACACATGTCACAAGCTCCAGGCCAGATACATAGGCCCATTTAAGGTCCTCCATAGAATCAATAAGGTCACCTACAGGTTAGAACTCCCACCTCACTCCTGTATGTCTTCAGCTTTTCATGTGTCCTGCCTTAAGCCAGCAATTCAAGGACCCCTGGCAGACTGTGCTCTTAACAGTGAATGCCATACTCCTCTAGAAGTAGAAGGGGACCCCATATACTAGGTCCACAAGATCCTTAACTCCTGTCTCAAGCAGGGCCACTTGGAATATCTGGTGGACTGGGAGGGATACAGCCCAGAGGAGTGCAGCTGGGTTAATGTTAAGATCATATTAAATCCACTACTCATGCAGTGGTGGTAGTGGTGGTGGTGGGGTGGGGTTGTCTGTCAGTAACAGTGCAGAAAATCAATATTCAGAGTGGCATTCAAACATAGCTGCTCCGGACTACATTTCCCAAACGCCACAGCACACTGCCTCTCCTCAATTCTAGAAGCAAATCTGTTCCATATCATGTGGCTAATTACAGCTCTATTTAAGCTCTGCAAACACACACCTCTGTGTGAAGTATCATTCTGTGTCCCTGTGCCAGATCATACCAAGCCTTCTCATTATCCTGCCCGACTACTAGTGCTTTTGACTTTCGCTCACATTATTACCTGACTATGACTACTCATCTGCCGTGTGACATTCTGTTAGTAGACCGACCCTGACCACGTCTTCTGCCTTGCGATTTGGATTAGGACTTCAGTTTGCGACACACCCGCTCTCCCCTACACCTGCATCTGTAAGTGCCTGCACCCTGACAATTACAACATATGCTATAAAGCAAATCCAGTAATTTCCACCATCGAATAAATATTTTCCCAGTTAAAGCTAAATTAGATAATAAAAATATCTATCTATCTATCTATCTATCTATCTATCTATCTATCTATCTATCTATCTATCTATCTATCTATCTATCTATCTGCTTATTTCTTTCTTTCACTTAGTATGTTGTTGTTTTCTCTACTTGACTCTCATTTCTTCTTAATTTCTCTTTTTCCTCTTCATACTTTATTTTTCATCTCCTGAACTTTTTTTCTGTATTTTCTTCAAAAACAAACCTTCTGTGCTTCAACTCTGGCCAAGAAGAACCTGTGTTTTTTTTTAAATTATAAAATTCTCCGAAGTTTCATAATTAGTTGTTTGTTTGGATTGCAAACTCTCTCTCTCTCTCTCTCTCTCTCTCTCTCTCTCTCTCTCACACACACACACACACACACACACAGAGACACACGTTATGGCCACGCCCCTCGCACTTAGTGTAATCATTCAGAACTTTTAATCTCGCCGCTGTGGACATGTCCGTCCTCATCCTGTCCGGGTGCAGTGAGGACGGGGGTCAGTCTCCCCGCTCTGATCTGTTTCCCCCCCCCCCCCGGAGTGTGGACCCGGCGCGCAGTCTCACATCCTGATGCGCTCCGAACCGCCAATGAGGCGTGCAGAGCCGCGCGCGGTCTGATCATGGGCTATTACCCGAGCTGCTGGGTGCGTGTGTAACACACACACACACACACCCCGCACTGAGAGGAGAGCACAGCATCCCGAGTGATTCCTGCAGAACACTGGACTCACACACACTCACTCACACTCACCCCGCGTGTGCATGCATGCGTTTCTGCGCGCGCTCGCTCTGCGCTCCGCTGCGACCCGGAGAGGGAATACCGGATGTGTGAGCGGCAGGAATGTTCAGCGGATGTGATGGAGCTGTAAAGATTCCGCCATCCGTCCGCACCGGGGATGAGTCGAGTCCCGAGGTGAGCTGCTTTACACTTTGGATCACTCTTTATTCCTGTGTTTATTGGCGAATGTGTTGGTTAATGGTGATCTGTTGCTTTCACGACTGCGTGCTGGAAACATTTCACTCCACATCACTGACACACACACACACACACACACACACACACACACACACGATGGTGCAGATATTTACACAAGCCCGTCCAGGTGCCTGAAAAAGGAAAAAAAAAAACTGCTGAAGGGTCTGCTGGACCTGGGTGGGAATTTCACCTTCAGAGATTCTCAGGAATTCCTCCTGCATCACTCGCGCAGGGTTTCAGCAGCGGGAGCTGCGCAGGGTTTCAGCACCGGGAGCTGTCCATCATCACCCGCTCCTGAGCAGCAGGTCAGGTCAGTTCAGCTCTGTCGCTGTCCGAGATGGGCTTGGGATGCTGGACTGGACTGGGCTGGACTGTATGTAGATAAGTTCTCGCCTCTCCTGTAAGTCTGATTTAGATTTAATCTCAGCAAAAACTGATCTAAAGTCTGACCGAACAGGAAGAGATCAGACATGCAGCAAATAAAATAATCAGCAGAGAAGCCGATCAGTAAAGAGAGGACAGAAAGGACAGGATGTGATGTTATTTATGTGGACTGTCGGACAATTCGTATGACTTCCTTACTGCCCCTTATACCTCCTGGCATTCAGGGCAGCAACGACGGATTTCCACTCATCCTGGTGATTTTGGACACTTCCCCAGGTCCGATTCATGGTTCTCATCTCCTCCTCTACAGTCTGATGCCGGGTGCTTTTGGGTCTTCATCTACTTTCTGGTGTCCAATGCAGAGCTACTCTCAGGATGCTGTTTCGGGATGTTCCCATGACCGTTCCAGTGCCGTCTCATTATAATATTCTCCATGCTCTCTATCTGGCATCTATTGAGTAGTTCTTGATTAGATATGGTTTTACGCCAAAACAAATCCTGCATATGAAGCATTTTGGAGCCAAACTCGATAAATAGCTAATTTTGAAAATTTTAAACTCATCTCATCTCATTATCTCTAGCCGCTTTATCCTGTTCTACAGGGTCACAGGCGAGCTGGATCCTATCCCAGCTGACTACGGGCGAAAGGCGGGGTACACCCTGGACAAGTCGCCAGGTCATCAC
>JAODXR010000026.1:40364925-40374960 GCA_028877395.1 Cathorops festae | reverse complement strand
TTAGAAAAACTTAGCCAGGCATACCAAAAATTCATTACACAAAGCAAAAATATGTCCAGCCTTTTTTGTTTTAATGTTTATGATTTTGGCTTATAGCTCATGAAATTTAGAAATCCAGTGTATCAAGTTAGAATATTTGAAACTATCAATCAGAAAAGGGTTTACAATACAGAAATGTCCAACTTCTGAAAAGAAGTTTCATTTATACACTATTTGGTTAGGGCTCCTTTACCATAAATTACTGCATCAGTACAGCATGGAGGTGATCAGCCTGTGGCACTGGTGAGGAGTTATTGAAGCCCAGGTTGCTTTGATAAGGGCCTTCAGCTCATTTGTATTTTTGGGTCAAGTGTTTCTCATTCTCCTCTTACAATACCCCATAGTTTCTCTATGGGGTTCAAGTCAGGTGAGTTGGCTGGACAATGAAGCACAGTAATATCACAGTCAGCAAACCATTTGGTAGAAGTTTTGGCACCATAGGCAGGTGCCAAGTCCTGCTGGAAAAGGAAATTGACGTCTCCATGAAGCTCGTCAGCAGATAGAAGCATGAAGTGCTCTAAAAATCTTCTGGTAGATGAATGCATTGACCTTGGACATGATAAAACACAGTGGACCAACACCAGCACATAACATGGCACATCAAATTTTATGAGGCTGTGGAAACTTCACAATGGACTTCAAACACTTTGGATTCTGTGCCTCTCCACTCTTCTTCCAGACTCTCGGTCCTTGATTTCCAAATGAAATGCAAAAATTTACCTTCATCTGAAAGAGGACTTTGGACCACTGCGCAACAGTCTAGTTATTTCCTTAGCCAAGGGCAGACACTAACATTGTCGCTGGTTCAGGAGCAACTGGATATTAGAAATATGACCATTGTAAACCCTTGTACCCCCACCTGATGATCTCCCGGGGTGTGCACATGCACACACCCACACACCTAGAGTTTAGACAGAATGGTGTGGGAAAAAAAAAATTGAAAGACTGACAGTTCTGTGGGTAGCCTTGTTGATAGAGGTCATAGGAAAGTGGCCAGATTGGTGTGAGGTGCCAGGAAGGATATAGCCACTCAACCAGCGTTAGCAGAAAAACATCTCAGCATGCAACAGTAGATGACTGCATTATGTTCCACTCCTACCAGCCAAGAACAGGAATCTTAGAATCAAGAACAAGTTCTTAATAGAGTGGCTGGTGTATACATTGTATTTTTGTACACACACAAACGTTCACAATTTATACTTAAAAAGGAATTATTTTACATAAAGGAATTCTTAAATCTTTTGAAATTTGAGGGTGATGGTGACTGATTTTCCTGAGGTTATATAAAAGTTTCCTTCTTTTTTGGTAAAATAATGTATAATGGCGAGGAGAATGTCAGCTCTGCAATAACCTGGCGATTTGTCCAGGGTGTACCCTGCCTCTCACCCACAGTCAGCGAGGATAGGCTCCAGCTTGCCTGCAACCCTGTAGCACAGGATAAGCGGTTACAGATAATGGATGGATGGCTGGGATGGGTCAAAATTACATTTCTTAAGATCTGCTTGCTCTAAGAGGTTATGAAAATTTACTTCATTTGAGCTATAACATCTGTCTAAAATATTCTGAATTGGAAGCACTATAGAGTCCATACCAAAAAAAAAAATTATATATGGTAAAATTAAAGTATTAACAAGTCAATCACCCTCTCCCTGAGGGAAAAAAAAACCCTTCCTTTCCAAACGACCTCATGACAAGACATTTGACTTTGCCTGTACATGCTTAGTGCATTTACAATTCTCTTGAAACAAACAAACATTCTCAAGAATAGGCAATTCTACACATTGTGGAATATGATTAACAGGAGATGGAATATGATTAACAGGAGATAGATCTTAGCCATAGCCTTATAATGTAAGGCATTACAATAATCCAAACTAGAGGTAACAAAAGCATGAACTAGTATTTCTGCATCATGTAGTGACATTACACTTATCTTAGTAATATTTCTGAGATGAAAGAAAGCTATCTGGGTAATGTTATCAATATGAGTTTCAGACAAAAGACTGGAGTCAATGATCACCCAGCAGGTGATCATTGACTAGCAGGATTACTATTGCAACAACACATCATCAGTAGGGTAAAACTAACCTGTCTCACGACGGTCTAATCCCAGTCTTTTACTGTTGCACATGAAGGCCATCCAGAGTTACTGTGTAATCAGAAAATCTACATCTAGCTGCATGTGGTCCGAGTACAAGTACTTCTGTCTTGGGAGAGCCAAGTTGAAGGAATTTAATAAGCATCCAGTGTCTGTCATTTACACATTCCTCAATTTTAATCAAGCTAGTGTCTCTCATCTGGCTTTGTGGAAACATACAATTGCATGTCATCAGCATAACAATGGAAGCTAATTCCATGCTTCCAAATATTACCCAGAGATAATTTTTTTTTTTTTGGGGGGGGGTACCTAAGACAGAACATTGTGGAACACCAAACTTCACCTCAGTATGCATAGAAAAAATAAGTTCCATCAACAAACTGATAGCGATCAGTTAAATAAAAGACCTGAGCCAAGAGATGGCCATTCCATTGACTTCCACAACAGTTTCTTGTCTATCCGAGAGAATGGAATGACCAATGTTGTCAAAGGCTGCACTAAGGTCAAGCAATACAAACAGGGAGACACAGCCCTGATCAGATGCCAACAGCAGGTCATTTATTACTTTAACCAGTGCCATCTGTGCCATGATGAGGTCTAAATTCTGAATGATATTTCATGGATGTTATTCCTGTGTAGATATGAACATGACTGCTGTGCCACAGCTTTTTCTAGGACCTTGGAAATAAAGGTGAGGTCTGATATTGGCCTATAATTAGACAGCTTAACAGGGGTCGAGGTCAGGTTTTATTTTTTTTAATCAGAGGTTTGATAACAGCTAGTTTAAAAGATTGGGTACATAGCCAATCCTAAGAATTTTAATGAATTTAGAAAATGAAAGTTTACATTTTTAAATGAAATAAGCTTTTTCTTCCATCCATCCATTATCTGTAACTGCTTATCCTGTGCAGAGTCGCAAGCCAGCTGGAGCCTATCCCAGCTGACTTATGGGCAAAAGGCTGGGGTACACCCTGGACAAGTCACCAGGTCATTGCAGGGCTGACAGAGACAACTAATCATTCACACCTATGGTTAATTTAGAGCCACCAATTAGCCTAACCTACATATCTTTGGCCTGTGGGAGAAACCGGAGCACCCAGAGGAAACCCACACAGACACAGGGAGAACATCCAAACTCCACACAGAAAGGCCCCTGTTGGCCACTGGGCTCGAACCAAGAACCTTCTTGCTGAGGCGACACTTAACCACTACACCACTGTGCTGCCCCAAACTTTATGATATTTTAATTTAAGATTACTAGTACTCTGTTGGTCCAAATGCTTCATAGCAGCATTTATGTTTCCTTCAAACATGAGCTTGGCAAATGCTCTTAACTGCTTTGAGATAAATGCATTGATTTTATTTTAGGTTTATTAACTTTAGTTTTCATTTACATAAAGTTATACATTTGTCTAATTTTCTTCACTCTCTCCCACTTATGATTTTATTTTGATGGCTTACCTTTCTTCCACATGCAGCAGCTCCCCTATTCCATCAAAAGTTATTCATATTGATACCCAGCTGGAATAGTAAGCTGGCCACAAGATAAGCTAGATGCACCCGATGTCAAGACATGAAATCTTAATGCATGGAGGGCTCCATCTAAAGTCCAGCACCTTGAGACTCTATGAACCATGGAAACAGGGAGGGTGAGGATTCATGAGTGTCAGAACCACAATCCAGGATGAAACGAGTATCCATGAATACATCAGAAAAATGGCCCCCAAGGATGAACTAGTAAAGCCTCACTCACAACCCGCCATAAGTGTTTTGAACATGCATGGGTCGCATGGTTTGGTGGCTCGCAGCTGTGCCACAGAGTCATGGTGAACCTAGGGGAAAGTTTGGGGGAGGAGTACGGGCAAAGTACTTGTACAGGTTGCACACCTGACTTCCTCGAGGCATGGGAAAAATTGCTCTGTTAGCCCCTGGAAAGCGTATATCTGACGCATGTGATCAGTGCGAATTCATTGAGTGTGTGAGACTTGCATTTTACCAGTTTCCTGCGCTACGAGCTCAGGCCGCACTTGAAGTGTGTGAGATGCATGTGATGAGCATGTAACAAATCACTCATAACTTGCATGTGATGCAAGCCAGGAGTGGGTATAAAACCAGCATGTCTGCAGCATGTCTGCAGCATTCTGTATCTGTCTTTCAATTGAAGAACATTGGATATTTTGTGGGAACATTAAAAAAAAAAATTCAGTTTAAAGTTTAGAAAATGGGACCCAAGAAGAAGTGAGCAAAAGTAAGGTAACCCAGCCTGAAACAGCAGAGGGGGAGGAGGAGGAAGAATTTGATGATTATGGTAGCAGCACCAGCAAGCCCTGCATGGACAGGCAGAAGTATGCCTTCAAGCCGGCAGAAGGCACAGCGCCCTGCTATAGGTATTTTCACAGGTAAATACACATGCTTTAAACATTCATTTCATTATCTATATGCTTATGTAATTAATATTATATATGCTGATTTTCATGTATGTTTCAGCTAACAATGCCCAGAAGTGAGGACATTGCAATCCCATCATCACTGTCAGGCCATTGTGCCATGCTCAGTGATAAGGACAAGGACATCCCAACACCCTGTCCCACCACTCAGCAGGAGTAGGAGCAGGACAGTAGCTCGGAGTCAGTCAAAGCGTGTTTCAGTGCTCAAGCTGTTGGGCTATTTAGTTGGGATTTTTTTTTACAATATAATAAAATGCATTATTCCCTTATACTCATGTTTTATTATTTGACTTTTGCATGGTAAATTAACATATATTTAAATAAAAACAGCAAATGAGGTTGTCTTCTTCCCTTCTACAATGCTACACGCTCCATGATCGGTCCTTGGTTCTCCATCCATCCATCCATCCATCCATCCATCCATCCGTCTACACCCAGAGTCTTGCCCCTCGTGTCACGTGTGGGTCGTGTGCGATGTATGCAGGTTGCATGCGGTGCGTGCACGCCACACATAGGGGTAGAAAGTGAGGTGCACTTCTGTCTTGCGGGCCGCACAAATAGCAAGTGTGGAATACTTGTGTAGTACTTCTGAGGCACATCACTGGTACAATGACCATGCGTGACTCATGCGTCTTACTGTCATCACAAAAAGTCCCTACTAGCCGTGCTGCTGACGTGGTTCAGATGTACAAAAGGAATATGGGTCCCATACGTAGTGTATGCGTTCTTGATTTGTCACAAGACCTGTAGAATTTGCATGTGCAGGACCAAAAGTCTCCATGGGCAGTCTGCAACTTTCTACGGTGCTGAACACACGCAAGTGTTGCGCAAGTTTCGAGCACGGTTTTGCCAAATTTTTTACCATCGACCGCCTGTAGCAGCATCTATGGTGGGTTGTGAGTGAGGCTTTAGGTGCTTTCAAGCCATACAAAGACACTGCCAATGCTGATTTGAAGCTTGCTCTTTGTGGACAATTGCACCTTAGTTGCTTATACCCTAGAGGATATCCAGTTAATAACACCTATGTTTGTGTGTGCTTCAGAAAGATTCAGTGTGACAAGTAATATCAAGAAGATAGAAATCATCTATCAGCCTGCTCCTGACAAGAGGCACTCAGACACCAAAGTTTGTATTAACAAACATACCCCTAAAGTCCTTAGAGAATTTCTGTTACCTGGGTAATACTCTCATGCTCAACAACCATTGATGAGATTTCACAGCATTTATCCAAGGCAAGCAGCTCTTTTGGAAGACTTAGGCAAAGATTATGGGATGAACATGGCATCTGGCTTCATACAAAAATAGATGTGTACAAGGTAGTAGTTCTCACTACACACCTATATGGCTGTGAGATATGGACAACTTACAGTTGTTACAATAAACTGTTAGAGCAATTCCAGCAGCGTTGCCTGAGATCCTTCTGCGGCATCAAGTGGCAAGATAAGGTATCAAATGTTGAAGTCCTGGAATGCTGTGATGTTCCTAGTGTGGAGAGTCAGGTCATCAAAGCACAGTTATGCTGGGCAGGGCACATCATCTGAATGGAAGATTTGAGGATATCAAAGGCAGTGTTTCATAGTCAACTAAGGAGTGGAAAGAGATCAGTCGGACCATGGCTGAGGTACAAGGATACACTCAATCAACATCTGAAGGCATGTGGAATCCCCTTAAACATCTGGGAGGCAAGCACTCAAGAACATGTGCAGTGGCACAACACCTACTACAGAGGGATTTCTCACTTTGAGACAGATTGGACCATGTGCATAAGTGAGAAGAGAGCAAAGAAGAAGGCGCTGCCTGTTGCAATTGACGCAATCTACTGTATATGTGTGGTAATTGTGGCAGAGTCTGCTGCTCAAAGATTGGGCTGTTAAGTCATGAACAAACTCACCGCTAAATCAATCATGAAAGTGTCATGGGGATAACCATGTGTTGCCTTTTGATGTGAGACCCCATCATCAATTGAGACAGATACTCTGGAGCCAGACAATGTAAAGTTTTAAAAGCGATCAATAAAATTTAACCACTCTGGTTGAGATAACCACTGTATACAATTGTAATGAGCAGAAAAACCTTTCAGTATGCACAACATATCAAACCATGAGGCGGATGGGCTACAACATCAGGTTCTATCTTCTGTCAGCTATGAACAGTAAGCTGAGGCTGCAGTGGGCACAGGTTCACCAAAACTGAACAGTTAAAGACTGGAAAAACATAGCCTGGTCTGATGACTCATGATTCCTGCTGAGTCACACAGTTGGAAGGATCAGAATTTGTCACCAACTGCATGAATCCATGGACACAACCTGCCTTGTGTCAACAGACCAGGCTGGTGGAGGTGCTGTAATGGTGTGGGGAATATTTTATTGGCACACACTGGGCCTGTTAATACCAACCAATCATTACTTGAATGCCACAGCTTTTTGAATATTGTTCTGACCATGTGTATCCCTTCAAGGCAACAATTTACCCATGTCATATAGCAAAGGTTTTCTCAAATTGGTTTCATGAACATCACAATAAATTCAATGTTCTGCAGTGGCCTTCAGAATCACTGGATCTGAATCCAGTAGAACATATTTGGGATGTGGTTGAATGGGAGATTCGCAACTTGAAAGTGCACCTGAAAAATCTGCAGGAATTGCTTGATGCAATCATATTAACAAGGACCGGAATCTCAAAGGAATGTTTCCAACAGCTTGTGGAATCCATGCCATGAAGGCCTCATGAGGGAGTTTTGAGAACAATGGGAGGCCCTACCCAGTGTTAGTGTAATGTTCCTAATAAAGTGTTTAGTGAGTGTATATGCATTGGTAAACCCTGCTCTTGTTCTTGGTGGGACTTAATTTTTTTGGATATTCCTAATTAGGATGAATTAGTAGAAACCCAAAATGTTGGCTATTCACAGAAGCTTTTGTGATGGATGAATGGATTACACCTTTGTAGCCATGTAGAGTGAAAGTCCACTGAATGGAACCTGTGGCAGATGGACATTTTCCCCCAGTGGCAACCAAACTAAAGAAAATCCTGCCAAATATAATCCTTAAGCCCATTGAAGCAGTGGTTCTTAAAGTGTGGCTCCAAGTGGTCCATAAAGCATACACAGAAGGTCAGTGTTTTCTTTTTCTTTTCTTTTTTACAGTTGTGGAAATAACAAGCCACTATTGCCAAACTTGTTGTTATATTTATTATTGAGCTCTTATAGTTATTAGTGAGTTCGACTGGATGGTTTTAATCCAAAACTCAATAAACAAAACAAAATAGGCCTATAAATGTCAATAACAGCACTACAAACATGAGTTTGGCGCAGTCTCCAAACATGGCCGCTCTGGACTAGACTTCCATGATACACAGTGCCCCCCATCACCAGAGTTCTAACTCCATCACCTGTCTCCAATTATCCCACAATCACCTTCCCTACATAAGCTCAGCAGTCACAAACACACCTCATGAAGTATTGTTCTGTGTCCTGTACCTGACTATACTGAGCCGTTTGTTTTCTTGACTGACTTCCTGTTAAAGACCACTGTTTTTGTTAGTTTTTGACCTTGTTTCCTCATCTCTCCTGCATTGCCCTGTTTACTGATCAATCAACCTCCACCTGTTTCCTGACTACAATTTCTGCCTCATGATTTGGCTACAGCTGCAGTTTGCACCACACCCACTCTCCCCTGCACCTGCATCTGTAAGTGCCTGTGCTCTGACAGGATACTTTGCCATCATGGATGCAGCAGAGGAGGTTAAGCAGACTGCAGTCCATGCACAGGGGTGACTGTTAGGAGAACACCAGCAGATGATAAGCGATCTCAACACCAGCATGACACAACTCACTGCTGTGGTGTCACAGGCCATCCTTACATGCCTCTCCTCTCCTCCCGGCACATCCCAAAGTATCCCTCTGCTGGAAAAGTTTTCTGGGAAAGTGTCCCATTGTAAAGGATTTCTTCTTCAGTGTTCCTTGTATTTTTCCTCTCTCCCAGGGACAAAAGACAAGCACAAGATCTCTCAGTTTATCAGTCTGCTCACTGGTAAAGCTCTCTCATGGGCAAGCATGGTGTGGAAGCATGGGAGCGAATACACCACATCATATGACCATTTTCTGGAGCTTTTCAAGAGAGTGTTCAACCATGAGCCAGAGGGAATCAAAATCAGAGAAAGTTTATTCACTATCCATCAAGAAGAAAGGAGTGTAGCAGAGTATGCACTGGACTTCCACACCTTAGCCACCAGCAGCAGCTGGAACAAGCCAGCCCTGGAAGCCACCTTTTGCCAAGGTTTGCATCCAGAGGTACTCAGCAAACTGGCATGCCATGACAAACATCTTTCTCTTGACTCTCTTATTGACCTGGCCATACATTTAGACCATCTTCTCTGCAAACGACCCTCACTCTGACCATCTCCTACTCTCTCTCCTAACACTAACTCTGTGACCCCAATGGAAGCCTCCTGCATCCGACTTCAACAATCTGAAAGCGAGAGAAGAAGGCGACAGGGCCTCTGCTTTTATTGTGGAGTAGCAGGCCATGTGATCTCCCAGTGCCCTACTTGACTTGCACGAGACCACCAGCCAAGCAGGACTGCCAGCTCAACAAACCCAGTGAGTTCTGACACATCTAGTAACTCACAGTCATTCCAAGTGCCAGCATTATTAAAGCTACCAGACTCGACCCATGTGCTCTCTGCTTTCATAGACTCAGGGGCAGAGGGAAACTTCATAAACAATGCGATTGTCCAAAAGTACCATCTGATCACTCACACACTTTTGAGACCCATCAAGCTCAAAGCCATCAAAAGGGGACCCAAAGGGGAGGGACTGGTCTCAGTGCACATGATGCCCCTTGAGATTCAAGTAGGAGCAGTTTACACAGAACATATATCTCTTTTTGTCACTCCTACCTTACAACACAACCTAATATTGGGTTACCCATGGCTCCAGCTTCATGATCCTCTAATTTCCTGACAACATGATATTCTACAGTAGTCTCCTTCCAGTCTTCAGAACTGCATGAAACTCCCCCAACTCTCTCTCTCTCTTCTACTTCTGTGGAGAGCCTTCAGCCAGACTCCCTCAAAAATGTCCCAGCTTGTTATCTCGACCTCAAGGAGGTATTCAGCAAAGGGAGGGCCTGTGGTCTGCCTCCTCACTGTACTTATGACTGTGCTATTGACCTCCTCCCAGGTACTCCTCCTCCTCGAAATCACATCTACCCTTTGCCCCTGACTGAACAGGTAATAACAGTATCCATGGAAGAGTGCATACAAGAAGCCCTACAGCAGAGGTATATCAGACATTCTACAGAGCCTTTCCAAAAAATTAGAATATCATGGAAAAGTTGTTTAATTTCCATAATTCCATTCAAAATGTTAAACTTTCATGCAACGTGGCATTGAGGCAATCAGCCTGTGGCATTGCCTGGGAGTTATGGAAGCCCAGATTTCCTTGATGCTTGC
>JAODXR010000026.1:40071357-40083371 GCA_028877395.1 Cathorops festae | reverse complement strand
ACACATTTTTTAATTACTACTTATGGTTTCTGTGTGTTGAGATATGTTGTACTGAACACATGCTATGGTGGGACTGTAATGAAGACCTTTTAGCTGTATTTTTTTTTTTCATTCTGTGCCAATTGTCCAGAAAGCTGTGAGTTATTTAAACTTAGCCCTTATTTCACACAGGGACATCAGGGAGGCTGCTCGACAGTCTGTGCTTGGTTTCAATTTCATAGCAGCACAGCAGCCTTGGGCTACCTGAGCCATATTTGGCTGGGTGCCGCAAGTCTCACCTTCATTAGATGATGACATAACTGAAAATATGTTAATCCGGTTTTGAGGGGATGGGGGTAGAATAGCACGTTTTATGAAGCCCAAATGTAACAGGAAGAAAAAAACTGGCTGATTTTGCAGAAAAAGTTTGCTCTCCGGGTTTTCTTTTAATAGTGCTGGAATTATGGTCATTTTACTGAGCATCAGGCCATTGCACTTGTTTTCAGATATAGAAGCCAGTTTGCACTGCCCTTAAAAATGCCCCCATTACAAGGGGATTGTGGAGATAATGTAGTGTGACATGCGTTATGTACACCAGGTCGTCAGAAGGGGAATTTCAGGGACATAGGTGTCATAAGAGTCATTAATCTGCCATTTTCATGTGTTATTGCAAATTAGAAGTACCATGTTAGACTCGCTAGCTATGGGTGATGTTAACCATGATGCAGAGGGGAGGAGGGGGGGCGTACCTCTCTAGATTAGTTCTTTGGTGGCAATAGCTCCTTGCACGTTGAACATAGTGACATTTAAGAGAATTTGCAATTCTGCAGAGAAAAGCTATTAATTCACAAATTAACATCCTGGTTTCTCTATCACGGATGCACAAGCTATTGAAAAGACAAAAGGAATAGCCTAGAGGGGAAGCGGGAGAGAGCTGCAGCCCTATCTTTGTAAAGATTGGTTTATATGTCTGCAAGCAGTGATACCAATTACACCAGCACACTGAGAATGCGCCTCAACCATATTGCTGCCTATGCAGGCCCCTCAATCCATTGCTAAATTTATTTGTGTATCTCATTATGGAAAATAGAATGCCTGTCGTGCCAAATGCATTAATAGCAAAAAAAAGGGTGGGGGGGAATTAAGTCTGTTCAGGCTTTTTCACTCATTCATTAATACCTCTATACGAGATATGACAAATGAGAGCACCAATTTAATTACCATCATGTAGTGTTAAGGAATGTATTGATATTATATGTTCCATCCACCCAAAGCACTGGTTAGTTGATTATGACCTTGTTATGGCTGATGTGCAGGTTGGTATGACCCAAGCTGCCCTTCTGTCTTTTCCCTCAATATAAATCCAGATTGGCAAACACAAGGTAGTTAGGGAGTTTAAGTGTTTGATGCTGCTTGTAATAAATTACCTACCAAAAAAGTAGAAGTGAATGTTGAAGTTGTTGTGGGAGTGGACAAGCATGTGGGCCTATGAGAGAGAAATTAAAGTTGGGTGATTTAAAAGGCAAAGCAGTTTATTTATATGACAAGATAAAGAGATTACATCCTCAAAGCCAATGCCATCATGGTCAAAGCATGCCGAAGCTTCAGCATTTCTCTTTGTAGCTCGTTTGTTCATTTGACAAGGATTGCTTTGAGAGTGAACGGCCCCAGCACACGTCAAATCCCCATGCTAAAATAGTTTGGCCTGCAGCTAGAATGCTTTAGCCTGTGCTCCTATTTCATGGCTTGTAAGATTCTATTGTGTCAATATGGATTCTACTCTAAAAAAAAAAGGAATAGAAATGAAATACATCCAAACCAAGAAATGGATTGGCCTCTGTCTAGATCGAAAAAGAACATCCCTCCGATCTCATCCTGATGATGGCCTCTGTATGAAAGAGAAAGCCCAGATTTGAGCGAAGCTGCAGAGCGTAACCATGAGAGAAGAAGGTGTCAGGGCTCCTTATCAAAGGACACAAAAGGTCTATGCCCTGCTCTGCTGATACATCTGCATTCAAGCAGACCCGCTCTGTCGTCTGCTGGCGGCCTGCTCACAAAATGACACCTCACAAATCTGCAGCATGGAAACATCTAAGGACAGGCTGGTTCGCTTGAAGAGGAATCATGTCAGAGAAAAGTCAATTATGGGCACTGATGCTGAGAATTAATGGTGCGCTGCATTACTCAGGTTTTAAAAGGAGCAAGAGTGGGGGAAAGAGAGCAAGAGGAAAAGGGAGAGAGAGAGAGAGAGGTTAAGAGAGAGGGAGATGCGTTTATTAATTGTGTTCCAGAACGTTGCGTCACATGAATCCGATGTGCTAAATGATGGCCTGGGTGTGAGTACAGTAGAAGATGTGTGATATGGGTGACAGGAGCAACCCACTCTGACAATAAGGGGGAGGCGGGGTAGACAGAGAGAGAGGGCTCTCATTCCTCAGCCCACTGCCAGCCTGCTCAGCACAGCTAAATTGAATTAATAAAGCTTTTAAACATGCCGCAACATAACAGGAAATTAACAGCCCCGCTTGTGCTGCCGCTGCCACCACCAGCACCAGTAGCAGCAGCAGCAGCATCTCTCACTCTTTCCTCTCCCTCTCTCTTGTTCTCTCCCTTTCTCATCTCTTATGATACACTTATTTGCCGTGCAGCCTTTCCGCTCCATGGCCTTCATAAATAGGGGATTTTTTTTTTCTCAAACTAAATACAGCTGACATGGAAGGTGTGTTTGCCCGTTTGCTGAATCCCTCTCTCCTTCTCTTTCTCCCACTCCCTTGTATTATGTGCTTTTAGGTTCGTTCCCTCCATAATTGTTTTTTTTTTGTTAAGTGCAGGATGTGTTTGATTCATGCAGTTACAGCTTTGCAGTAATCAAAATTATCTGAATTTGCGATTATCATTTTGTCATTTAGGGTGCCTAAAAATAAATAAATAAATCTGCCATGTCACCCTAATTGGATATAGAAAATAAGCACTACACAAAACCTGGCATATGTTACTGTCAGTAAAGTCCAGGCCAAGAGCAATCCTACTTTATTTACTTTCCAAAAAGTCTCTCCCTCTATGTCTGTCTCAGGCATGATGTTATCTGAAGTGAGCAGGGGATGAAAGCAGAAGGCACAATATCCCTCTGTTTACAGGATGTCACACCTGCCCTAACTGCCCCATCTCTCCATTTACTTTCAAAGCACACAAAAGCTAAAAAAAAAAAACAGCAAAGATTTACAGCTAGTGCTGTAACTCTGGTAGCCTAAATAAATATATAAATGTATTGCAATTTTAGTGTGATTAAAATTAAATTAAATTAAATTAAAAATGAATATTTACACCTTGTATTTTCAGTTACAACAGGTCAACTCTGAAATAAAAAAATAATGAAATGAAAATTAATTTTTTTTATGTTAACCCCTCTCAGACACATTTTCAGATGTTTGTTGTCATTTTTTCTAACGTTAGGAAAACCTAGAACTCTTATACTCTAATTTTATCTGAATGAGGCCCTGCGGAAGAGGAAGCCCAGGAGAGTAGTGTTTTATGGACTCCAGTTATCTGATCTGACAGAGCTGCAGTCCCTTTGCACCAGAGTGCTAATGTAAGACGATGTCAAAAAAAAAAAGTGTCCAAATGTGATCAATGTGGAACAACCACAGGGTAATCAGCAAACGACTGACACAGGGAAACAACACAATGGATTCTACACTATGTGACTGTCTCATGTGCAGTTCCTTAGAGGTCAAAATTTGTACCCATTATTACACACTTCATTCGTTATATGTTAAGGTAGAAGGAGAAGACGGAATCAATAACATATAAGAACACAAATAGCTGATGTAACCTTGGTGTAGCTCAGATCTCCTCTAAATATTGTAATGCAGAGTGGAGAGCAGTCCAGCGCTGCGGCCCCCCCACCAACCGTTCAAGCAGCAGTGGTGTCCCCTGTGTCCACCAACAGTGCTGCACGTTTTGGGCTTTTGAGTATGGGAAGCATGCTTTACCACAGTGAACGACAAACGCTTGCTTATTGATCGGAGTTTGCACTTAGGCTAGCTGATAGAAAGTAATTAATGACTCTATTTTCTTCTGTACCAAAGAGAACAATTGAGTTTTATACAGCAACAACAACACAGTCATATGAAAAGGCCCCCAAGGGAGAGGTCCACAAGAAAAGCTTGACCTCAAATATGGAATGATTCAAATAATGACAGGAAAAAAAGCAATATGAAAACCATACATGCCACAAGAGGGATTAATAGGAGGGACAAATATATTGCCTTATTCTAGATGCTACTTCACACACACACACACACACACACACACACACACACACACACACACACACACACACACACACACACACACACACACACAGAGCTCTATCATAGCTCTCTATGGATCCATTTCTCTCTGAAAGTCAGGTTCATCCTATGGCTTCAGCCATTGAAAAAAGGTCAAGCTGCTGGGTAGAATGGCAATAACACCTCTGAAATGGTACTATCAGTGGAACATGATTGATCAATTGAATTCCATAGGACAGAAAAGTGTGGGATTAAGTAGAGTATTATACGCACAATGAGTTGAGGCATGATGTTCATTTCAAGTGCATTTCGCCTCCCTCTTGCCACCAGATCAGGCAATCAATAGGGGCCTTGCATATCATATATCACCACACTCACGCCGAGGAGAGAACATAATCTGCTGCAAATTTAGAATGACAGATTTGTAAGGGAGCTAAAGTCCGAGGCTGGGAGTTTGGGTGGCTACTGGCATGGCAAGCAGGTTAGCTGGAGATTTTCGGAAGCAAAACAAAGCAGTAGGAAAGCCAATAAGATGCTTTTAGTAAGGTGATAAGGTCAGAAGCCAAAGGGAAACTGCTCATTTGTTTATAGACAGTGTATTTGAAGGAAATGCATAAGCTAGAAGTCAAGCAGTGTAATTGTATTCAGGCTGTAGCTGGTCTCCCATTTTTTCCAGGGAAAAGCAATCTGAAAGTGAAAGCAGCATTACATTCTAAAGGAAATTGTGCCTTTAAATAATAGCACTCCATTTCCACCCGTCGCCGAATGAGAACTGTCCCCCTCCACCCGCTTATTGCTACAGCTCATACTAAAACACTTGGTCTTTCCAACATGTTTTCACTGAAGGTAATCCATCAATTACTGTAGACCTACCACATGATGATGATGGTGCTGATGCTGGACCAGGAAGGGGAGGTGAAGGTGGAAGAGAAGAACAACTCTCTCTTTCTCTCCTCCCCTTTTTCCTTTCCTTCTCCTTCAATCTTAGACACTCATTCCCCTCTCCCCCTTCCCCCATCATGCTGCCTTTCCACAGCTATTAGGATCTGTTTGAGGCCAGTGCTGACTGAATTTGAACTGATATACACCAATCATTCATCCCCGCTCTCACTGCTGGTGCTGAGAGATGCACTATCCCGAGCTGTGAGGAAGGGGGAAGGGGTTGGGGGCCTGCTCCAAGGAGAAATAGTGCCATAATGACTCCTACTAGCATGTGGCCTTGTCTCTCTCTTCTCTCATAGATGGCTCAGATGGCTCTGGCCCAAACAGTGATTCTCAGGGTAGTGTGGAGAGTTTACGAAAGCACCTGAGGGCTGATGCCTTCACTCAGCAGCAGCTGGAGGCTCTGGACCGGGTGTTTGAGCGGCCATCGTACCCCGACGTCTTCCCAACATCAGAGCACATCAAGCCAGAGCAGGTCAGTAGCAATACAGCTAACTGCTAAACATTTATAACCATGCCATATTTCAAATAAATTCATGAGCCCAAGCAAAATATAAGCAATGCAATTTTGTATTAATTTGTAATCTAGCCTATTTACTACAAGACCAGTCAATATGATAGTGAAAGGATCCAAAAGAGAATGCAAAAAAAAAAAGTTACTTATTTTTTTAAACGAGCTCTACATATTCATCAATAACCTGTACAGATCTGATGCTGATATCTTACGAACTTAGTGCAAATGTCTTCTTGAACTTTGAATCTTGTATTTCATGCCATGATGCATAATGTTGGCCAAAATGAACATAACTTTCATGTAACACAAGACAGTAAAACGCATCACTGATTCAATACCAACCCAATGTTTCAAGCCCATATCAGCTCCAGTACTGATACTGAGTATCACATTTCTGCATTCTTAATTTTACCAGCTAACTGATTTGAGCACTTGGATAATAAACTGATTAAGCTGATTTACAACCGATTACCACCCAACTGAGCACTCCATATAAAACTCGCCCTCATAATTCCTCTGCCAAATAAGTTGCTGAGTCTTTTACAGCGCTCTTGTTCACAGCATAAGCCTACTCAGGGAAACAGGTTCATGTTGACTGAATGCAAATATGATTACTTTAATACACTCTTTAATCCAAAATAACCCTGTAAAATTGATCAGTTTATAAATACAAAATTTTATTCTTCTAACATTATCACTTGTTGTTTCATCAAATGTTTTTTAACAAACGTAAATACTGAAGTTAGCATCCATGTATACATTTATTTCTAAATCAAAATGTCTTATTTGATAAGAAGATTTTACTTCAAATTTAACTGTTTCCTCAAACAAGTAATCATTTAAAAGCACCTCAACCTTTTTTTTAATGAACTTTAAGAATAACCTCCTGAGTAAATGGCCCATTTAAAACTGTTTTGATTTGTTTAACATTGTTCTTGGTCACTGCATGATACTATAACTGTGATTTCAATATTGGAATACAGTAACAATAAAGAAAGCACTTCTATGAGTGGCAACTTTTGACATATGTTACATTTTAAAACATTTTGCTCACATTTTTACATAAAAGCACAAAAGTACTATTTTTAAATAAATAAATAAATGAATAAATCTCTTGCAATGTCACATTTTAGTTGTATTTTTCGGTGCATATTAAATGTATGTGACTTTTACAAGCTTTAGTAGATTAAGCTCAAGTACAGATAGAAATACAGTCTAAGCCTGGCCAAAATAACACAAGGGTCAAATCCTTTTGTATCCTTTTATATGCAGCCATCTTAGACTTAACCTTTATTTACTTTCAATAGACTATTAAACAACAAGCGACGATTAATTTTTACCTTGCAACACACCAAGTGGATGCCTATAAAGCAAATGCAGTGGCCTTAATTGAGTTCATTTTAATTTCTCTCCAATCGAGGTGAATTACACTGGTGATAAATCAGGGGGACAGCCCTCACCCATAGTACTGGGCCTAATTTGCAGCTAATTACAAAACTGATTTCTATTGGAAGATCAATACCAAAACGAATTGAAAATGACTTGCAGTCTTAAAAAGAACCCCAAAAAGGTATTTAAAAAATAGCAAAGAAAGAGGTGTGAGCCAAAAACAGTGCCTGGTACAGTGCAGAAAAATCCCTTTTAATTCAGTATAACATTAATCAGACCACATTCCCTTTTATTGGTCTCTTTCTGGTCTTCTTTTTAACTCCTGAAAAGGCGACGCTATTAGCCAATGTCTGGGGTCTGAAGCAAGGCATTAAAAAGCCATTTTGGAAATGCTGAAGTCAATGGATTCACCCCTCCTACACTTCTGCCAGCCATTTGGTCATCCTTTTCAGATAGCTCTTCAGTTGCCCCACGCCCAACCTGCTCCTATCTGCATGATAAAATGGCCGTTGTGCATCTGAGGCCAGGCCGAATAGAGAGGAACATCCGCCACTGGCCCAGTGAACAGTTGTATCAGACAATTAGAGTTTATCTGGGATAGAGACAGACAAGACTGGGGTCATGGCATTCCCCTTTGGGACGCAGTCCCATTGAGATGCACAGATGCACGAACACATTCACACACAGACACACACATGCACAAACACACACCCAGAACACAAGATGAACACAGGAGCCGGAAGTCTCGTTTCATTGTCAGAGGGATTTGATAAAAGCATTGTGCTGTAAAGCATGCAGTCAGGCTGCTCATAAAGAGCTTTTTTTTTTAGATGTTTCATCATGACATAGCTTATATCATATTATCATAACCAACTTAAATTTATTTTAAGAATCTGGGTCTTCCATAAAAATGACCGTCCTGACAAAAAAATAAAAAATAAAACCACTACAATTGTCTAAAGATTGATTTAATGATCAAACAATGCATATAGAAATCTCTGTAGAGATTACTGTTTCCATAAACACAATTCAGCAAATATAGCATGCATGTATTGTGCTCTCAAAATTATACAAATCTTTTGAATTGTTCTCACTTACATGTCTGTGTGTCATCATTTCTTATGCCAAAGACAACAATTACAAACGGTTGGTTGTGGCTCTAGAAACGGGGCCACATGTTGGTAATCTAACAAAGCTCTTCCCTTGGCTGGTCATGGGGATGGCTGCAGTCAAGCACAAAGAGGCAGCTGACAGCCCTGCCTTTCAAGCTTCTCCAAATCCTACTCTCAGCCCTGCTCAAAAACCTAATGTATGCACTCTCCATGCACATGGCCTCCCACCAAAATACACACACAGGCCTTTACAGTCTCATTTCCTCTCCATGAGTAGGCGGCAGATACTACAGAATTTCAGTATCGCTATATTTCAGATGCTCATTTATAAAGCTTGTCACTAGAGCAGTAGATGTTTCCATTGTCTTCTCTGATGGCGCAGTTCGTTTTTATAATAGTGTGGAAATTGCCAGACTAAATATTGTGACTGGCAGCTCAGAAGCTTTGTCAGTTTTACAATTGAACACCTCTTGTAAGAAAAATTAAGAAGTTAGCTTTGCTGTACACCTGTTTAAAATGTACCCTCATTTGGCAGGCTAACGAATACTCCTTACCAGCACTGAACCCAGGACTGGACGAGGTCAAGCCCAGCCTATCCACCAGCGCCAGCTCCGAACTGGGCTCCAGCGTTTCCCAGAGCTACCCAGTAGTGACAGGTAAGATAGCTGGGTTACCTGCCCTAAAGCTGGCACATGGGCTTATATTCATTTTCTGACTTTTCTGAGATGCATTGAGTGGTAAGGTGAGCTTCACGAGTTGAGCTTGGGCTCTGTGAATCTGGTGTTCCTATCTAAAGTGGTCAGATTAGTGTGACCTGCTCTGACTGACAGTGTGAAAGAATACCTCTCAGTGCAGACAGCTGATGTTACGGGCATTACAGAGTGGGAATATTTGATTTGATAATTGAGTGCTGACTGACAGTGTCAAGTATGTCACCATGCAGTAACTGGCATCTACCTTTTCCTTCTGAGGAATGGAGGATGAAAACAATGAGCAATCCTGTGAAAATATGCCTTTGTAAAGAAGATTCTCTTTGGCTTGTACTGAAGATTCCTGGTTAGGAACAGGACCTTTGTTGTGCTCTACAATGCTGCAACAATATCCCCCCCCCCCCCCTCCCTCTTGTCTTCCGGTATATAGTGGTTAATGTCAGGCCAACTAATTGAAATATTGTTTCATTGTAGCTGCTGTTATTACCTCAGAGAAGGTTAAGTTTACTGATAGCCAACTGTCATGCTGAGATTAATATGCTGAGCTTTTAATAAAATTCACATAATTATGCAGGAGCCATCAAAGCCAATGTGTTCTGTGTGGGCGTAGGACAGGATGATTGAAAATAGCTGTGCCCCTTCTCAAATGATAGCTGGCCAGGGTTATGTGAAAAGAAAGGGCTTTTTGCGTCTCGGTAATATGTGGGAGGTAGGATTCCCTCCAGAAAGTTGGGCCCCTGGAGAAGAAAGGTGTGTTTTTGTCCTTTGTATGAAAGCAGTCTCGGTCTGGGAAGCACCCTCATGGCAGGTGGCCTTTCTTGCACCTGGGATGTGACTCTGCAGGGGGTCTCGGAGCAGACCACCTTACATTTCACCAAACAAACCCCTCCTCATACATGCTTCTTCATAATTAATAATGACAAAAGTATATGATTACCTGACCTGCATTCAGTGTGTTGCAGTGTTTTTGTTTTTTTATACAGTAAGAAAGGATGAATAAGTGCTGCCAGAATGTAAAACTGTTGTGTGTATTCTCTGATATGAAATAATATTGTAGTTATTTTCACCACTAGGCACAAACATCTTCACTGGAAAGACTTGAGCATTAAGTGTTGCGTGTGGTATTTTAAATGACTTTTGGCAGTAATAACTCAATTTATAATGCAGTGCTGAGCAAGTAATGTAGGGTTATATGCAATAACTGGATGTTCTAGCATGTGATAAACTCTGGAAATGCACATAAGGACTAAGTTAAAAGAGGTGCTAAATTATCCTCTGCATTTACACTGAGAGCCAATTTAGAATAAATGACTCCCTGCCATTGGATAGAGCTGCAGATTATGGCCATTCCCTGCAATGTTTTCCTGAGCTAATTAAAATTCACGCTGTCATTGATCATGTTGATTTTATGTCATGAGATTTGCATAATCTATTAAAGATGAATGATTAATGAACTCTTCATTACAAAACAGGAATTGGAATTTTAAGAGCGCTAGACGTGGAAGACACGGCTCTTTTCTGTTTGCTGTTTATCCTATTACTGCAAGGAATTAGCATTGCTGTTGTGTGTCTGAAAAAGCCAAGATGCCCTGTTAGGTAGCTGAATTAATTCTTTGTAACATCAAACTTTTAGAAACAGTGCGATATCTGTTTTCTACAGCAGCTTCAGTAACATGTGCATTAATGTTTTAGTGAAAGTACATAGATCACACAGTGAAAATAGTGATAGGTATAAACACATATATAATAATTAAATAATGACAGATAATCTTGAAATGTACTTAGTCACAGAAAATGTTCACTTCTCTGAACTGAGATAAGCCTTTAAATACCAGTTTAATAAAATCCCAATTATTATGAGGTAAAATATATTGCTTTGTGATGTTTTTGTTCTGCTTTCTTATCAGTGCCCAAGAAGCTTACCTATATGAGTCAGTCTCATTCCAATACTCATGCATTAACAGTAAGGGGGGAAAAAACAAAGGAATGATTTATTCCAAGTTTGGAAAAAGAACTTGGATGCTTTCCAGATATGACTTGTCTTTTATAAAGGCCGTTTTGCACATACCTCTGGAATGAATAGCCAGTGCACATTCTTAAGCGCCCTCCCTGCAGAGGCATATAATGGAAGTCTTCCTGGTGCCAGTGGGATGGCACCGAATAAATGGGCACCCCTCTGACCCACTGAAAACCTGAGCAGGTGCTGAAGGGATCTCCCTTGTTCCAAATCTCTTCAGAGAGATGGTAGGAGGAGGAGGTGGGGGTGAGGGCTGTGCCTGAAAGCAACAGAGCTCCATGTCTAGAGGCTCTGTTAAAAAAAAAAACTAAGGAAAGAAAGAAAAAGCATGGGGTAGGAGAAGGAGAAGTTAGAAGAAAAAGCAGCATACGCAGGCTGAGAGAAAGAAAAGGCTGCTTTGTGTTGGCCTGTGCTGCTGATGAGCTTCGGCTGAAATATATCCGCCAGAGAGCCATTTTTTAAGTGTGGCTTGGTATTCTCCAGTGAGCAGCAAACAACAGGCAGCCAGCTAGGCTCAGGCGCCTCATGTGTGGCCCTGTGACAAACTACCTGTGTCTCGGCTCAGCACAGCCCCGCCAGGCCCAGCTGCCCAAATTAATGCTTATTTCATCCTTACAGTGGCATACTAACCTTTGAGCAAACATTTGATAACCAATGACTTTTACCGCAGGACTGGAAGTCAGCTTTAATTGACCTTTCCGTAACATTCTGTCACTTTTAGTTCATTAAGGTGTTTTAATTTTTTTAGTGGGTTTGTGATAAATTCATAGTTCCTTAACATTTAAAATTGAGGTTATTCATTTAAGTCGTCCCATACAGGGCATACTGCCGCCTCACGTGGTCCTGGGATAGGCCCCGGATCCACAGTGACCCGGAATGTTGCAAAGCGGATACTAAAGATGAATGAATGAATGAATGAATGAATGAACCCATATGGAAAAGATAAATCTTATAAAATGTGTATATCCTTTGTCTGAAACTGGTATGTAAAGCATACAACAGTGAAAGCAGATATAAGATCCTTAGTAAATTTGAACAAAATGAAACTTGTATGATTTG
>JAODXR010000026.1:40002272-40019644 GCA_028877395.1 Cathorops festae | reverse complement strand
TATATATATATATAAACCAGTTCACACTGAAGATGCACAGCAAACTCATCTGTGCTATGTTAGGAGATGAAATACAGTACATTTTTGGGGGGCTAGTTACCATTTAATACAAACTTTTTATAAGGTCAACCAGCTGCTTCCATCTCCAATGGCGCATTATGAAAATACTGATGTAGGCCCTGAATTACATCTGTGTTCTTTTCCTGTCTGAATCCCATTAACATATAAAGTACCGCAAGAGCAAGGTTTGATAACAGTTCATGCATTAACACACAAGGGAGGACCGTGTATCCTTGCTTTTCAAACACCAAACACTCCCAAGTGCCAAACTGTATCAACAGAATCTTGCAAATAAGAGCTGCTTTGTCTGCTTCCTGGAGGGACCCCCCTCCACTCCTCTCCTGACAGCTGACCATATTGCAGTTTGCCCATCACTGATTAATACAATCTCCATTCTACCAGCCAGCACCCAACCAACACATACACAGTGCCAGCAAGCAAACCTTTCAGCCTGGCTACAATAGCACCAAGTGGTGAACATTGATCCTCTGTGAGCACCAGCGCTTATTTCATTTGTAAAACTCCAACCACCAAAAAAAAATTCTTAATCGCTTAATCAACCAAAGCAATTAGTAGAGAATCTCCTGAGGATTTTCCTTTGCCCTTAAACATTACACAGTGGTTTATGTCAACGGATTTGTCACCTCCTCTATGAGGCCTTCTTGGCTTCGCAAAAATACACAACGGCAAAAAAAAGAGAGAGAGAGAGAACGAAAGAAAAAACATCCTCCAATCCTCCACTGAGGATTTGAGAACTTATATAACTCCCAATTATCAAAACTTCTCCAGGAAGTCTCACAGACCTCTTGCTCTGTTTATATGACTCACAAAATAGCTAATACTCAACTGTGTATAATGCCAGTGTGGCCACATGACTGCAGCAAAGGCTCTCGTGCTTTCTGCCCCACTGAGTCAGGCATAATGGGTGTCTTGAAGGCTCCAGGCTCAGGCCAGCAATGCTAACAAAGCCTCGGTGGCTTGCAGGGAAGAGCATGTCTTCAAGCAACTTGCCAAAAACTCATTTTCAGGAGCACTCAGGGATTTCTGCAGGATACATGGTAGCGCCATGACATGTCTGGCTTTAGATATCATGGCATAAGGGAGATTTGAGGATGCAGCGTGTGTAAAGAACCAGTATAAATGATGTGAGATAAATATTCATTTCATATTTAATGGTAAGTTTCAGATTATTTAAAGACTTTTTATTTTAGATTGGACTGAAAATTCTTAACGTTTGGAGAAGAATCATCAGTAGAGTTAAAATATACAAATTTTAAGACATTTCATATATACTCGAGTTGTGAATATTAACTGCTTTGGTTTGACCTTCTATAGCTAAAGTACAATGTTTGCGCAGCTGATGAAGCACGTTTGTCCAAAACGTCAAAAAGTGTAGAAACTATGTGTACTACACTTCATTATATATACTATAAGTACTGATCTAAAAGAACTTATCAAATAACAGTACTTTTTATTTATTTATTTATTTACCATGTCAAAAAGCTGCCATTTTCTACTGGTGTCATATCATATACACCCGATCTTAAAACTGAACTTCCATCTGTATGAAATATTTTCTGTATAAAGTAACTGAGAAAAAGGACAGGAAGTGGGAGGTTATACTTTATAAAGTCTGCTCTGTCTCACTGACCAAGTCTCCTTCACGCTGTATCTTTGTTTCTGACTTCCTCTGTCTCTTAAGGCTTGACTCTTGTCTAGGCCAGCATTAATGTACCTGTTTACCTCATGGGTGGTCTTGAGCCAGGCTCAAATAAAGCCCCTTTTCCTGCAGATCTAAGTGTAGAGTAGCTGCTAATCCGATTTCAGGAAACAGCCAAGTCGCCCTCTAGCTTCCCAGCTTATTTCTACACCAGGGACCGAGATGGAGGGAGAGTGCATCATTCAGCAAATATTCAAAGGCAGACTTGAGGACCACCTAACCTGTGGCTTTTATTGCCCACCCCATAATGAGGGGGGGAATATTACCTTTTCACTGCCTGTGCTTTCTTAAATACGTTCTGCCCTCACAGGGACATTACAGTGGCCAAATATAATGCCGGGTTTCATGGAGTCCAGGCTTATCTGGCCTTGGAAAGTATGTGAGACATGCCGGTGAACAAAGGGCCATCTCTCCGCCAGCAAGCCGGGTGAGGGGATCTCTTTCAGTGGCCACAGATTGCCCTGTGTTCCCTTAATTGACAGACCTGGGCCGGCTGGGACAGAAATGACATGCAGCTGCCCCTGGCCCGGCCCACGCAGGTAGACCACATTTCAGCAGGGAAATAGTCCCTAATCCTCTATTCTGAATGCGAGTCCTCTACTCTGGCAATACATGCTTGCAAGTTCAACAAGATAGGGAATAACTAAATTATAACCAGTCATCTGGCCATGTCATAAAATTCATAGTTAAATTGGATCCACTGTTTTTCTATAGAGCAAATTTGTTTAAATTTTAATCTGCATGGATAATAAAGAGAGATAATCTACAAGAGAATAAAGAGTATAAATGCTATCATTATGTCCAAAAGCAGCATCCTATACCAATTATACCAACTGTAAATTACTCGTATATGTACAGACTTTAATAAAAACACCACACAAGTGTTAGACAGACTTCATGGCACGCTCTGGCTCAGTAGCTCACTTGCTCTTTTCTCTCACCTGTTCTGGGGAAAGCATGGCCTCAACTGGCCAAAAGCAGGCAATGCAGAACATTTTGTCAAGCAAACTGCAAAGTGAAGCAAAGGATGGCAAGATGTTTTAAGAAATTGGTAAAAATTCAATAGAACTGGTTAAAAAAAACAAAGCATTTCAAAATCCAAATGTACTGATGATATTGCATACCTAAAATGTTTGTAAATCAAATATCTGCGTAAAGAGGATCATTATAAAAGAATCAACTGATTTATCTATTTATGTATTTGTTTGATTTTTCAATTTTCACTTTCATTACACATAGTTCGCACCCTAAAAGCTCACAAGCAATTCAGGGAGAAAATTATAGCAATGGGGAATGTGAACAGACTGCCAATGATTAAAAATAACAGCATAAAATCCTATTGCGGGCACCAGGCCAATATTTTCATCCACAAAAACATCCAGCATCATTTTTTTTTTTGTCGCCCAAATGCATGACTTTCATGCTATCAAGACAGACTTTTTCTGTTATTTAATTACTTTGCTGTGTGGAACCAAGCCAAACAAAACTATTAGCACATTTATTATTATTTATAAATGCAGAAAAAGAAAAAAAAAGCTCTGATGTGCACTAAATAGTGCATGTCCATACACATCATTTGCCAGCTGACACCAGCTTTTTCCAGCGTAGGCCAGTGTTCATGTACCCTGATATACAGTATGCAATGGCATCAGAAGACAAGAGTGTCACTTCTGATCCCTAGTGTACTGTCAGATGTCAGCAAACCCGAGGGAGTTTACTTTCAGCAGGGAATACATTCAGCCATACGGCATCTGTCGCTGCCGCTCAAATCAGCTTCCAAACCGCTGAGCATCACCCACACCAGACCAAGCCAGCACTGCAACTAATGCAACTCATGGTCAGATTAAATAAGCTTTTCAGAATTTTTAGACATATGACAAGTCATTGTGTGCTTTGCACTTGTCAGATTTTTTTTTTAATTATTATTATTATTATTGCTGGATCAGCTGGAACCAATCTGTCAGGATTTCCTTAGATAAGTGAAAAAGTTTTCATTACTTTCTCATGTTTTTAAGTTGTATTTTCTCTTAAAGTGTTTTAATTAATAAAATGTGCAGTGGACTGATGCCTTGAAAAGTTCACTGCAAGCTCACATGACATGCTCCAGTCAAGACTGCAGTGCACTATCCATTCCTAAATACTCCAGATAGTGAGTGTACTTGACGTGGGGCCAAGCAGACTAAGGTGGGCCACACAGCGGTGGTAACTTCAGCCCTAGAGAGAGGGCGAGATAAGAGAGTCCCATCTCAACCCTGCCTCGCCGTTACCTGAGGAACGTTGCCGAGTCAATAAAAGCCCTCTTGTGTCTGTCAGAGCTCTTTCAGTGCTCCGTTTGATGGCCCATCATCCCGCTGCTGCTTGCTGATGACCTTGATCCCACACTTAGCCCAGTGTAGCAAGAACCCATAAACATGGCCTAAAGAGTCCAAGCTCTCTCAGCTTCCTAACAGCCCTGTACATTACAAACAAAGGTAAATAACACATGGCTGTGAATGCAAGGGGGCCGTTTGCTCTCAAAAGATGCCTTTAGGGACTGAGTTTTCATTACCAGTGCCTTAAAATAGCAATGATAGCCAAACCTACAGCCTACAGCAGATCAATACCATAGGAGAAATCTAGCATATATATATTCATTCCATGGACTGTGTCGGGTGTCAAAGAAAAATTTATCCTTTACTGGTACATATCTCAAATTTAATAGAAAATTTATTTTGATTTAAACGGAAATTAAAATATAGTTTGTAACTGATATGCTGGGAAAACTACTCAGTGAAATAATAAAGTACAAATACTAAACAATAAAGTGTCCCAAAAATAATGGCATGTTACTAATATGTTAACTATCATAGTAATAATTTAAATATTGTAAGGTGCCATAAATGCAGAAGGCCAGATCTGTTTTCTTTCTGTCTGTTTACTAAAAAGCACAAATCTCCTGAGTGAGTCCTTGCTTTGTGAAGAGGTATCATATCTTCTCTCCAGGCTCCTGCAGCCCTCTTAGAGGAGTGAACTTTTGTCTCAAGGACATAAAATGTTATTGCAAGTCCAGTGGAGCCCTTTCCAGGACAACAACAATAGTCGTCACCAGTGAAGAGACTGTGGCTCCAGCACGGGCCAGTGAGACTAAAAGAACATAATGGAGATGCAGTAATAACATGCCCCTGACAAATAACTGCAAAGTAAGGCAGATCTTTAGGTTGTGTCAACAAGCTACTGACAAAGGGCAACAATAATTTTAAAAAATTAGCTCTTTAGGTCATATTTTTTAAAAAAACTTTTGTATCCAGTAATAATATGATACACAGATTTAAGAGAAGAGCTGCAGGTTTGAAAATTGCGTCGAAAACAATAGGTGACCTGTTAAAACCAAGAGCATTATTAGATTTGTAATAACGTTTGAATTACTACAAACAAATTGGGCTTTCATTTAAACATGTATATTAATATCGTACGACTTTGCATTCTAAGGATTAGTTGTCATTATCCAAACATCTGCTCTAGCCTTTCTTAAATCCATGAACAATTTATTATCCTCACTCACTGCCAAATTCAGTTCATGTTCATCTCATCCTGGCAATGTGCTGCACTTGTATGGCTTATTTCACACAATAGCTTAACACACAGTCAGAGGCGCACACTCCTACTTTACACCTCTTATGACAAACATACTGTAAGTGAATTAACAGTAACAGAGTTACAAACACTGGTAGAATGCTATAAATAAAAAAAATAAAAAGGCATTTTAGAATAAACAATACTACTACTATTACTAATACAGCTATTACTACTACTACTACTACTACTACTACTAATACAGATATTACTACTATTATTAATACAGTTATTACTACTACTCCTACTACTACAGTTATTACTACTACTAATACAGCTATTACTACTACTATTACAAATACAGTTATTACTACAACTACTATTACTAATACAGGTATTACTACTACTATTATTATTAATACAGTTATTACTACTGCTACTAATACAGTTATTACTACTAATAATTCAGATATTACTACTACTATTACTAATACAATTACTACTACTATTACTAATACAGCTATTACTACTACTATTATTAATACAGTTATTACTACTAATACAGCTATTACTACTACTATTACTAATAGTTATTACTACTACTACTACTAATAATAATAATAATAATAATACAGCTATTACTACTACTACTATTACTAATACAGCTATTACTACTACCACTACTATTACTAATAGTTATTACTACTACTACTACTATTATTACTAATACAGCTGTTACTACTACTATTACTAATACAGTTATTACTACTACTATTACTAATACAGCTATTACTACTACTATTACTAATACAGTTATTACTACTACTACTACTACTACAGCTATTACTACTACTACTACAGTTACTACTACTACTACTACTACTATTACTAATAGTTATTACTAATACAGTTATTACTACTACTACAGCTATTACTACTACTACTACTACTACTACTACTAATACAGTTATTACTACTACTACTAATAATAATAAACAATAATAATAATAATGAATTATCAAACATGATCTCTATTTATGAAGCTCTACCTACACCTCAGTGGTAGTAAGTTGCACTGCAAGCTACAAACACATCCATGCATTACTGAGTGCTTCTTGATAGCCGTGCTCATCACTATAATTTTCCAACTATTGGCCACTGATTGCATTTCAGCCCAGAGGTGAACATTACATGCTCACTTAGCACCTGAGATCACGCAGGCCGCTTTGTCTTCCCCTCCAGTGAGTACTTGGCAAAGCCAGACTCTGTGAACTCAACACACACCATGCAACATCGACCACAGACAGCCTCCAGTGAGTGAGAGATTCTACTAACAAATTGTTTGTGGGGTAAATACACATACACAAAGCCTTTTACTGTATTCAAATATGACAGTTTGACTCACTGCACATTGAGGGAGGGGGAAATGAAAAAAAAAAAAACACGACTAAAACAATATTAATTACACCAATAAAACCTGGTAAGAATTATGGGTTTGGGTAAATCGTCCTGCATTAGAATGCAGTTAGTGTGTCTGTGAGGTGTTTTGTGTATTCACAGGCAGGGAATGACTTAACCCTGCCATCCAGGGGTGAGAACACAATGGCGTAGGCACCCAGGGTCCGAAACTATACACTTTAATAAAGTCACAAATGCCTAAATGAGGAGCTGTGATCGCACTCACATTACCAACAACAAGGGCTGCACTATGCCTCAAGGAGTTTTGTTTTCCACAAATATGCTAAGCTAATACAGACCTAAAAACACAGAAACCTGATCACGACTTGGGTTGTTCAGGTTTTAGCTACCGTGCAGAGGGTTTTTCCTCTTTTGCTCTTTTAGAACAACATCAAGAGCTCAGGGTACCTCCTCTGTGGAACTCGAGCTTAAAAATAGCCTCTACATACGAACCTGGAGTAAAGCAGCTCAGCAGCATAAGTTACAAGTATTCGATTTTCTGGTTCAGGTTGGTGCGAGGTAGTTTGCAACCTGGTGCCTATTCTGTTAGTAGATTCAGTTAGAGAGATAAATATCTTCTAAGGTCTTTCCTAGTTTGGTGCCAGGATAAGTCCTATATGGCAGTTAAAAAAGAAAAAGCAGGGTGGAAAATGAGGAAAGGAGTGAAAGAGTGTGCATGTGAGAGAGAGAGAGAGAGAGAGAGAGAGAGAGAGAGAGAGAGAGAGAGAGAGAATGCAAACTTTGGAGAGTCTTCTTTGGGCCTCCAATTTGGACACAGAAAGGTCGCAACCTCCCTCTTTATTTTTCCCAAGGCTGTTGGGCTAATGAAGTAACAACAAACTGGGCCGGCGGCTAATTTGGAGTGGCATTTCCTGGCCCCTCTTGGCCCACGGAGATGTGTTTCATTTTCTCTTATCAGTGTTTCAGTCATGTGGCTTTCTGCATGGACGCCCCTGTCTCCCCCCATCGTTGGCCTAATGGAAACTTCGTTAATGTCATTAATCTGCCGACTAGGACAAGTACTAAACATGCATCAGCCTGTTTGTACCAGCTTTGAGAGAAAACGCCAGGGGCTGTTTAGACTTGAACACCGCATAAAGATACACCGAGGTTTCATCATCTTTACTAGTTGATGCAGCAGCAAAATTGGGCAGGACATGCATTAATCAATACGTCATGATTCTTAACCAAAATGTACACAACTTGTATCTCTTCCTCGTATTTTTGCTTGCATATACACACAACTCAATATCCCATAATTGAAAGTTTGATGAGAATAACATGAGCAATCACTAGCCATATAACGCATGCAGGGACAGTGTGAAACTATGAATGTCGCCATTCGGTTCTGAAATTGGAAGCAAATTGAATGTTCAGACTGATAGCAAGACTAAAATAATCAAATAACTGCTACGCCAGTAAATAATCCACTTGTCCATCATGTGACACAAACAGTAATAGGAAAAATGCTGGAGCCTTAGACAGAAGCCATTATGCAAGATAAACTTTATATATAAACTGTTACACGATAAACAGAATAACAAAAATGTTATACATGAGCAAGTTATATTAGCTGCTTTCCCCTAATTCTGTCAGAACGTGTGTGATGCCTGTGCGGTAGCCGTCATGTTGATCTCACATAAAGACATGCTCTGTGCCTTCCTCAAATCAAAACAGAAGGCCTGAATAAAGCCACTTTAATGATGAGTCAGGCAACTCGGAGAGGTCTCTCTAATTAAGAGACTTCATTCACACATTCCCTCCACTCCATGAATGGACACTCTCAGGCTGACATGTCATATAGCTCCATTCATAGCAAGCGAAAACATGGGGGGAAGCAGAGCTCAGCTGGGAGGGATGGCTAACCGAGGGGACGTTTTCTTTTGTGCGCCGCTAAGCTTCTGGGGCCAAATGCCAGCAGGCTTACCCTAGTGCTGGCTGCCCATGTGTTTCGCCTTTCTCCCACATGGAGTAATTAGGAAGATCTTAATGGGTTTCCAGGTTTATTAGTGTCCAAAAAGAGCTTCAAATGTCACTTTAATTAAAGGGGATTCAGAAGACAGCTTGTGTGGCAACGTCGTTTAGAAAAATCCTTGTGTGGGCACAAGGGAAGTGAACAGGCCAGGCCCTCAATACACACAAAGATACCTAAAGTTCGAAAAGAAGGCCATCCAGACCCATGGTCAGGCAAACTAGATCATTTGACCTCAACAGAACATTAAACTGACAGCAATTATTGGCTTAGCATGCCACACAGGCATATACGATTCCCTCCTTTCATATCAGCATCGGCAATCCTACTCCAAAAACCGTCCCATTGAAAAAACTCACTCCCAAATTATTTTGGAGGATAAATTTATTCCTGGCATATCCTATGCTCGTTCATGCAGAATATAAAATCCTAGATTATTTCTTGCTTGGTTAACTCGCATCCGGTCTCCTCGTTCACAAAGCCACTCTAATGTTGCCATTAGTTATGCTTCTCTGGTGGCCAAAAGATGAATCCTGAGGTCCTCGCATCCAATAAATGAATGGTGGAAGGAGATAAAAATATATCACAGAGATAAAGAGACCAGTTCATTGCTGGAACATCAGAGTGCAAGATAATTAATCAATATGAAAATGACATGACTGTTAAATGTGCAGCTCGCACATCAGAAAAGCCTCTCATATATTTTTCCCCCTAAGATGATGCTCCAATGTTAATAATTCGACAACGATCGCTCCCGAGAAGATAATATAAAACGTTTCACATAAAGACCTTTATAAAGGAATATAGGCTGTTTTAATAATAAATAATTCAGTGGAGGGAAGAAAAAAAACATTATTATGCACATCTATTTAAATTTCATCCCGAATTCAGTAATCTTCAATCCCTGAACTCTTCATTCAAACAATCACGCAAAAACGTTCAAACGGTACGTTAATGCTCAGATAGAAACGGAACTAATACGTTCCAGTTATAGGTGAACCGTTGTGAAAGAGAAAATTTAGATTCAAAGCTTGAACACAACTAGTGTTTCGTTAAGTGAGGAAAGACAACATGTCAGAGTTTTATGGCACAGGTGTGTAATCGTATGGGCTGGAACCTAGAAAGGTGATCTGATAATTGGCCACGGGGGACACAGCTGTGTGTCTAGGGATTGTCTGTAGAAGATAAGGGACAGGAACTTGTACTGAGGTATTTTATTAAGTGTCAATTTGCCACAATAGTGCGTTCTCATAGACGTACCAACAGAACAGTGATCTTAAAGTTTTTTTTTCTTTTCAGCTCTGATAAAGAGAAAGAATAACTTGATAAAAAAAATATGTTTAAAATATAAAACTTCACATCAAGACTTTTAAAAGCCTGAAAAAAAAATTATAATAGTTATCTGGTTGAGATGTGGCTAAAAAGGAAATATTTACTGTATGTTAATCAGCTAATATTGGCAGCATTGATCTAAAAAAATACCTACAAACAAAGTGGAGAAATAAATGTAAGAAGACACAATGATAAAAAATCTATTGTATTAAAGACGTATAAGGAGGTGGTGTAATTTGTATGTACTGTGTTAAAAAACTGCAATGCTTAGTATTTCAAACTTAGTACAAAGAATGTGGCCACTTTTTCATGCTGTGGAATTGCATCTGGTGGCAGCAAAGCGAAACGGCAAGCTTTATTTTCCTCAGACAGTAATGCTAGTGTACCTTTGGCACAGAAAAGCAGCGCCTCATACCTCACTCGGGGCAGCTCAGTCAATGGAACAAAGTTAGAAGAATAGAATATAGTCACAGAACAAAACACACACGGCACAGTGCCGGTGCAGAGACTATGGCTGGAATTCCACTCGGTGTACAAGATGAGCAAAAATGGTGACAGGCAAGAGTGGGATGGGGCCTTTACTCCTATAAACCATGCATGTCTTCAGCCAAGAATCATTTCCATTTTCATAGGCAAGACTACAGCAGCAGAATTCACTCATCACTGTAACACCACTGCAAACAACTGCTTGTGCTCTGTCTGCATTAATACAACGACGTCTGCATGTTACAGCAAATAACTGTTCCATTGTTATGACAGATTAAAAATGCCAGCATGAGCATAATAATAATAATAATAATAATCTAACAGCAATATGATCTGCAAATAAATTGCCAAATTTACTGTGCTCATTTTTCTATAGAAAGGATTGTCAAAATGCTTTTAAAAACAATGCATTTAATTAAAAAAAACTAAAATATATTAGAATGCTTTATATACAAATATTGTTAAAATATAAAAAATATTTTTTTCAAAAAACATTTTTCAACATCATAGTATATGATGTTGAAAAAAAAAACAGAAAAATGCATAAAATATCTGAAAATTGTTACCTGGGGTTGATTTAATTCACGTTATAATACAATTTATAATAAAACATTGATTTATAGTGCAAGTCATGAATTAAAAAAAAAAAAATAACCCTCAACTATTCAATTAGACCCCAGCTGCCCCAAAGCCAAAGTGTATAACAACGCCATGTCTCTGTACAATACATGCAGAAGGTGGAGCTGTTTGCGCAGACAGTGCGATTTGCCCTTATTTATGGATTCCCAACAGCAGCATTGACATCAGCCCAGCCCAGTGTTTTGACAGGACACTAATGTTGAGCTCAGATGAGGAATCACTTCAAGGTGCCCTCTGACACAAGATAAATGGCAGCTGACCTGAAGACACTGAGAGGTGAGCAGCCTTGTGGCACTGTTGTGGTGCTGGAAACATTTCCTGTGTTTCTTGAGACACCTTAAGCTTCCCGCATTAGGAGATAGAAGGAGATTATACTTTGTCGGACTGAACTGAGTTACTACATTACTGAATAATAATAATAATAATAATAATAATAATAATAATAATAATAATAATAATAATAATAATAAAGACTGTTTAACATCCAAGCTCATGTGATTGTGTCAAACAGTTACAGAATACATAAAGTTCAAAAACTCATCGCAGGTTTTGAAGAAATGTAAAAATGCCACAATAAACATGATAGTGAGCTGATGACTTCCTAATTTCGGATGTAAAATTATCATGTAGCTTATAATTTTGATTTAATGAATGCTTGTAACTTTTTTAAAACAAAAGGGAAAAAAAATCAGATACACAACACACAGTTCCTGAACTAAATGAACCATGGCTGTTTTTTCTACATTATACTCTCAGCCACATAAATGATCAAACCTGATGACAGTCAAAGTCTGAGAAAGAAACGGAGCTTACCAAAGGGAAAGTGACAGGCTTTTCTACAACAGATGTTTCTACCGAGGGGAGTCTACTCTCCACTGAGCAGTCTCACACATGAGAGACACCCAAAGCTTTGGAAACCGTCCTGAAAATGTATATTCACTGGTAAACATGCCACCTCCTACACTGACTACTGCTTTCACTAAATATTCCTGCCATGTGCAAAATTACAGGAAACCACTCAGAATGTACTCAGAAATGTATACGCATCCATTTGTATAGTTGAGGAGATTTAAATATCCTTTAGCGCGCACACACAAAAAAAAGCCAAGGATGTTGCACCTTATTACAAAAAAAGATAAGCTTTTATCGATCCATAATCTGGACGAAAGCCAGACTATTGACAGGAAGACAAAAGACTTCAGCAAGGCCATTTGTCACAAAACTAGTGCCCTTACTTTATCATGGCAAGCGAAATTTTCCCACTGGAAGTGATAACACACTTGTTCAGTTTTAGCAGATCAATATTAATATGTGGGTGATCCAGAAGATAGATGTAGGACACGGTTTAACCCGTTCACTGCTGGATCATAACCCAAAGACCAAAAGAATTGACTCAGAACATGGAACAGGTTGGATTTAAGGGTGTTTTCACACAAACATAACTGACTGCATGCAAAGTTAAAGTAGATCTTTGAAATGTTTCTGAAACTACAATGAAAATGAATAATTCTCTTTTTGGATGTGTTCAAGTAGGCACACACACTTTAGCTGTGAAATGACGCCTGTTGTTGCTTTCAATACAGCAATAATAATAATAATAATAATAATAATAATAATAATAATACACCAAATATTAAGAATGTTTCAACAGAAACAAAATATCCCTCATTAGTTGTTGGTGTAGTGTAAACTCTACCATCAATGCTGCAAAGAAAACTACATTTGATATGTGTTTTTTTCCTTTAAGCCCTAATTACCACTTAAAATTAGTCACAGGTCTGGAACAGGATTTTCAGTAAATATAGTTTTCGGTACTACACAGAAATGGCATGCTTGTCATCTAAAGCCATGTCCACTTCACAAGACGGCATTTTGCCTCCTGTTCATTGTGGCCAGTCTGGTGCCCATTTCCTTCAGACAGGATCTAAGCAGGAGCCAGACGGGAAGGCAAGCATGGCCTCGCAGGAGGCCGGATAAGCCAGCTCTGATGCCTTGATACAGCTCCAGACCCCCAAGCTTTGACATGCTGGCTACAAAAGCAGAAAAAGTTTCCTTAGGAAACAAATAGGCTTCTCGCAAAATACTGCTTTTTTCCCCATTATAATCTACACAGCGGCCACGTTTTTTATAAAACCTATAAAATTTAGTAAATAGAAATGGATAATCTACAACACAAGAATAAACTTGCCAATTAAACTGCTTATAAGGAAGAAAATCAGATTGAATATGAAAGACAATTCAACAAAATGTAAAAATTTATCTTTTAGAAGCTGCCAGGTTTGTAAATTAAAAAATGCAAAAAAGTATTAAAAGTATTTCTTGAACAAGTTAGAAAATTGTCCCAAGATCCAAAATATTCAAAGCTAAATAAAGATTTTCCTCCTTTTAAATGAATATTTTGTATTTAAAGCAATCTTCAAAGTTTTCATGTACTAAAAATCAATAAACAGATATTAAAATGTGGGTTTTTTTTATATTTTGTTAAACATGTTTATATTTACAGTATTCTTCACATTAGTTTATTTTTAAACAAATCTATAACTAGGTGAACTGTATGCAATACATATACATTCATAAAAATAGAATATGATTTAAATGTCAAATTATTGTGGCTGAACTGCAAATCGTCTATTAATAAAATAATAGGAAGTGTTCCGAAAGACCGGTCTGGATATTAGTGTTTAAAGTTGAGCCAAAGGTAATTAATTTGGCAGTAAATTATTTGCACTGTAATTGGTTAACCTAATGAAGGAGAGGAAATTGCAAATCAAACCGAGGTTCTCGCTCTGATAAGATGGAAATCTTTTGCACAATGCACAATATACAGATTGCGGATCCTGACCAGCCATTGTGATAACATCATGCTTGAGTGTACGCCTTGCTACAAATAAAATATGGAACACAGTTTTATTTTAAATAAATTTTTCTAATAAAATAAGCAATTATCATATAGTGTAAATAATGTGTCTACCAAAGAAAAAATGAATCGATGTAAATAACTGACTGGTTGGTTGGTTCTTTAACTGTAATTGTACTGTGTTTTCTTTGAAAATTACACAGGCTAATATTCATTTTTATTCAGAATTGAGATTATATTAAAATCAGCAAAAACTTATTAATATCAGTATCATGAAGAGTGATTGGGCCTGGTGCATGATGGAAGGAGTTATCCGAGCTCTTACTCACGACTCAATATTAAATTCTGCAGTAAATCAGGCCTGGCTGTAAAAACTAACATTGAACTTACAATTATGTTTCTTATTATAGCTGTCATTTTCCACTGTGCTTTTTAACAACAGAAAGAGATGAGAGATTTCATAAAGCATCTGTGCAGTTAAATAAAGCATAAACATGTATAAACTTTCAGCAGGCAAGTTAGCAGTGTGTTTTATACTCAGCAAAGCGCTTTGCAATAATGTGATGTGCTTGATGGGACGCTGATCCCTACAGGCTCAGTGTGGGCGCCTCTGTGGCCCACCTTATGATCTTGCGCTTTGGCACACTGGCAGATGGGGTACGTCATGCCATCAAGTGGAAAAACGAGTTAATGTCAAGTGGCTCAAATACAACTGTTCCTCCAAAAGGCACAAATTAGCATGATATTTTTGTTGCCATGTGGGTTTTTTTTTTCCTGTAGCAGATTATAATCCATAATGTTTAATGCATTTTAGCCCCTAAACCCCCTTAGCAACACCAACATATACGACTGTTCCTAAAAGAGGGTTTGCAATAATCAGAAGACACTAAACTATATAGCATTTTTGCTTTTTATTCCACCAAAAATGATTTTAGGAATCAAATTATATTGGTTTGTTCCATTTATAAAATTGGAAGAGAAACATTTGCAGATTTAAAATTATCCTAGCAAATTAGCTATTTGTAACTGGAGTTAGTAAGCGTAGTATGTGTTTACAAAAATCATTACATATTTGTAAATATTGTATGTTAAATGAAAAAAAAATCACTACAAAAGACATTATAGATTTTAAAGTATTGAAGGGCTCCTGAGGGACCCAAAAGAAGTGTGACTCAATGCAGCCATCTAGTGTCAAAGTGCCATCATTATATCTGTACAAGTATAAAGGTATAACATTATATATATATATATATATATATATATATACACACACACACACACACACACACACACACACACACACACACACACACACAGTACAAATTTCTTATTCTGTGTGTCTGAACTATAAAAACTATGACTATAATGCCAGCATTTTCCTATGTGCCTGCTTTACAGCCCAATTAATTTCCAAATACAGCTGTTAAATATTAACGTTATGTACATTTGGACAATTAATTAATTTTTCTGATTTATTCTCATATGGTTCAATTTACTTTCTTCAGAGTCTGAGGCTAGGTTTCACTGATGATGTAAGGCAAGTCTATGTACTTGTGACCCTCGAGGGTTTAATCAGAGTCCAGCCAAGTCACACCGTCTTCTGCACGAATCATTATCAGCGACATCAGCTGTGTTTCCTGCTCTGGATGAAGCTCGAATGGAACTCTGCAGCCGACACGACGTGTCTCTAGAGGACCTGAGAATAGAAACATGCACGCATACACAGACCCAGACACATACAACTGAAGCCACATTAATTATGTAGAACTACACATCTATCATGCCAGTATGTGGACTAGTACTGCAACTGACCCAGCTGAGAGCACAGCAGCTCAGTTCCCCCCTCGCTATTGCCAATTCCACACAGTGTAATTGAGAATGACTAGATCTTATAACAGTTCAGTGCTTAAGATGAGGTAAAGTTAACTAGTCAGAAGCAAGCCACAACAAGGAGTGGTTGAAAATAATCCAGATTTTCCAGGTAATCTATTTCATATCTGCTATTCATTAAATTCATCAATGAAAATAGTCCAATGGCAAGGTGTCAAAATATATCCATACAGATAAACTGGCAAGACCAATGCACACAATAAACTAAGCATAATAATACTAATAAATAAAGAATAATAAACTAATTCTAGCTTCACATGTAAAAACAACGAAACCAAACACTTTCCTTCAATCGGTTGTGGCACAGATATTTTGCCCAGCTTGTAAGTGATACTGAAGCTAATTAGCTTGCAGGGCGACTACACCATAATGAATATTTGAATGAGAATATGGAGCAGACATGACTTGAGAAGAATTGTGGCCATGCCCATTGGCATTCAAAACATTTTATATTAAAACCGCATAACATTATTGAAATGGATGAACACCAGCTTTTTTTTGGAATGAATTAAAATAAAAGTAATGAGGTAAAACATTAAATAATGTGCTGTTGTATTGCTTCGAGTGCAACAGGTCAGATTATTTACATATTGTTTTCAGTTTTAAGTTCAACAGACTCTGAACTTTTTATGATTTGCGCATTATAATTACTAGACTACCAAAGTAATTTTATAAGTACAGTTGGCAAGACTCTGTGTTTATCAGTCCTGCTGAAAAATCCATGAATAAACTGGTAGAGCAGCTTTTTATTTTCCACTTTCCTTTATTACTTATCTAAACTGGTTAATAAATGTTTGACATTTTCTAATGGCTTTACCATTATTTCTTTGTGGTGTTGTTTTTTTAGTTGCAATAAATCAGAAAATCTTTCCTTTCTGTTGGTTGGTAAAGAAATTTTACAGGTCTGAGCAGCCTGTGCTTTTGCAGTTAGTAAACTGGACTTTTCAGCAGGAAGCCATTTGAAATCTTCGCCATGTCAGTTGTCATGGTTCTCTGGAGATTAAAACAGATTATTTAAATAATGGTTTAAGATTATTTCTTAAACCATTACTTAAGACTGCTAAGCTATTTGGAGATGCCATGGCCTAATGGTAAGCAAAACAGCTTTGTGACCAAAAGGTTGATAGTTTAATTCCCTAGACCAGCAAGTCTGAGCAGCTTGGCCTGTGCTTTTGCAGTTAGTAAACTGGATTTTTCATCAGGAAGCCATTTGAAATCTTTGCCATGTCAGTTGTCGTGGTTCTCCGGAGATTACAGCAGATAATTTAAATAATGGTTTAAGATTATTACTTAAACCATTATTTAAGATTATTAAGCTATTCAGAGGCGGCACGGTGGTGTAGTGGTTAGCGCTGTCGCCTCACAGCAAGAAGGTCCGGGTTCGAGCCCCGTGGCAGGCGAGGGCC
>JAODXR010000026.1:39781353-39793573 GCA_028877395.1 Cathorops festae | reverse complement strand
TTGACCAAAGTTTAATATAAAATAGGAGAATTACATTGATCTCGCTCCTGAATTTACCCATGATATGCACTTTAAAAAGGGACTGTATAAAGCATATCGTAGTGATATTTCACCAGAAAACCAATCTGAGATCAAAATATTGACGATTTCCTTGATTAGATTCAACTACTTGGGTCACAACAGTGTGACATGATGAGGTTTGTTAGTATTAACACAAGTCAATAACTCCCGCTCACCCTAAATAAATAAATAAATAAATAAATAGAATTTAAAATGCAGATACAGCTCTCCATTTTTCATGTCTGATGCTTTAGAGTGAAAGGTCACTTTGATGAAACTTAAGTGAGTAGAAATAAAAAGTAGGTCAATATAAATGAATGAGCTTGTCTGCTCGTACCTGATTTGCTGGAGAGAAATGGGGTGTTTGATTTGCTGGTAGTAATCAGGGTACTCTCTGCGCGAAGGTAACTGGAGGAACGGCTCAGCCAGGAGCCGACCCTGAGTATTACGGCCCCCTCGGACAGCTTGGTACAACTGGAAGATTGGGTCACCAGTAGCTAATCGAGTGTGCCCACTTTCAGACTCCATCTCCCCAGCATCATACCGCACAGAGCCTGTCGTAACAGATGCAGAGACAGTAAGGAATTCCATTAATGAGGTTAAAACTTGGATTGAAGACATAAAAATGGTTATATTTAAAAATCACAACTACATAAAACTGCCCAGTCAGAAAAAGGGGGAAAATAAAGAAAAAATACCTTTTTTCATATGTTTTATGAAATGTATTACTAAGTCCTTGTATGCTCATACTTGGATAGGATGAACAGGGCTCAACATGAACTTTTTAATCCACTTGTCCAGTCGAACAGGGGGCGCTGTTGAGCGAGCAATGGAGTAGGACGCATGTGGTTTGAGCTCCTGCCGAGCTTTTGTTTTATTTCAAATTAAGGTTCGCCTTACATTACAAAACACTCTGAAATTGACTCCAAGCGCCTGCTAAGGTGAAAACTACAGTTTAGGATTTAGGTCGATGGCCTCAAAATCACACGACTTGCGTAAATATTCGTACAAACCGTCGAGCAGCACGAGGCCCGACGCAGCCCTGACCTCAAGTTCCACTGACACGCCGGATACGACTCCGCTTCAATCAGAAGAAACTGCGAAGATGGACGCTGAAGCCCTGAAAAATTATATTCTCCTCTCGTTGAAGGCGGAAATTGCGCAGGTGATAAAATCACTTGTCCAGTGGAACAAACAGCAAGAATTTTCACTTGTCCTGGCCATAACCTTTTTATTACTATGTATTTACTAGTTCAATGAAAGGAAAGTGGATGTCACACTTGCGCAACGGACTTTCACTCACGCAACTCTAATGACAAGCACCTGCCCTGGATTAAGCGCAATCAGCGCACGCTTAAAAGGACGCTGCCAACTACTGCGTCGTTTATCACCATTACCAAGCCGCTGTTATTGCACTGTCTTCCTGGTTATTGGCTCTCGTTTCTGTGTTTTGGTTTCCGATCTTGTCCTGCCCAGTTTAGTCTGTTTGTGCCTCGCTCGACCCTTTTGCCCGTTTATCGTTACTGATTCAGCATGCTGTTTTGGACTACATGCCTGTTTGTTTCTTTTATATTAAAAAGACACGCTTCCTGCACATACAGCCGTCTCCTCTCCAATCAATCTGCGCTTACTGGCAGTGGTTAACAAAGTTCATCAGAAAGCAGGTATAGTCATGATCATCATCATTACGCTTTAATGACTTACAATTTTTCAATAAAACTTAAACCTTAGCTGTAAACAATAAATAAAAACTATCCAATGCCTCATTATGGTGCATGTGTTGTTGTAACAGTTATAATATAACCCGTTACCTGATCTGCAGTTTTAAGAGTTCGACTCACCCAAATTCAAAAAGGAAATAAAGTTAAATCTTGATTAATCCAGTAAAACTTGAAGTATAAATTAATTTAAAGAAATGAAAACAAAAGAAAACAAGTTGGACATGATAAAGGTGACAATCACATTGTGCATGAAAACAAAGCCGTAAGTGTGTTCAGCACGGTTGTAAAATTCTCCTGAAATATTTTACGATAATGTGCTAATGTGAACCATAAAGTCCTGGGTATGACTTTAAACTGCAACCGGTAGTGAGTCTCAGGTCCGGGAAGACTTGAGTACTGGGGAAAGTGGAGTTACCCCTTAATCACCATTGCTCCCAGGTCCGCTATGGCGCGGAGTGGTAGCACCTGCCTGGGTTCCAGCTATGGGTGATATAGTACAATCACCAATAGAGTGCTGGCAGCAGGGTGCTTTTCGGTGCAATGTGGCAGATGAACCCAACAGGGTCAGTGGCACACCACCAGATGGCATGCAAAAGAGCTACTCAAATGGCCAATAGATGGCATCACTCGGCAAGTCAGCATGGGAGCAAGTATAAAATTTTCAAAAACCTGAAAAGTCTGACAAGGTCAGACGTGCATGGCACAGCCATGGGGGGGGAGCCCCCCCTTAGGGCTCAAAAAAATTTTTAATTACAAGTTAAAATGGTTGTCTCTCATGCAAACATTTATAATATTAATAGTTATACGATTTGCATATTCACATTAAATGTTTAATATATTCATCAATTCATCTGAAATAATATTTCAAGTCCAAGGCTTGACATTTAAAAACATCTAGCAACTACTAATTTAAATGTTGAAACAACCATTTTTAATATGCTTTTGCTGTGATACCTTTTTTACAATATATACACTGGAATAGCTGTGTTGATTTGGTCGAACAATGTGCTACGTGCGTGAAACATGATATCACACATGTATAACACCGTGAAACAACAGGCTAGTCAGGACCGCTCGTCGGTGAGCGGCGTATAAATTGAATGAGGTTTGTGGTGAAGATGAGATGAAAAGATTTGTCTCGTGCAGAGACTGTACCGCAGTAACCTGGTAATACGCTGAGAGTGAGATAGTGAGAGGGACACCCCCCGAAAATCTCAATGGATTTACACGATTTAGAAAAATTACTTTTTCAGAACCGAAAAAAACCGAGCTTCCGGCACATGTCGGAAAACTTGCACCCATGTATATTCCCTGGAGCACCCTGGAATTACAAAAAAGCTTTTATTTTTATTTAGAAAATATAAAAAGTAAAATACAGTATGTGATTATACTAACAATATTGTCAGTGTTGTATTTCACTAATAGCATTTTCTGAATTTGTAGCAACACAGGATTATGAAAGTCTATCAATCAATATCTTCATGAAAAGAAATATATTGGAGCATGATTTAATAGAGGAGCTGCAGTGGGAAATGAATGGCATAATGTCAGTTTCATCAAGGGCTGGTGCAGGAGCTCAGTGTTTTGGCTGGAGGAGATTAACACACTGCCTCTCTCTAATGCTCTAATTGTTTTGCTCCTCAGAGCCTCCCTGCCTGGCTGAATTAGAGAGGATCCAAATACAGGAAGGAGCCAAAAAGAAGTCAGGTATGTATGAACATTCATTGGGAGGAAAAAAAAAAACATCATCATCATCATTTGGGCCAGAAACAGAGGGATGGAAAAGGAAAGTGACAACCTGAATAAAAATGAAAAAGTACAAATGTGGTGAAATACACAGGGATATGGAATAGCCCAGGAATAAGAAGAAATAGTGAGCAAGATGCAGGAATAGAAACTTAGAGCTACAGGGGGAAGAGAAGGGGATAAGTTAGGTAAAGGACAGACTGATCAAACATCACAAAGTAAATGCTGGAGGCGTTTCGTTAAGCAGATGACAAGCACGAGGCTGGGATTAGCTGCTAATCAGGCATGGGGATTAGCGTGGAGCAGAGCTGGCAGTGGGCAGTACTGCATGTTTGGCTCTGCTGCCAGCAAGAATCTCCAAGGACATGCTGCAGATACAGGAATCAGCCAGAAGTAGCCAAACACACACATGCTCCCTGATGCCTTACCACACACCGGCATCATCACCACAGTGCAGAGCTGTTCCTTTTGGATCCTAAAATACTCATCAGTGGCTTTTTTAGGCTCAACCTTCAAAGCTGTCTCAAACTGGCAGAACACGTTTTTCCATTTTCTCATATGTATTTATATATGCAGGATTTTTTTTTTTACTGTTCAAAAAAAAAAACAACAGCATCCAGTAATCGTTTGGAAAGTCCTTCTCAAGGTTGTTCCCTACACACTGCTGTCATTTGGCTCAGACTCATGACTGATTATTTGCAGAACTAAGACTGCTTTGCTATCTCGGCTGTGATGCAGTGCTCAATATGACTGACGCATGATTTGAAATTGAACATAAATCATGACATGTCTGAACTGAAGATGTGTGTTTTTGGTATGATAGGTACGTACATCCCCAGCTGTGATGAGGATGGATATTATAGGAAGCTGCAATGTGACCAAAGCAAAGGGGAGTGCTGGTGTGTAGACCAGCATGGAGAAGAATTAATGGGCTCCAGAATCCATGGCAACACTGACTGTGGTAAGCACACACGACGCACAGACACACAAGCACACATATAGAGAGCACAAGGCCTCCTTTGTTGCATGGGCTTAGATACACAAAACCATCAGTCACCCCTCTGACAGAAGACCAAGTGTTACATTCATTAGACCAGGTTCATTACCATTCCAAAAGAGCAGTTGTCTCACTTGAAATAAAGGTCTGCAAGATTAATTACTACTGGTTGTGATGGACCTGCAGGTGATAAGAACAAATACCCCAACTGGGCTTAAAATAGCCCTTAAAAAGCCCGTCAAAGCCACAAGGCTTGTTTGTTGTACCCAAGCAGGTAGCTGAAGCATTCTCATTTCTTCCCTGACTAAATTGCTCATTTTGCTTTAATGGAAGTCGTTAATGCATGCTGCATCCTCTTAGACTCTTTCCTTATGGTGTCATTAATAGCGAAACACACAACATGCTTGTCAGTTACCATAATTTAAGCAATTAGACTTTTAATTCAGTCTTTATTAGAAGTGATGGATTGTGATAGCTGCTGTGATTTGTTTTGGGCACTGAAGCTGATGGAAAGTAAGCAGCAGATTCATTCATAATGTATTACAAGAACGTTTAGTCTTTTCCTACTTTTGCTTTGTATTTCTTAGATGAAGTGGCTGGCTACTCAGGGGACTTTGGCAGTGGCGTAGGATGGGAGGACGAGGAGGAGAAAGAAGCAGAAGACACCGGAGAAGAGGCTGAAGAAGAAGAGGAGGAGATTGGGGAAATGGATGATGGTGGCTATATTTGGTAGACCAAAACAAAATGGTTGCCTGGTCAAGATAGCTTTATTTGACCACTGATTCAAAGGCAGCTCCTTCTCTTGCTGACACAAAATGGTGGAAACTGGAAGGTTGGACAGCTCTACACTGAACTTCAAACAGCCTTGGCCAGGGAGGGGAGGGGGGAGGGTTTGAGTTGTGAGAATTGTAGTGAAATTATGGGTATGGGAAAGAGTTTAAAAAAAAATCTTATACATACTTGTGAAACATTTTTTGTTGTATGTTCAAGATTGTGATCTTCTGATAAAAAGAGTCAATAGCATCAGCAACCTTAAGCTGGCATCTAGGTAGTTGATAACTGGACATTTTCTTGTTAGATGAACTGGAGCTTTGCAAACGCTATACAGTGTGCTTCACCTCATCATGTGACGCATTATCCTTATGCAAGAAGCATAAACTAAATGCACATATACAATTGGAATTGTTACCTTTCAGTCCCAGACGTTTATGGTAGCATTTAGATTTGAACAAAGACTGGCAGACCACAAGTGAAAATGTATGAGTGAGTGAATTTCTTAACGTTCAGCGAGTACACCATTTACAGATTTAATTAACCCTATATAGTTTCACTGGAGAGAACACAGCAAGAATAAATTCAAGAGCCAGAACTGCTCTGAGAACTAGCTACAACTCAGTTACTGATGCATTATCTAACTATCAAGAGTTTGTGTCATTTGAAGGTACATCAAGTCCTGTCCTTGTCTATAAATTTGTGCACCATTATAATGCATTTCTTGTTGGTCAGAACATAAAACGTAAGGTCATGCTTTGCATATTCCTGAACATATTCTGCATATTTGTCTTTTTACACAGTTACTCAGTAGAAGGCGTTTTATTGTATCCGACTTAAGTAATGAATCCCCTGATTCTCCTTTCATACCATGTCTTGAGACCATCTTCAGAGACCCAGCAACACTTTGGAAAAACTTGGTCTCCACTTTCAGATTTTTATCATGGAACCTGCTCAAAAAGTAGGCTTGGGGAAAAATGCTTTATCTCCGAGATAACAGTATGTCACAGTAAATATATGTACGAATAGCAGTATGGAAAATAAGATATGCAACCTGAGGACAGTCAGGGGGACCTGTCTGTCTTTCAATTTGTCTGTCGATTAATCAGATCCTCTCATCAACCATGGCGAATTAGGAGTCTATTGTAATGTTACAAGGTGTACATATTTTTGCTGCAAGGGTTTGTCGTTTCGGTTTACACTGAGGAAGAAAAAATTCATGTACCAAATGCATTAAGGCGTTTCTGTCACCAGATGAGACTTGTCTTACAAAGTTTCAGGTTGTTTGTGGTATCAGGTCATAGTTTAACAGTGAGACATGAGGCCCCAGTGATTCCATACATGTAAAAACCGGTCTTTTGGCGTAAACACTGTGCAATTTGTCTTTCACACTGAAACAATCATAACGTATTCAACAGCCTCTTGAGAGCACAACACTGTTTGAAAATGCTTTTCTATGCTCAGCACAAGACATGCATAATCCATGCAGACCTTAAATGCATGTGAATCACAGATATTATCTGGTATGGTAATACATTCAGACAGAATCAGGCTGTGAGCTCGAAGCAGGACTGGGAGTGTGATGTAATAGGATGTAATATTCTTGTCTTCTCTTTAAATCAACAACAGATAACAACTAGTTCTCTGTAAGAATGAATAATAGGATTGTTTCAGTTGGATTAAAGTTTAATCCGTGTCATTAGAGTGCCTGTCACTCCAGGCTGATTGTGAGGAGAAAACGGTTTTTGTTTTTCCCCCTCACACGTTTGAGGGCATCACCTCCGAGTATGGATTAGCTTGCATATGATTGTATCGTCATATAAATTTATCATTGTAAATAGTTGGAGTATACAGACACAGTGTATTTGCCCTGGCAATTGCATTATATTTGCATTCAGTTGCATGTTTCTTTGTCCCAATATATCATCTTTTTTGGCTCAGTATAATTATGATTAAAGGCATTGGGCCCAAACATTGTGTTCTCTTGTAATCAGTTATTCTGCGATTAAACCTTTCAGTCATGGTTAAAATCAGTCTCGCTCTCATCAGGTGGGAAAAACAAATTAGTTCTTCTGTTGATCGAGAGCAGTGATAAGATGTCAAACTTGGCGAAAAGCGATCCCAGCAGGTTCAGCCGATTTACAACCCTGTTTTTGAAAAGAACCTGATGTTTAAAAGTGCAACACTGCATCACACTGAATTGCATCCAACACTGCTTTCCTGCCCTACCTAACGCTAAGAGTACACAGACTCATACCTAAACCATATTTTATAAATACTAAAAATATAAACTGGTAGCTGGTATCTATAATGCCACTGAGACGATCCAATTATTTTGGTGGGAATTAGCATCGTGGAAAATTTCATGGAGTATCTCTGGGCTTTTCTTGACCCTAATTTCAAAATGTTGAAAATAATTTGACAAAATAATTAACTTTTAATGAAGCACAATTACAATGTGAAGCTGAAATGCATTGTGTCAGAATTGAACAACTTTGTTCCAGTCAAGTTAATGAGCAGGGGTGGGTTTCCCAAAAGCCTCTTAACGCTAAGAGCATCTTAACTAGGAGACAGAGTGTTCACTGTGCTACCATCCAAAGTTGATTTTTGTGTTACGATGCTTTTGTGAAACGGCACAGTTCAGTCAGTTAAACTTCATATAGGATAAGCCATGGTCAGGAAAAATTGTGAAAACAGCAAGTCAATGATTTGCATCTCCAGTCCGAGAACAACTGCTTCAGGCTTTATTTGTTTTCTAAATCAGACTCTCCTTTCCCCAGATTTACTGAGTTTCAGTCAGAGTACTGGATAGTCTCCCAAGCTTAAGTAATGCTGACAGCAATATGCTTGAAGAGTCACACCACTAAAGAGCATTCCCATGTTTAGTTCTTCAAATCTGACATCCATTTCATGGCTGGCTTAATATTGGCCTACTGTACAACAGAACAACTAGTTATATTTTCAGAAACAATTCAAAGTTTGCCATAGTTGAAATAAAGCATTCATCATTTGGTTGGTCACAAGACATGGCAAAACAGCAGAATAAAAATTAGCTTCAGTGTCTTCAGTTAAAAATCTTTTAAAAGCATCATCAAAACACTGCAATATAGTAAACTTCATTAATTCATTTTATGAATTGATAAAACCAAATTGAGTTTTATTCTCATAGCAATATACACAATTGCTTATATTAGTCTTTCTACCAATCAATTATAATTACATTTGATATCCCCAAATCTGTTAGATCTGTTCATTGAAAGACAAACTAGCCAGCAACCAATAACCTCAAAATCTAGTTTCCTTTTCTTTCTATTCTTCCAGCAGACTGAATGTTCAGTAATTCAAAGTAGAAGTGTGTTTCTTAATGCCAATGTGGGAATGTAGAATGCAATGGTATCCACATGACGATGTCACTTATGTTTCCTATTTGACAGAGTATATTCACAGCTTACTCTGAGGAATCTGAAGTCTCCACACTCTCCTAACCTCATCCTCTGCACTGTCCAATTCCTGAAAGACAGCAGGATCTTGTGTCTGCGCAAAGCGACTCAGAAGAGGCTCCAGCACAGAAACCGGGATGCTGAAGTTTAAATGAGGATATGTAACTTTGGCTGCAAAGTCTCTTGTATTACTGGACACAATACCTGGATAAAAGCAAATGCATTTATTAATTTAGATTGATATAACAGATAGTGAAACTTTAATAAACCTTTATTAAAACTTAGAAAAGTCAGGTTTAATACATATGAAATTCCAGCATACGTTTGCTAGAAACTTCATATTAGTTCAATAACGCCCCCTAGTGTCAGTAAAGGGTTAAAATCAGAAAACTCACTGTATCCATAGCTATATGGATGTGATACATTGACAGTAAAAATGTTACTAAGAGTGAAAGAGTTGTGCTTTACTGAATACATTTTTCAAATAACTGCCCATGAAATGAAGCTGTTTTAGATAATTATTGAACACCATGTTACCCAACAGTTCGCCCGTTCTGGCGTGGACAACAGCCCCACCACTGGCTCCACAATTCACTGCACAAGTTGTCTGCAGCATCACTGGCTTGTTTCGCGAGTGGATAACTCTGGAAAGTATCCCTGAGGTCAGTGAGGGGCCACAGGTTTTCGCTAAAGCCCCATAACCCAGCACAAGCACGTCCTCACCTAGAACCAGACGGAAATAAGCAGATCTTCTATGTAGCTACTAAACAATGCAATTTATTCTATTCATGTTCACTGGATATGAGCAACCACGTGCTCTGATTGGTTACTCTACTACTAGGATATCAGCTTATATACTGTAAGTAGAGGGGGGGAAAAAGGGTGTTGCTGAACCAACCAAGCATGAAATAACTTTACTCAAAAACAAAACCCCCCAAAAAATATATAAAAAAGGCAACAAAATATGGAACAAAAGTATTTGATGGTAAGACCTTTTTTTTATTATTCAAGAATTATATTTTTCACAAATTGCTACTGTCATTTCGCTGGTTTGCTTACATTATAAATTGAAATTATTTTGTTGGGTGTTTTGTACAAAAAGTTATTTCTCAAATTTGCAAAAAATAAAAATGCCCTCTCTCTCAAAATCCAGTGAATGCAGAGAGAATAAAATGGTTATTCCATTCAATTTCGTCGTACGTGGCTTATAGCCAACTCAGCGCTACGCGCCTCGTCGGCTATCAGTTAATGTACGACTCGATTTCATGGAATAACTTAAGTATATTGAGGCAATTCATTTGAAATGATCCTAACATTAATAAATGTATTAATAAAATATGAATTTAAATGAATGTACATCTTACCAGGCAAAAAACTGGTGGTTAAGTGTGGCACCATGACGTGTGAGAAAGGCTCCTGAAGCTGCACAACAGCAACATCATAAGGCGAAGAAGCCTTTGTAGAATACAGCACTTTGCTGTTCACAGTCTGAGGTCTGAGAGAAAGACCATGTTTAGATTTATTGAATTGGCTTATAATAAATTTTATTTCACAAATAAATTGGGGAAAGAAAAAAAAAAAAGCACGACACTACCTTTGACTAGTGTTGAGTGTGACTTTCGGAAATTGTCCCCCATTCACAACATGCCTGCAAGTTAACACTAAATATGGATTTAACACAATTCCAGAACCCCAAATTTGTCCACATTCAACCAGTACCACCATGGGGTATTTTCCATTTTCTGACTTTTGGTATGCATCAGCTGGGACATGAGGGATATCCGTGAACGAGTGTGTTGATATCTCTCTCAGAAACTGATGAGAGGTTACAACTTGTAATATGTTTTTCAAAATTAAATGCAGAGAACACACTAGAGTCAGACCAATCCATTCATTTGACTTCCAACACAGTGGTGAAGTGATTAAGCCCACAAGATACAGTGCGTCTCCATCAGTAACAAAGAGGCCTCCGCCCTGAGTGCCAGGTAGACAGCGGGCATCTGTCAAAATCAACGCGTTCTCCTGTCCGGCCAGGTTGCTCACGATGCCTTTACTCAGTGTGCTCATGAACAGATCTGGACAGAAAGAACCAAATGGAGATCCACAGGCCAGGACAGAACATCCCTTTGTAAGTGTTGTACTCTTTATCCAAGGCACAGGATCAATCTGGGTGTCCGTTTTCATTTTCAGCACTGCAAACCAACTCAAGAAATTCGAGTCGGAGAGAATTTCATTATCCTCATCACAATCAGTAAACTTCCACTGTTTGAAGTCAGTAAAGAGTTTCTGAAAAGCCATCTGGAACTCCATGCAGTTAATCATCATGAGCAGCTCAGCAGGTTTATGGCACGTTGGACGCCCATCCATCACAGAGCTCTTGCTTCTTCTTCTTGTGCATTGGTTCACCTTTCCATCCATGTGATCTACGTAAACCTGAATTTTGTTACTAAATTTGTGAGCACTTAATACATTGGGGAATTGGTTTATACACTCTTTATCTAGCAAGAAACGAGAAAGCAGCAGCCCACTGCAGAGCACAAGGCCGGACTGGGAGCTGAGCACCACTCCACTGCAGCTCAGGGCACTGCCAGCCAGCTGGGGCTCCTCACTGCAGCTGCTCTCACAGACACTGACAACACAACACATCTGCTCCACAGACATTTCTTTTTTTTTTTTTTAATCCTGTCGAATAAAATCCCCTCCAGTAAAGACCCTTCAGAGAGATTCAGCGCCTGTGTTTAAACCCTGCAAATTAACCTAGAAGTGAATTCAGCTGACCTGCTGAGCTCAACTTTCACCTCAATAACATGTCGCCGAGAACTTCATAAATCAACTTCAGATTAAATAGAGTAAACAAAAAACAGCACCAATATAAATACAAACAACAAACGAAACCGTGCACACCCTATTTTACATTTATGTAAAGCATAGCCATTGCTACAAACAGCTGGTGCCGTCCCAACAGCTCAACTCAGCGTCTCTGAAAACACTTCCGGTTTTGATCTCATTGGTCGTTGTACAGGACTGCGTCGTTTCCTGTTGGTCCGTATCTGTAACGTACTAGTATTCCGTTTCCTGATTGGAGAAGAACCAAAACGCGGCAGTTAATTTGCATATTGGTAGTTATATAATTCTAAGTTTTTGATCGTATTCTCCTTTTGAATTTCGACGTATTTATGAAAATGATGTGCAAATCTTTAATACACGAACACAAAATAAATGTATTTCACATGCCAATGTAGGCTACACTGTGGCCAAAAGTTTGTGGACGCCTGACCATCAAACCCACATGACCTTTTTGAACATCTCATTCCAGATTCAGTCCCTCCTTACTGTTACAATAACCTTTACTATCCTGGGAAGGTTTTCCAGCAGATGTTGGAAAATGTAGTGAAATGGAAAATGTAGATGGTGGTGTAGTGGTTAGCGCTGTCGCCTCACAGCAAGAAGGTCCGGGTTCGAGCCCCGTGGCCGGTGAGGGCCTT